>CM073126.1:60005908-60605908 GCA_037039145.1 Fundulus diaphanus
GTGATACACACCATCTCACCAACAGGGATAGTCACTAGTCCTCACTATTTAAACAGGCAGGTTTGTTGATTAGCCAATATACCTTAGTTTAAGACGACCCTGCGATTACATTAATCTCAATCATATCTAGCAATGCCATTATTATTTTTTTTCCAGGCCTAGTTCCAAAATTATTTTTATGGCTGTTGAACAATTCAAAGCAATGACTGATTCTACGATTTTACAAAAGGCTTATTCATTCATCTTTTGATCTGGAATATTGATTTAATGGTGAGAACACATTTTATTTTCAAGGATTCAAAAGAATTCAGTAAAACAAGTTAAAACTTTCCAAGACAACATTAAGTTGAAAGTTGAATTATATGTGTTATGCTGTTTCTGTCTGGATTGGAAAAGAGGTGAGGAATCAGTGTTGCGGATGTCAGGTGGAAGAGAGTTCAACAGATGGGCGTAGGGCATATTTGGGGAAGGGAAGGAACTGAGGGAGCTAGAAGTGGTGACAATGTGGATGACAGACAGATAGGTGGAGAATGGAGGTTGTGGGTGGCTTACAAGCTCTGGAGGATGATTTTTAAAGTGTATCTCCATCTTCATTGCCCATAACATTTGGTCCACATGACATATCATAGAACTTAGTAATAACATTTGACCACATTCCACTTGGTCAAAGCATTAACAGAATATTATATTTTTAAATTTTAGAATCTTTGTTAAGTTACACAGACATACATGATGTAAAAATATTGCCTGAGTTTTATGCATAATTTCCTAGTCATGCTATTGGATCTTTTGTGAATGCGTTGCAGGGTCAGAGCTGACCAAGGGGTAGAGAATGTGGAAATAGCCCAATACATGTTCACTGTCCGTGGAACAGATCGAGGAAGCTTCATCTCTGGAAAAAGTGTCCACAATCAAAGGTTTCAAGCTTCTGCATGTCTTTGAGAAAAGATTACAGAAGAATGTTGACTGTAACCATACTGATATTTTCTTAACTGACAATTCTTTGAAGTTAAAAACTAATTATGTTATTTTCTGAGTGTGTAGGATTGAACGGCTGTGGCGTGATGTCAGAACCTGTGTGACCTCAAAGTACTACAGCCTACTACACAACCTAGAGACTGATCACCTTCTTGATATTTCCTCCAGGGGTTAGTTTCATGATTGTGAAGAAGGGACGGATTTGCCCTTTATCTTTTCTGGTTTGTTTTGCATATGTTACAATGCAGTGCAAACGTCTTACATTACTAAACAGTACTGACTGGAATATCACACTAGTAAAAGCATTAAAGAATAATGAAAAGTGTATGAACACCCCCCCCCCCCCAAATAAAAAAGGGAAACTAATGAACATTTCCTCTCCTTTACAGATGACCTTTTTGCAGTTCACATGACCTTCCTTCCTAAACTGAAAGCGGACCTGGAGGCTTTTGTGGAAGGCTGGAACAACCATCCAATTAGGACGGAGCATAATCTAACTCCGGAGCAGCTCTGGCATACCGGAATGATGCTTTACCCGATGGATCAGCCAGAGAATCTTGAGGTTTTTGTTTTATCTCAAGCTACAAAGTGATGCAGTAAACACTTTTGTCTCTTAGCAGGGATATTTATAGGTTCAACCTCAGCTGGGAGTTTACATTGTTACGTTTCATGTTGCCCTTTATTTTCCTTCTACTTTCCAAATGCATGCATGTTAATTTCCTTGTTATTTAAAAATGATTCCTAGTAGGGAAGGCAAGTTATTTCACTCTTTGAAATGCTTAAAACCTTATACCTGATTGCAGCTTTGATCCGCTTGTAACCCCATCATGAAATAAATGTGTGTTCCAAATTAATGTTCATGTCCCTTGCTCCAATCTTACTGTAACTCCTCCAGGGTATAATGTGACAGACATTTCAGGGGACTTTTCTTAAACAAAAACCTTTGTGTAGAATATGTATCGTTTTTGGTCACATAACTCAACAGAAGACTTATTATATTATTTATTTGTGCAGTAAAGGCTGAATTTTCTTGTTTTTTGTTTTAATAAGGACATCGAAGAGCCTGACATCGACTGGGACGTTGCTGCTGAATATGATGGACATGTGGATGGTGCAATAGTGGTCCCTGAATTTCCATGTCCACTCAATGAACAGCAACTGGCTGAGGTGCAGTTGCTGCTTGAAAATGAAGCAGAGAGTGATGTTACTGAACTTTTTCTATTATGTCGTGAATATGTGACTACAACTTTGTCAGGTGCTGAGTAGTCTACAAATAAACAATGACCTATTTGGACCCAACATAAATAAACATTGCCCATTATGGCCACGACTCTGCTTTTTTCTATTCAACACCAAAAAAAAAGTTTTTGTCAGAGGGCAATAAAAGCTGAATAGTTTGTTTTTGGATTTCCAGGCCCAAATTTATAATTTAATAATTATCTTGGGTTCCAGGAAAATAGGAAGCACAGTTGATGCTTTAAAGAAGGTCCCTAAACATTTCCACAGGAGCTTATGATAGGCCCTTTTTTGTGTATCAGATCTAATTATAAATTATGATTTTTAGAAATGGATGGAATGTTATTTGAATTACCATGGAAAATAAGCAAAAGTAGTTTTGTGTATGGCTCTCGGTTTACAACTTTGCTCCCTATTGTGCTAAAATAAATGTAACATGTAACAGGTTGATTTTTTTTTTTTATATTTAATTTTTTTTAAACTTGGATGTTAATGTAATTCTTTAAATCTGACCCTTACATACTATTATGTGTCTTCACATTGATTAATTTTATTTAAATTTTTAACTTGGATAGAGTGAGGATTACAGTATTGTCACAGTTTTTCGTAACTCATAAAAACAAAAACAGTAGACTCGCAAGTAAATATATTTATAAAGCACAATTCATACACTGCATATTCATACTACAATCAGTGAACGTTTGGGTGCACTTTTTAGTTGAATCCAAGATAAAGTGCATCCAAAGCTTTATTTATTCTGTATTTAAATCAATGTGATTCAAAGGGAATAAAAAAAAAAGAAATAACTAGGTGACTATTAGAATTGTGCTTATTGCCGAAGGAGTGGGGACTTGTAGTGAACCCTCATAGTCTTATGGACTATTTCATGGTTAACATAACTGATCTGGGTGCTCATTTCGGAGATAGACTTACCACTAGGTAAGACTAGGTGGTTGCCTAGGGCCCCAAGTTCCTGGGGACCGCATGGGATGTCGACACCAGAGACTAAATTCTAGACCTCCATAAGGCTGGAAAAGTAAATGTACAAAATAAATATATAAATAACTATTTTTTAAATTTATTTCTGCATTTATTTCTATGTGTATTTGTTCCTTTGTACATTTTTATATATTTTCATATATACTTTGTGTTTTTTCATTTTTGGTTACTCATAAGAACAACGCCTACCTAAAATGGCTGTTTGATAACCTAGAAAACAAAGAAGCCTCCGTCACTTTCCCGCCTCCAGATGTAACTTTCTCTTATAGATGATGAGCTGTCAGTCAGAAAATTCCTGACAGTACTTCCCGTGTGATCGTGTCTGCCCAATCAGGAGGAGACTTACAGAAGAGGGCTTTGGCCCCGCCCAACCTGTCAAAACACATTTTTCTTCGCGCGAGGAGAAAATCCGTCCGCGGGCAGAGACGCTTCCAAGAGCGCAGCCGCGCTCGAGCGTAGCCGCTGGATAGAAAATCGAGCGCGCGCGGAGAATGCCCGAGCGCGCGCGGAGAATGCCCGAGCGCGCGTGGGAGGAGCTGGCGCGCGCGGAGAGCAGCTGGCGCGCGCGGAGAGCGATTTTCTCCTCTCGAAGCGGCAGTTTCTCGCGCGGCGGTAGATAAACCATGCGCGGAAGTAGTTTAATAAACATGCGAGTATATTTATTTTGCTCGCGGGAATTATGACATAAATGTAACGCGATAGAGGAGACCCAGACCATTGCTCGCCTGCGGATCATTGTAGAGCGAGCAATTGCTAGAGTAACGTGTTACCATATCTGGGATTCTCTGGTGCCTCTCACTTTAATAGGAACTGTCAATCAAATCTGGCACAACTGTTGTGTTTTGGCTAATTATCAAGGCACATTTTGTGTTGCTGACTAAGTTAAATTATTTCTGTATGTCAATTGTTGTAGTGCTATGTAAAAAGTTATCTAAATGACTAGACTATCAAAAAAGATATTTAATAAAACACACGAGCAGCATACTGTACCTTTTTTGTATTTTCGTGTTTAAGTGGAATTGCAAGGAAAACAAATCAAGTACAATTTACAAAATCTAAAAAAAACCTTAACCATTTCATATCTTATAATTGCACACCATACACTGCTTTAAATTATCCTGCAAATTAATATTTATCAAATCTAAACAACAATAGTTGCAAAATACTTAAGATAACCTTAAGAAGAAGCAAACTTTAAAACAAGGGTTACAAGACAACTGCACTTCAAACTTTTTTGTGTGTAAATTATGACACTGCCTTTTAAAGAAATTTGCACATCTGTGGATGTGTCATTAATACTATGTCTTATCAGGCGCAGGCAGAGGGGCAGATGGCCTCTGCTGACAACTGCGCGCAGTAATAGGGCTTGGGCGTCATGACGTAATCATTCGCGTGGCCGCCATGTTGACTGCCTCCGCCGCCGCTACTCAGACTACTGCCTATGACCACCGCGTACTGTACTCCCTCTCACCCGTGTTTTAATTTGATTAATTTCACCTTAACTTGATTTCAACCATGGTAAACCGTTGCTGTATTGTGGGCTGTAACAGCGCAACACATGATCGCCATGGGAAAAACATAGAAAATGGGTTAATTTTCCACCGCTTTCCTGCCTGGAGACGCAACCACGGAGAACAAGTGTCAGAGATAACGAAGAGTCGTCGGCTCGCTTGGATCGCGGCTGTAAGACGACCGAATATAACTTTCCACAGTATCCCGATGTCAATGAGAGTGTGTTCCCTGCATTTTCATTCTGGTAAGTTAAAGATGCACGGTTTTATTTTATAGCCTACATTGTTTCTTTCCTTCAACCGCGACACCACATACATGCATGAATGCGCGCCCAGAGACGGTTGATATAGCATTTCCTCCTCTTCGTTACTAACTACACTTTTGAAACACAGAGCAGCTAGTTAAAAGTACATTACATGTGTGAGTGGTTGTTAGCACTAACGGTTAGCAGCTACTAACCTAGCAGGTGCCAGAGCCCGTCTGAGCACAGTTTACCTTTGTACGAATTACTGTGTTCCCAATGTTTGCTGGATTTATGATCTGCAGCTCAACTGCACATGAGACTCCAAGTACTTGTAGCTTTGGAACTGTTCTGAAGTATAGGCGCTCACACCACAAACAAGGTAGCCGAAGACGTCCGATATGCAAAACGGTGGCAACAAGTCGTCGGTGCTCCACTCATTGTTCGGGACTTCATATGGATCCAAATTATTAATAATGCTGATTTTGTCAACATACCGGTCCCTGGCTTCTCTGTTTAATGTGTCCCGGTAAATTACAGATCCTTTTCGGGATTTAAACATCTTTTTTCTATCTATTCTACTTCTACTTCTCTTCGTTCAACAACGTTATGTCAGCGTTAAGTTAACGTTCGCGTAGCTGTCAACATGGCCGCCACGTCCCACAATGCAACGCGAATCCCAAGCCCTATTGCTGAGCGCAATCAGCGCGCTCCGCCTCTTAGACAACCGATTTCAGGTGTGTTGGATTGTTAAAGGGAGAAAACCAACTTTTCTCTTTAATAAAGCTAATCAAAACATCACACATGAGCTGTCTTACTGTTAATCACCTTCACTCAATCCTGAGGATTTCCTCAGCTCAGAGTCTAACCGTGAACATTGATAAACTGTACAAAAATGACACACAACCAAGTGTCAGACTCTGCCTCAGATAAGTGAGCATCACAGGCCCACATGTGCTCTTTCTGCTCTCCTGTTTCCACTGTGCAAACAAAGCAGCAAACAAAATCATATTTTCTACAAAATATCATATCCTGACTGGTTTTACATCTAAAAAAAGCACTCACCAGGATTATGCTTCAACAAAAAACTTTGTTGTCTTGCTTAACAAGTTACAGGACGTAACTCCCACATCTTGTGCCTGAAAAACACGCTAGCTCTGAGCAGCCAGGAAGAAGCAACACTTGGTTCTGCTGTGGTGCATTCAGAGTTCATGGGACAATTCAGTACTCAACAAAAAACGTGATTTTTCTTCAATCAATTAAAAAAAAAGATATTTATATATATATATATATATATATATATATATATATATATATATATATATATATATATATATATATCAATCATTTTAAAATTGATTGAACAAAAACATGTTTCTTCTTGAGTATTGAATTTTCCGATGCACTGTGAATGCACCACACCAGCGTTGCTCACAGCTTCTGCTTGATCTTTTTTATATTCAATTACATTTTTAAAATTATGTGTTCTTCTCAAAACTTAAAGCTATCCTGCCTCTTCAAGTTTCTGCTCCGCTTAGAAAAATGGTATGGGCCAGATATGGGCAAAATTGTCGCCCTGTTCACAGTTCAGGATGGCAAAGCTCTGGATGATGAGAGCTGCGAACTGATCACAAAATTCATAAATTTGTTATGAATCAACGGTTTGCTCTAAAATTCTGAAAATATTTACGTATGTCCAAGAGGGCTTTATCTAAGTCATTTCCAAATCTTACCCTTTCCAAATCATATTTATAAATTTGTAACTTTAATTCTTCAGAAACTTTTTTCCTTGTAAAAAAACAAAATCTTTGTTTTATCTACAGAAATCTTGAATCCCCATCTAAAAGACCAATCTTCTATTTTATTAATGGCTTCTTGAACTTTTTTAACGATGAAACTTGGGGTTGAATTGCTCCATCATTAGCAAATAAAGAAACACCCATTTTATTTTCCACATCCTCAAACATATCATTAATCATAATAGAAAAAAATAATGGACTAACTATGGTTCCTTGAGGAATACCATTTTCAACATAAAGATTTTCTGATAATTGATTTCCTATTCTTACTTGTATAGATCTATTACTGAGAAAATCATTTATCCAATTAAACATTGAACCCCCAATTCCCATCTTCTTTAATTTTATCAAAAATCCTTCTTTCCACTAACCTGACAACAGCCAGCTGCATGTCGCTCCGCCTAGCTCCACTCACATACATCTGGGACTCATAGGAATTGCATTTACAGAAGGCTGGGCCTTATCAAAAATTCTTGCATATGATTGGATAAGCCACTTGTCTGTCATCTTTATTGACGTGCTATTTCAACCACTCACACCGAAGCTAACCCGTGACGCTAATGATAGCGACGCAGGAAAAAAAAAAAAATAATAATAATAATGTGTTTGCGGCTCTAGTGGCACGCGTTTTATTGACAGTGAGCTGACAGGAACAGGGGGGAAGACAGGCGGCAAAGCGCCGCGGGTCGGAGTCGATTCCGGGCCGACCGCGTTGAGGACTAAAGGCCTCCTAACATGGTTAGCGCTAACCGCTAACCGCTCCGGGGCGCGTCCGCGTCTGCACGTCCGCTGGCCCCGGAAAACAAAACTTGCCAAATCCGGTCGGGAGAAGGGCGAAAACATCGTTTCCACCAACAAAAGCCTTCAGAGGCGTTCTCTGATGTTCTTTTAATGAAACAATATTAGGTAGATTGGACAACACGGAAGAAATAGCAGCATTAATGCTAACGCTTGCTTCCTCGACGAGCCGCCATTGCTATCAAAACAGTCTCACGTCATGGTCGCGTCTCCACTACGTCACATATATGAAACTCCAGCCCTGCGTCCTGATTGGCCAGACCATAAAATTGGTTGGAGAAATCATTCTCTATCGGCGGTGTCCCAGATGTATGTGAGTGTAGCTAGGCGGAACGAGACATACATCTGGCTGTTGTCAGGTAATCTTTCCACATCATGTCGTAAGCTTTTTCAATGTCAAAGAATACAGCTATCACCTTCTCTTTATTAACTTGTGCCTTTCTTATTTCATGTTCCAATAATAAAATAGGATCCATTGTGTTTACACCTTTCCTGAAACAAACTTTTTTTTTCTTTTTCAAAACGAACATTCAGAGCTGCAGCCAGCCGTTGTCCTAGTGGTCAAACCATTTTATGTTGGGGTGGGGGGAGTTATAATGGTCCCTTACCTGTAATACCTGTAATACCCATCTTTATAATTTTAATTAATAAACCTTCTTTCCACAATATATCATATGCATTTTCAATATCAAAAAACACTTCTACAATACTTTATTAATTTGAGCTTTTCTGATTTCAAATTCCAATTTCTCCCTCTTCAAGTTTCTGCTCCGCTTAGAAACAGCACGGGATGTGACGTCATTTCCTGTGATGTGCCCAAATATGGGCAAAATGGCCGCCATGTTGTTGTCTGGAGAGTAAGAGCTCTGGATGATGAGAGCTGCGAACTGATCACAAAATTCATATATTTGTTATAAATCAACGGTTTGCTCTAAAATTCTGAAAATATTTACGTATGTCCAAGAGGGCTTTATCTAAGTCCTTGATCTTTAATATGGTCATTAATGAAACGGTTTCAGAGAAAAAAAACATTAAATTTATTATAGTCCTATACATGTAAATTTAAATTTCTTGTAAATTGGTCTAATTCGCCTGGATTTTTACCAAACTGAAACACATGTTTATTCTGGCTGTGCTTTACAGATAGAGGCCATTTTTATTGGCATTGACCAATATTTGTGGAAAATACATTGATTTCTCCAGTTTACAAACTTTGAAAAAAACAGAGTGTGGCACTTTCAGAAACTGGAATACATGCAGTGAGAGAATTGTTGCACCTTATTCAAGGAATACATCCTGAAAATCTGAGCTTGTTACACCACACAAGTGATTTTAGGTGAATTTTTTAAGTTTTCAAGTTTTTTTCCACACTTTTGGAAATAGGCCCCGCCCACTTGTTTCAATCATTACCATATTTAATACTTTAGTTCAGGGGTATGACTCGAAGGGGATGAAGAAGGTTTTGTAAAAATCCGATCAGCCATTCTTGCGTAGTAGATTTCTTGACATCACAGCGCCCCCTAGTGATGGACGATCCTCAAACGCGGGTCACATGTGCAAAATCTTATTTGGACTATGGCTTATGAAGGACATGTCAAAATCTGTTATGGTTTTAGAATAATCAGCAATTACATTTAGAGCTAGCTAGCTAACAATCACTTATTTTAGCGTTACTTTTCGAAAAAGTAAAAATTCAAAAATCCGGCGCGTTCACTTTTTTTATTTGTCCATTACGCGGTTATATATGGAGTTTTGCGTGGATTGCATAAAAAATGTAGGAGGAGTTTAACAAGAAAGGTTTAACCTTTGTAGCCATGTAGCGCGAAAACTAGCTGGGAAACGAAGGGTGTGCCAATTCCTTTTATTTTGCAGAATCATCCAATAAACAAAGTGATGTGAAGTTTTTGAGTGTGGGACCAGTAGTTTGGTGGTTATAGGCCAAAACGCATTGTCCTTTGTTATAGCGCCCCCTAGTTGTTGAGGGGTCTGAATTTCTGGGTTTGAGTAGCGGTACACATTCTGTACTTGGATACCTGATTCAATAGGTTCGTTACAAATCCGCATGGGCCGCCCAACGCGTTTTAGCGGAGAATAATAATTACCCGTAATAATAATAAATAATTTAAAAACAGACGAAAAACAATAGGGTTCTCTGCTCACAGAGCAGACGAACGGCATAGCCGTTCGCCTGCGCTGCGGGCTTGGAACCCTAAAAACAAACACTCAGTTTAGAATTAGATAAATATGGGAATATTGTCTCACTGGAATTATGTAATAATGAGTTTGTATAATTAAATGGCAGAAGGGATTTATATTAGAGTCAGAGATGTAGGAAGAGAGAAGTGTTATCTGGAAAAACTCCCTCTGATGCGCGCGCACGCACACACACACACACACACACACACACACACACACACACACACACACACACACACACACACACACACACACACACACACACACACACACACACACACACACACACACACATCCAGCAGTGCTTCCCTCCTGAGCTTTTATTTCCACCAAGAGGAAAGCAAAACCTCTGTGATCCTCAGTGATTTTTGGCAGCATTGTGTTGGATTGTGTTTTCTGTGTTTCAGGTATCCTCAAGTTTTGTGAGAAAGGAAAAGTAATTTAGCTCTCTACAAATGCTCATTTGTCTGCTTTTAAGACTAATCTTAAAACTTTCCTTTTTGACAAAGCTTATAACTAGAGTGGCTTATGTTGCCTTGACCTACCTATGGGGATGTGCTTCTATGGGCTTAGACTACTGGAGGACATCAGGATCTATTTTTCTCACTCTATCGAGTTCTACTGTTCTTCAATTATGCATTGCTTGTCATCATTTCTGATTATAACTTTTTGTTCTCTCTTTTTTTTCTTCATAGTAGGTACACCTGGTCTGGCGTTCTGTTAACTGTGATATCATCCAGAGAAGACAGCTCACCGACTATTACCATCTAATGTAGAACAGATTACTGGATCAATGTGTGCTTCTGTGCTTTTTGTCTCTCTTGTTGTGTCTCTGCTCTGTCTTCTCTAACCCCCAGTCGGTCGAGGCAGATGACCGTTCATACTGAGCCCGGTTCTGCTGCAGGTTTTTCCTTCCCGCTAATGGGTGGTTTTTCTTTCCACTGTCGCTTCATGCTTGCTCAGTATGAAGGATTGCTGCAAAGCCATGTACAATGCAGACGACTCTCCCTGTGGCTCTACGCTTCTCCAGGAGTGAATGCTGCTTGTCGGGACTTTGAAGCAATCAACTGGTTTCCTTATATAGGAAGTTTTTGACCAATCTGTATAATATGATTGATTTGACTTTGTAAAGTGCCTCGAGATGACATGTTTCATGAATTGGCGCTATATAAATAAAATTGAATTGAATCGCTGTAAGCATTCTTTCTTAAAGCTGGAAGGTCGCGAGAGATTGATTGAAAACTAAAACGGAGTCAGAATTAATCCTAGTGCCAAAGTCAAGGTGTTTCAGCTGACATCATGCACTCAGGGTTACGTGAGAAATGTTCATAAAACAGGACGAGGGCAAGACTGTTGGTGAGATTGCATCTCAAGGGCACAAAGAAGTCTCTTCAGGAGAGTAGTTTATGTGTTTGCAGTATTTTCATGTGTCTTCCTCTTCAGCACAATGCCTTCTGTGTTTGTGATGGAATAGATTTGTATCTTTGTGTGGTTCACAGATGTTTACAGCAGCAGCTTTAAATTTCAGTTGCCATTTTAATCAAAGTCTGCATCAAACCACTCTCTTACAGCGGCATGGCTTCAAGTGGATGGAACAAATTGCCATGTCGTGCTGTGAGGTGGAGTGTGACTTAACAGCCATAGGGAATTATCAAGAGGATGAGAAACATTTTCCCCTCTCACTATGCTGGCTCAAAAACTTTTAATTATGCTGCTGTTCTCTATCAGCCTGTAATCCTCTTACAGACAAAAATTGAATATTTTAGACCACAAAGGGGGAAATAGGCCAGAAAATTTAGCAGGTGTTGTTTTACAAAATCCTGCACGAGAGCTTTCAGGATTGTTGGAGTAAAAATGCTTCTTGGTTCACCATGAAGGAGAAATTTTAACACTATAAAGGTTTAAGTCAGTGTTCTGATATTCCAAAGTAAAAACTGTCTCTCAATGGCACTCAGCCCCATTCACATTATAGACAGCAACTGAGCCAGCTCAGCCTGATCAGCTGGGAATCTGGGTCATCCCTTTCAAAGAATATGCTCTCTTCTGCTTTCTACCCTCTCTTTTCAGTCTTTGAAAAAACTCCTACACCATAGTGCTGACTGCTTATTACAGCTGAAGGTCCCTGTTAGAAAAAGGAAGTATTATTGCATCTGAGGAATCACTAAAAGTATCCCCTCTGTACCTGTCTTTCTTCTGTAAAGTGGCTGCCAGCAAAGCTGAAATGGAACTCCTGGTTATTGTGAGGCATAGCGTCACAATAAGAAATAACTTAACAAAACCAGACGTTATTGCTTCTGCTGTCCTTGTTTCTAAAACTTCTGTCTTTGTTTCTGTTTCACTAATAGAGGAATTCCTGGCAAGAAGTGTGGAACCATCATCTTCACAGCTGAGGAGCTCAGCAACTGCCGGGTTAGTAATTATAAACTTACATCTATTTGTAAGTAAAGAAAATTCAATATGGAGTCAGAAAGCATCTGTCAATAGCCCCATTTACACTAACCATTTTTAACCGTGCCGAGAACGGTCCGAGCTTGGTAACTGAGATAACTATCGAGTGTAAATGGAACGCAAACTGAACTAAACCGTGCCAGACACAACTGGACCGCGCTAAATCTAGACCAGTTCGATAGTAGGGCTCTACCCGGTTTTTCAGTAGCATGGTTCTCTAATAACAAAGAGCACATGAGCAGGCCGCGTCATCTCCTTACAGTCAGCTGACATTTCAGATATTCATAAAAATACTAGCTTTCCTGCTGTGAAACACGGTTTCCAGTGATGATTCTGCTTAGCAGTGATGAACCTCAGCATCTGTCGTTGTTTCCTGCGTCTGTAAATCCTGATTAGACGTTCGTTTTTCTTATCCACGTCCCAAAAGCCGACTCTGTCAAGTAAATTTACCAAAGGTTGCCTTCTTCGCCTGACTCTCCGCAAACGAAATATCACAATTATAACCAAACATAACTTCCTAAATGTTACGGGTGCCGCCATTTTTATTTGCTTGGTTCCCTCCTTCGATCCTCGAGAGCAGTAGTACCGTAGACCGTCACTAGGAGGCGAGGAACCGTGCTAGCTTGATGTGTAAACGGTCGTAAGAACCAAGCTCGGCACGGTTAACTGATCCAAGCTCGGTCCGAACTCGGCATGTATCGGTTAAAAAAAGGTAGTGTAAATGGGGCTTATATTCATGACAGTCATGTTCTTTTTTCCATTTTTAACTTGGCCATGTGAAATTAAATGACTGTGGCAGAATTATTTTTTACTATTCACTATTTTGATGATAGACCCTCATGCATTATGTTAAGAATTGATCACATATTTAATCTGAAAAGCCAGAGGGAGGTTTACAACTTCAGTACTGGACTCTCGTACCAGAGATGTGAGTAAGTCCCATACATGCAAGTCTCACGTAAGTTGCAAGTCTTAGCACTCAAGTCTCAAGCAAGTTGTCTGGAAGGAGGATCAAGCAAGTCAAGTCCCAAGCATAGCTTTAGTCACAAAGTTAAGTCACAAATCAGGGCTTTGTCAAAACATTTTTTTTTTCAAATGTCTGTATTTCACCAAATCTGTTTTTAAGTTCATATATTTTTTAATGTAAGCTGATAAGTTAATGAACTAACTCAACATGAATGAATTTCAAATTAAAACAGCTTTTTATTACTTAAACAAGATTAAACAATCACATTACTGTATGTGAAAAGAACGCAGTAACAGGATGTGCGTAATTCTACAACTGAGTGAGTGAGAGTGACAGAGAGGAGAGAGGCAGAGAGAGAGAGAGAGGATGTGAGTGAGTAAGGGGGTAGGAAACAGTGAGTGAGTGAGTGAGTGAGTGAGAGCGAAAGAAAGACAGGGAACAATGTGTGCCTAAGAGAGCATCAGAATATGTTGTTGTGACCTGTTACAAATGGCCATTACACTTGCAAAAACTAATTGGTTATAACCTTAGCACTGAGGTTTGACCGATGGGGTCTCATGATAATACCGCCATGGCTATACACACGTTCAGCCGGGGCACTGGATGCAGGTATATGCAACAGTCTTACCACAACCCTGAAGAGAGAAGGAAGGGTGTGTTTGTTCAGTGTCCAGGATTAACGTGTATTTGCTGTAAAGCTATAACATACCTTTGATTATCTTTGACACCTACTCCTCGGTGTTGTCCAGGCTCCAACACATCATGTGTCACCCACATGCTGCCAAAAGAAGGATCCAGCATGGCTGCCTTCAAATAAAGTGGATCAGAGAAGGGCAATGGCTGGGGATCAGACGAGTTTTCTGTCATCGCCACATTTATGAAGATCCCTTTGAACCTCCTTTGAAGAGTATATTGGCGAAGATTCTCAGTCATCCAGGTCATGATCAATCAAAAAAAGTTAAAAAATAAAACAACCGGACTTCTATTATGAAGCACAATGACTCAACATTGTTAGGGGTGATCAGTTCCAGGTTAATCTACATCAGGGTTTCCCAAAGTGTGGTGCGAGCTGCCACTGTAATGGCGCGAGGCAAAAACTGTAATGGCGTCTGACCGTGTTTTTTCCCCCACACACAATAAAGAAGTGTAAAAAAGCATTTATTTTGTAAAGCTCAAAAAACTGTTAATTTAATCAATAAATAAAAATGTATTGTAATGATCCTTATTAGACTTTATTGATAAATACTGTTGCACACTTACTGTTCCTTTAAATCAGATTACTTTGGGGTCATAGCGGAAGAAATGTGTGGCTTCCGGGGAGAGGAGTCGTGATTCAGGGGAGTGCAACTTGCTGTCACGATTTGGGTTTTGTCTTGGTTTATGTTATCAGATTTATTAGTTAAGTTTCTGCTTTTGGGGTCTTGTTTGGTTTTGTTTTAGACATGTTGTTCTGTTTAGGTTACCTGTTTTCCACCTGTCACTTTATCAGTTCTGTTTGGTCTCCCCTCAGCAATCTGTCAGCTTTCTTGCCTTGATTAGATCCACCTGCTCACTTATAATTAGCCTTCACTCCTGTTCACCTGCTCACTCCCCTATATAGTCCTGCCACAAACCTCTGCAATCTGCCAGATCATTAACGAGCCACGGTGAGTTTAGTTCCAGCATTCTTTATTCTGATTGACCTGTTGACGATAACCCGAGAGCCTTTTTGATTCTGAGCCAGCCTGTTCCCTGATCTGTTTTTCCTGCCCTGTCTGACTGATTTACCGGTTTACCGACTAGTTTCTGTCCTATGGTTATCCGTGCTTGCTTTGCCCTGTCTGTACCTCTGCCTATTTTGGACTGCTTTTTGTGTACCGGATTTTGGACTGCCCTTTTGACTATTGAGCCCGCCTGTTCCTGTTTTCATTATTAAAATCCTGTTTTTTGCCTTAACCTCACTTGTTGGGTTTGAATACTGGGTTTGCCTGATTCACGATCATAACAGAATGATCTGGCCCACTAAAACCTATCGCCCAACAAGTTTTTAGAGGTTTTTTTTTTTTTTTCCCCTCCACACGCTATGGCTTGGGAGGGTTCCAGATTGGCGTTCTGTCCCCCTGGTATCGGTCCCAGACGCCATCTCTCCAGCAGTCGCAGCAGCAGTAACCCGCTGCCTGCTCCGAGTTTACGATTGGGAGGGCTCTTTGTCACAAATTCAGATTCAACTCAGAATAGAAGGGATCACTCACCCAGCGACACCGCTGTCGGCTCTGCCCATGGGTTTTATCCAGAACCAACTTTGTTTATGGAGGTCGAAGCGGAGGTGGTGCGGGATCTTCGCCCGGATCTTTTTTTCTCTCTCCCTCCAGAGGAGGAGATGCAGGGAACGCTGTGGGCTCCACCGATCCCGGCTCTACCGACAGGATCAAACCTCCAGCAAGTCCTGCCGTCCCGCCGTCGGAGGAGGGGACGGAAACCTGTGGGTCGCTCCTTCACCCGTTCTGTTCGGCCGACAGGCGAGTCAGTACCGCGCCCGTCCGTTGCCACTTCCTGCCCAGTGGATCGGAGTCCGGTGCTTCCCAGAGCTGAGCAGCCCACAGCGCCTCCTGTTGGCGCCCGTGATGCTGAGGATCTGGCTCTGGAGGACCAGTTAAGAGCTTTTGCCCCTATTATTAAAGACCTTAGGGAGGTTCTTTTCTGCCAGTATTCAGAGGAGCTGGAGGCAAAATTAAAGGAGGTCGAGGGGCACTATAGAGCGGCTCTCCAAGGTTTCTATAGTGGACTCAATCCTGTCCCCAAGGGTCCAGCCGACGCCCCGGCACCTGCACCTGTCCCAGAGGACCCGCCTCCTACCTCAGCTCCAGTGCCGGCCTCCGGCAGCTATAAGGCAGCACTGTCTGCGCAGCCGGTCCAAGACGCTGCAACCCCGGAGGGTCCGCAGCCGGCCCAAGACGCTGCAACCCCGGAGGCTCCGCAGCCGGCCCAAGACGCTGCAACCCCGGAGGCTCCGCAGCCGGCCCGAGACGCTGCAACCCCGGAGGCTCCGCAGCCGGTCCGAGACGCTGCAACCCCGGAGGGTCCGCAGCCGGCCCGAGACGCTGCAACCCAGGAGGGTCCGCAGCCGGCCCGAGACGCTGCAACCCAGGAGGGTCCGCAGCCGGCCCGAGACGCTGCAACCCAGGGGGGTCCGCCGCCGGCCCGCGACGTGGGAACCCAGGAGGGTCCGCCGCCGGTCTGGGACGTGGGAACCCAGGAGGGTCCGCCGTCAGTCTGCGACGTGGGAACCCAGGAGGGTCCGCCGCCAGTCTGCGACGTGGGAACCCAGGAGGGTCCGCCGCCAGTCTGCGACGTGGGAACCCAGGAGGGTCCGCCGCCAGTCTGCGACGTGGGAACCCAGGAGGGTCCGCCGCCAGTATGCGACGTGGGAACCCAGGAGGGTCTACCACAGGCCCACGATGAGGGGGTTCAGACGAGCCCTCTTTCAGGCCGCAACTCGGGGGCTCATCGGGACACTGGGCGCCGTGGCCCTCGCCCAGACGACAAGCGGCGCCGTGGCCCTCGCCCAGACGACAAGCGGCGCCGTGGCCCTCGCCCAGACGACAAGCGGCGCCGTGGCCCTCGCCCAGACGACAAGCGGCGTCGTGGCCCTCGCCCGAACGACAAGCTCCGTCGGGGGCCTCGCCGAGAAGACAAGCACCCAGAGCCCCATGGAGACTTAGAGGCCCCTGGACCTCTTCGGAAGCTCTTACCCCCTCATCTTTGGCTTGACAGCCAATTTCCCAAGTGGCTGACCAAACTGTCTTTGTCGGAGGTTCTGGAAGGGTTATTGATGAGGTTCTGGGTGTTAAAGGGTCTGGGAGCATCTGAAGTCTGTAGTCCGGGGCCTCCTGAACCTGTAGCCTGTAGCCAGGCCCCGTCTGAACCTGTAGCCTGTAGCCAGGCCCCGTCTGAACCTGTAGCCTGTAGCCAGGCCCTGTCTGAACCTGTAGCCTGTAGCCAGGTCCCGTCTGAACCTGTAGCCTGTAGCCAGGCCCCGTCTGAACCTGTAGCCTGTAGCCAGGGGCCGTCTGAACCTGAAGCCAGTAGCCAGGGGCCGACTGAACCTGAAGCCAGTAGCCAGGGGCCGACTGAACCTGAAGCCAGTAGCCAGGGGCCGACTGAACCTGAACTCTGTAGCCAGGCTCCTCCTGAACTCTGTAGCCAGGCTCCTCCTGAACTCTGTAGCCAGGCTCCTCCTGAACTCTGTAGCCAGGCTCCTCCTGAACTCTGTAGCCAGGCTCCTCCTGAACTCTGTAGCCAAGCGCCTCCTGAACTCTGTAGCCAGGCGCCTCCTGAACTCTGTAGCCAGACGCCTCCTGAACTCTTTAACCAGGCCTCTCTTCTAGCTCTTAGTCCGGCGTTGTCTCCAGCCTTTAGTCCGGCGGCAGGTTCTGTTCTTTCTCTCTCCAGACGTCGGTTCCTGAGGGTCCGGTTCTACCGACGGTCCCCGAGGTTGCTGCTCGGCCGCCGGCCTATGAGAGACCTGCTCCGCCGCCGGCCTATGAGAGACCTGCTCCGCCACCGGCCGCCGGACATCGTTGCTAACCGGGGCCGTCCTTCAGGACACCCGCCGGATTACCTGTCTCACAGAGGTCGTCCGCCGGAGAACCTGACACGCCTAGGACGTCCGCCGGAGAACCTGACACGCCTAGGACGTCCGCCGGAGAACCTGACACGCCTAGGACGTCCGCCGGAGAACCTGACACGCCTAGGACGTCCGCCGGAGAACCTGACACGCCTAGGACGTCCGCCGGAGAACCTGACACGCCTAGGACGTCCGCCGGAGAACCTGACACGCCGAGGACGTCCGCCGGAGAACCTGACACGCCGAGGACGTCCGCCGGAGAACCTGACACGCCGAGGACGTCCGCCGGAGAACCTGACACGCCGAGACCGTCCTTCGGGACGTCCGCCGGAGAACCTGACACGCCGAGGCCGTCCTTCGGGACGTCCGCCGAACAACCTGACACACCGAGGCCGTCCTTCGGGACGTCCGCCGGACAACCTGACTCGTCGGGGCCGTCCTCCTGGACGACCGCCTGAGAACCTGACTCGTCGGGGCCGTCCTCCTGGACGACCGCCTGAGAACCTGACTCGTCGGGGCCGTCCTCCTGGACGACCGCCTGAGAACCTGACTCGTCGGGGCCGTCCTCCTGGACGACCGCCTGAGAACCTGACTCGTCGGGGCCGTCCTCCTGGACGACCGCCTGAGAACCTGACTCGTCGGGGCCGTCCTCCTGGACGCCCGCCTGAGAACTTGACTCGTCTTGTTTTGTTTGAGTTTTTATTTGGACATTTATTTGATTCTAGCCCTCCATCCTGTACCTCCCTCCACCCACCCGAGCTAGTCTGTTTTGTTTCTGAGGCCGTCTGGAATCCGGCCTTGAGGAGGGGGTTCTGTCACGATTTGGGTTTTGTCTTGGTTTATGTTATCAGATTTATTAGTTAAGTTTCTGCTTTTGGGGTCTTGTTTGGTTTTGTTTTAGACATGTTGTTCTGTTTAGGTTACCTGTTTTCCACCTGTCACTTTATCAGTTCTGTTTGGTCTCCCCTCAGCAATCTGTCAGCTTTCTTGCCTTGATTAGATCCACCTGCTCACTTATAATTAGTCTTCACTCCTGTTCACCTGTTCACTCCCCTATATAGTCCTGCCACAAACCTCTGCAATCTGCCAGATCATTAACGAGCCACGGTGAGTTTAGTTCCAGCATTCTTTATTCTGATTGACCTGTTGACGATAACCCGAGAGCCTTTTTGATTCTGAGCCAGCCTGTTCCCTGATCTGTTTTTCCTGCCCTGTCTGACTGATTTACCGGTTTACCGACTAGTTTCTGTCCTATGGTTATCCGTGCTTGCTTTGCCCTGTCTGTACCTCTGCCTATTTTGGACTGCTTTTGTGTACCGGATTTTGGACTGCCCTTTTGACTATTGAGCCCGCCTGTTCCTGTTTTCATTATTAAAATCCTGTTTTTTGCCTTAACCTCACTTGTTGGGTTTGAATACTGGGTTTGCCTGATTCACGATCATAACACTTGCAAGCTGTCCTGTCCTGTTTGTCGTAAAATAAAGTGTTAGCAGCAAAGCCTCGTCTGGTGCTTGGGTGTCATAACGGAACGATACATTATTAACATGAAAATGTTAATAAACTGTATTTATTTAGAAGAAATCTTCTTCTATGCTTCATTTTAAGATGAAAAATCCGCGTTGTGCTGTATATGCGCATATGTGGTCTCTGCTTCAATAGTTCTCGCAAATATGCTCAATAGGCTGAAATCAGGGGAACAGGTGAGACATCTAAGGTGAAAGTTAATGATTAAAGAGGAGAGGAAGAGAGTGAGAGAGAAATTGGAGGCAACAGAGGAGAAAATCGCAACGGATCCGGGAGAAGAAAACGAGCGCATCAGAAAATGTCTCTTCCTCTCTCCTGGCTTTACGTCGTTTACGTCAACAGAGGAAACATTTAATTCGGGCCAAAGGTTTTATTTACGAGATTAAATTGAGTGTCTCGGTCTCTATGGATAGCGCAGCGCCTACAAACAGCGCCGCGCTGCTCAAGGGGCTGCGACTTTGAACCGGTGACAAGCTCTGACTGACGCGCATGACACGCACACTGCTGTCGTTACCGCGGGTCCTGGAAAAAAAAAAACGCTGCTCCTGGGGGGATTTTTTGATTATGCTCACGCATAGATTTGTAATACTTCTCATTGCGATTCAGAAAGGCGCAGACTGCGCCGTGCAGATCATTTTAAAGAGGCAGTTTTAGCGCATATTCAGACAGAAACGGGCTGGGGGAGCCGAGGTGTGTTGCCGTGGGTGTTTTTACCTGCTGAAGGTAACCGCTGTGAAACAAACAGAAAGATTTCTCTGATTAATAACATCTTTATGGAGCGCTAGAGTTATTGTTACTCTGTAATGCTTTACCAGTTCTTTCTCTCTCGCTCGCTAGCTCGTCATCGGACAAAAATCAAACTGCTTCAAGTTTGTATTTTGCAGCGTGAAATTGTGCGTCATACTCAGATTTAGAAGCGTTGTTATTTTTTTATTTATTTTTTTTCCCAGTGTCCTGTCTAGCAATGTGGCAATAAGAATTGATATCTTAATGCCAAATAGAGCTCGACAGATTTTACTTTCACAAGTGGAGCAAACAGCTTTCGCCATAATGCTCCGCTTGATTTGTGCGTGTAAATAGCTTTATTGTGATTCATGCAGGGAGAATTACAAATTATATGGACACTACAATGGGAAAGTAGGAGAGTAAAAGAAAAACAAGAAGAGAAAAAAAAAAGAAAGAAGAGGTGAAAGAAAGAAGAGATAAAAGGAAGAGAATGATAAAACGTCCTCTGTCTGCTCCATCACCTGGAAAGAGACTCAAAAAGAACAGCACAACCAACAGACATAAAGCAACAGATACAATCGTGTAACACCTTGATACCATTGCTAAATCATATGTATTATTATTTAAGCTGACATGTGTAATGTGATACCTAAAAAAGAAAGTAAAAGAAAGTAAATAAATGAATTATAGCCTTTCTGTATATAAGTGAACATTTAATACCTGGGACCCAGCACCTGTGGGAGTTTGTGAGAGTGCACTAGTTTAGGTGAAAATTTATCCAGAAGGAAATAGTTCGATAGTGATTGTGGAGAACCGAAGACCCACCTTCCCCGAGCACAGAGGCAGGAGTCAGGGGACCCGTAACCCCGGACTCCCAAAGGGGCCCCCAAAGCAGTGCGCCCGAGAGGGGCCTTCACAGGAAATCTGCAACCCCCCCCCCCCCCCCCCCCCGAGGAAAGAGGAGAGACGACCCCGAGGAAATCCCCCAGCCACCGCAATGCCGACGCCCCCAAGAGCCGCGGGGACGAGCCCGTGGGCTCCGCCGGCAGCCGGCCGTGCTGAAGTGGTCCCGGCCATGGGCCCCAGGGGCGCCCCACCCCCGCGGAAGGGGCCAAAAAAAAAAAAAAAAGCGTTGTTACGACGTTTGAGTTGTAACTGCAACCGTTATATTTATTTATACACACACACACACACACACACACACATATATATATATATATATATATATATATATATATATATATATATATATATATAAATCTTGGGGGTGCGTCAACCCGGCTGGGACATGGAAGGGGGTGCGCGACTAAAAAAGTTTGGGAACCCCTGATCTACATGCAAGTCTAGGTTCTAATGAGGCCTCGCCTGCAGGTCTATAGAGCTTGTAACTCCACACTACTCCAGACATTTTGAATTGAGAAAGCTTCCTGGATGGGAAGTGAAATGTCTTCAGCTTCACAATAGAAGTCCAATTGTTTTATTTTTAACCTTTTTTTGACTCCTTTGAAGTTTGTAAGGTTTTGATGAAGCCCCCGAAGTAGCACATAGTGCCTTTTAGGTTTTCCAAATGGCGGTTAAGGGAGCACTTATGGTTGCCACTTTTTCACCTTGAGTGAGGTCGGTGACCTCGGCAAAAGGCTCAAACTCTTGAAGCTGACTCCATTCTCTTGATGTGAAGGCTGTCTCTTTGTGGCCAGACTTTTGAAGAATGGCTGTGAGTTTCATGGTGTCACATTTCAGTACTGCTTTCAATTGCCTAAGCGTTGAGTTCCAACGTGTGACAACTGAAAAGGGGATGACAGATTGCCCAAACTTTCTCAAAAATTTCAGAACTAGTGCTGTGGAGTAACGTGCTCAGTTTGCAGGGCTTTGCAAGAGCTGCATGAGCTATTTTTGTGTCTTTCAAGCCATCCTCCACAACTAACTGCAGCGTGTGGGCACCCTCAACTCCTTTGTCCTCTTCATCTCCATGTTGTGGAAAGCAAGTGCTGAATTCTTTTCTTATATTTGCAGTGTTATCAAATATAATGTGCAATAGCTTTCTTCTGATTTGGTACTCCTCATATATTTGCTCGAATTCCTCACAAATTCTTTCCCCTGTATGGGAAACGCTGAACCTATTACAAGCCAGTAAAGCGGGTTTCAGAACTATTCCACATTCTCCATCATCCAACCAATGAAAAGTAATCTTGCAATCTGACCAAATGTCAACTGTGACTGATACATTTTCAGCATTTGCGAGACTATTCTTTAGTTTGGTCTGCTTTTCCAACACTACGGCATCCAATTTTGCCGTAAGTGTTCTTCGGGTCACGGGGCTGTACTGTGTTTCAACAATACACAAGAAGCGCTGAAAACTTGGGCGCTCGATTATTGACCATGGTAAGTTTCAATCTTCAACCAGGTCTGAGACTATTGATCGTGTAATGGCGCTCTGTTGGGGATGACTGTACGTATAGTGTTGTTGCTTACTTACGATGTACTGCAAGATCTCTGGCTGACTCGAGTCTGTGGAAGCTGCAAATGATCAAAGGTATTCTTCATATCTAAACAGACAGAGGGGGGAGAAAATACGCTTTTTAAACTCATGTATTCACCGCACAACTTGCCGTTACTGCCTACAATAGTCATAACGTCTGAAAGTAAAGTTTTAATTCCATATAACCTCATCCATATATCATCCACTACTCTATGCATTACATTAATGCTGAGTTTGGACTTCCTTGTTCTGTAATATATTTACATATTTAAAATATCTCACTACAGTGAACATTTGCACATTTGAGAATATTTGTCTGGTACTTATTAGCACTGGCAGCTGCACTGCCCTTTTTTAATTCTTAAAAACATACTGCAAATATATATATATAACAAGCATTAACAAGCATTATCTAAATATAAACTATTAGGAATTTTTTTTTTATATATATATATATATATATATATATATATATATATATATATATATATATATATATATATATATATATATACACATTTTTTTTCTTAATAGTTTATATTTAGATAATGCTTGTTATGGGCCAACAACCCCAAAACTAATTCCTTGTGTGTGTTAAATCGTACTTAGCAATAAAAGCTTTTTTTATTCTGATTCATAATTGTTTGCATGCATAGATATTCAGAAGGCACACAAATCAGTTTTGGTGTTTAAGCTCAGGGACGCAAAAAAACTGTTCTAATTGATGTATCCAAAAGGCAACTGCATAGCAGTTGTTTTTCTTTCCATCCTATTTTCTTTCTCTGTCTAATTACCAAGAGCTGTCAGAGCTGTGGGTTGAGTTGACGCTGGTGCATTTTGCAGCCGCTGCTCTCCGCTACCTGTTTTTAAGTTATTTTTAACATTTTTACGGATCACTGGGCTGTGTATTTACACTCAAGTGAACGCAAAAGCACTCGCCTTCACTTCGATTGTCCTTACTTTGGCTGCCATCCTGATGTTTTTGTGTCTGAGTGTGGTTAACTAACCTCTCTCTTTCTTTTTGACTCAACGCCGTTGCTGCTGTTGGTTAGCCACCCGCTGCCGTTCATAATGTCGGCCTGCAAGTTTTACATCTGGTATATCCTCCTCTGGACTGTCCTTTCCACTCTAAATCGACCTGGGGCAGGCTTGTCCCAGTAGACGCCGGCTGATCTCCTCCTGCTCTGTGGGCTTCTGTCTGCGCCTCCGGAATTTCCACCTTGATGACTCCAATAACGTCATTCTGGTCCACTTCTCGCCACTCTCTGCGATATTTCAGTCGGGTCACTGACTACAGTTCGCTTGCTAGCCTGGCTAAGGCAGCAAGCCCGGCCCCCCGGCCACAACAGCTATACTGTCAACTTTGGTCTCCTGAATGTCCGCTCTCTCACAAACAAGGGTCAGCTCATCCAGGATCTCCTCACTGACCGTAAGCTGGACTTCGTCTGTTTTACGGAGACCTGGCAACAACCTAATGACTTCTCCCAGCCCACACCTGCACTCCACCTGGGTTTGTTTACCACTCCCTTCCTTGTGGCTCTGGCCGCGGGGGAGGTCTCGCACTACTCTATCGCGAGAAGTGGAAGATGTTGCCAGTCTCCACTCCAGTTTTCTGCTCTATGGAATGCTCTGTATTTTAATTGCCTCGTCCCACTCCGATATTTATTGCCACAGTCTATCGTGCCCCCCCCCCGAACCACACAGCGACTGTTTAAATGAATTCTCCATACTACTCACCCACCTGACTACTCTCTCTCCTAATGTCATTCTCCTAGGTGATTTCAATATTCACATGGACAATATAAACCTTTCGATCACCAGAGACTTTACCTCCTGCCTAGACAGTTCTGGATTCCATCAGTATGTTGATTTCCCAAACCACATAAAAGGACATTTGCTTGATTTGATTTGCTGCTCTGGTTTAATCCCCTCCAACTGTTCTGCTGATGATGTTCACATTTCTGATCACTTTCTTCTGTCCTTCAATGTCTCCCTCTCTCTCTCCAAGACAGTCCGCCAGATTTTTTTTCGCAATATTAAGAACATAAATACAGACATCCTATCCTCCCACATTGACAATATGACAATACCTGCTCTTTCCTCTCTGGACCACCTTGTCACCCATTACAACTCTGGACTTTCCAACATTCTCAACTACCTTGCCCTTCTCAAAACCCGTTCTGTGTCCTTTTCCCGCTCTGCCCCATGGTTTACACCTGAGCTCCGCCTCATGAAAGCCAAAGGCCGGCAACTTGAACGCCTCCATAAAAAAAACGGGTCTCTCCATAGACAAAGAAATGCACAAAACTCATCTTCTTCACTATTCAAACTCAATAGCCGTAACTAAATCAAACTACTACTCTGATCTGATCTGCTCAAACGAAGGCAACTCCAAGTCTCTCTTCTCAATAATGCACAATATTTTTAACCCCCCTAATTCCCTGCCTTCTCAAATGTATACAAGTGAGACTTGTAATTCTTTAATGATCTTTTTAAATAAAAAAAATCAACTCCATTCACCTACATACAGCCTTCCCCTTCCCCTCAGCCACTCCCCCATAGTCATTTTCCTGCTTCCTACTGCCCACCTCCTCCGAAATCTCTGATCTCATCCGTAACTCCAAGTCCTCTACCTGTTCTCTTGACCCCCTTCCCACAGCTCTGGTCAAAACCTGTCTCACCTCCCTCCTCCCCTTCATTACTTCCATTATTCATTCCTCTCTCTCCTCTGGTATTGTCCCCTCACTTTTCAAAATTGCATCTGTCGCCCCGAAAAAACCTGGTTCTGATCCCACTAACTTTAATAATCTTCGTCCCATCTCAAATCTTCCCCTTATTTCTAAAATACTCGAAAAAATAGTGTCTGCTCAACTCCACGCCTATCTTACCCTCAACAGTCTTTCCGAGCCTTTCCAGTCTGGTTTTCGCCCCTCTCATAGTACTGAAACTGCCCTAATAAAAAATCACAAATGATCTCCTCATTGCTGCTGATTCTGGACTCCTCTCCATCCTCATCCTCCTCGATCTTAGTGCGGCTTTTGATACCATTTCTCACTCCATTCTCCTGAACAGATTATCCTCTCTTGGCATCTCTCACACCCCTCTTGACTGGTTCTGCTCTTATCTCTCCGACTGCACTCAGTTTATTCAACTCAAATCTTTCACATCGCACCCTTCCCCTGTCACTACTGGTGTCCCTCAAGGCTCAGTTCTTGGCCCCCTCCTTTTCATCACCTACCTCCTTCCCCTTGACAATATTTTCTGCAAATTCAACATTGATTTTCACTGTTATGCGGATGACACCCAGCTCTATTTATCCAGCAAACCCACCTCCTCACTGCCCCCTTGTCCCTTATTAACTGCTTACTTGAAATTAAAGACTGGTTCACCTCAAACTTCCTTAAACTAAACAGTGATAAAACCGAACTCTTCCTCATCACCACCAAATCCACCCTATCCAAAATTAATAGTTTCTCACTACCCATTGACAACTCCTTGGTCTCCCCCTCCCCTCAGGTCAAGAGTCTGGGTGTCATCCTGGACTCCTCCCTATCCTTTCAGCCACACATAACATTAGCCGGTCTGCATACTTCCACCTACGCAACATTAACCACCTCCGTTCCTCCCTCACCGCTCACACGGCCTCTGTCCTTATCCACAGCCTCATCACCTCCCGTCTTGATTATTGTAATTCTCTTCTTTTCGGCCTCCCTCATAAATCCCTCCATAAACTCCAACTTCTTCAGAACTCAGCAGCTCATGTCATCACCAGAACCCCCTCTTTTCATCATATTACCCCTGTCCTTCAGCAGCTCCACTGGCTCCCAGTTCAATTCAGAATACAATTTAAAATCCTTCTGCATACTTTTAAAGCCATTGACGATTCCGGCTTTGAACTAAAACCCCACTTCCCACATCCTTCCTATTTTGGGTTAAAGCTCAGACTAGCTGGGGTTCTAAAGACCTCTGAATCTAACGAGTATTACCCTGTTTAGAATTCCTGTGAGACCTTTTCAGCTAGATAAGTAGGACACGACTGATCTACTAACCACCTCCGTCCTAGGGCCACACCCTTCTTCAGTGGACAGGTCAGGCAACCTAGTAGCCCGAAGCCACCTGTACCCCGACCACCACCCTAGTTAACGGTGGCTCCTACTTCTATAAATCGGCACTTTTTACACGATCAGTATTTTTTTAAAGACTCAAAAGTCCCTAAGGGGGTTGTTTTAAAGTTTGGGCTACAGGTAACCTTTTAAGACCTCCAAAATATTTCTAGAACCATGCACCATGACTGTTTTACAATCATAGAAGAACTCAAAAAAATGTTGACTCAATAAGAGAATGTCCACAACTTCTAATAAAATGTTATATGCTTCTTTAATTAGTATGCTTTAGCAGGGGATTAGAAACAGCATTAAGTAATTTAACAGATTACAAATTAATATTTAATCAACATCCTATCTCTTATCTAAGGCTGCTTAATAATGCGTTCAGGAGAGGCTTTTAAATTTGGAGGAGCAAACTGACCCGAACCTCAGATGGATTCCCAAAGTGTCTTTGATTTCTGGATAAAGGAGTTGATCAGCCGAACAACTTCCCTTCTCTCGATGGCAACCCCGATGTCTGGTTATTGCCCCGTTCACAAAGACTCACACCTTGAGTCCCTGCTTTGATGTCTGTGCCTGAGGCGCGTCTCTTCTGTTCACAACGTTGGTTCAACTTCAGAACTGACATCTCACAGGTGCAACTCACATCTTCGGCACATCTAGGCTTGCCTCATCGACCAGGTCAAAACCACAGCAGTTCTTCTTGACTGGATTTGCAGATCGTTGGCCCCGAATTGTGGAAAAACACGAAAAATAGATAATCTGACTCAGACTCGGCGGTTCCCAGAGACAGGGACGCCGTGTTCTTCCTTTGGCTCAACGATCGTCCTTCCGTCCTGGGTCTTCTTTTCTTCTGCTCCGCGCTGCGTGTCTTCTGAGATGAGAACTGAGCAACGAATACCCAAATCACCCTTCTTTTATGTGCTGAGAGAGCCGTTGGGAGGTTGCAAACCTCAATTCCCCCCTCCCTCCACTGAACACTTGCACCCAGTCCCTTATCACCTCATAACCTTTTCACCCTACGCAGATCTCTGGCCGAGTCAAAAGTTCTCGCTCCTCTTTCTCCGACCCCAGGCAGCAGGTCATTGAACCAAACTGTCCGGTTCCACTTCCTCTTTTCTTCTCGGCAGATTTACTGTAGCCAGCAGCTGCAGTCTCCTTTCAAACGTTACTTCCTCTTTCCACAAACCTATTTTCTCATTAGCCTGTCTGACACTTGACTGCACTAAAATAATCATCATTTCACTCATTTAATACATGAATGCTTGATCTTTTTAAGAAAGAAAAACAATCAGTCAAAACGTGCAATTCAATAAAGAGAAAAACAATCAATTTAAACACACAATTAAAGAGCTCTTTATGTTATCTTTTTTACGTAATACCTTTAATTTCCAAATTATCACTTAATTTGTGAATGATAGAGAATATGGTTGAGCTCACCACACCACCGATTTTAGAGGTATTTTGACACCATCCACAACCCTGCTCCTCCATATCTATCAGACCTCCTTCACATCGCCTCCTCAGATCCTCCTCCTCCATCCACCTCCCTGTACCCCCAGCTCGACTCGTCACCATGGGGAGCAGAGCCTCCCCAGCTCTGGAACTCACTCCCTCCTGACCTCTGCAGTATTGACTCTCTCCCCCTGTTCAAAACCAGACTCAGAACCCACCTGTTCCAGCTCGCTTATTTGTGAATACACTGTTCTTGTCCCTTTTCTGTTCCCTGTATTTGTATTTTTATCTTTTTATTGTCTGTAAAGTGACCTTGAGTGTCAAGAAAGGTGCTGTTAAATAAAATGTATTATTATTACTATTATTATTATTATTATGTGAAGTCTAATTTAGTGCCTCTTTAAATGCCCTTCAACATACTCTGCGAATTTAGTAGCATTTTAGTTTGTCTTCAATTTCAATGTCAAAGTTCTAAATGATGGAAAAGTCAAGTGAAGTGCACTGTGCAGCAAGGGTGAACAGAGAGGTTCAGAACAGAGGCAGGTTCAGAGAGAGCGAGCCGGTTATCCGTGAGGGGAAAAAAAACGAAATTGCAGGATCATGGTTTGGGCACATGAACATGAAACATGTCTCCAACAAATCTGGAACACGGTCATACTTATACATTTAGGAATCGTAATGCTTTTAATTTCATGGAATCCATTGCAGCTTAAACACCAAAACAGACACGTAATATAAGGACAAAAGTTTTGATTCAGTATTGCAGCTAACCTCATTACAGGGATGCATGCATAGATATTTAGCGGGTAGTCAGTTCTGGTTACAACAAGCTAGCTCTAGTGTCGCTACACTAGCAGATTCTTGCCACCAGATTTGTAATTTCAGACAGATGTGTATATTTAAGCTAAGGTAAAGAAAAAAGTCATAGATGATAACTAAAATGTTAACTTATCAAAACACTAGCCTAGTAGTCTCTTGTCAGCACCAGCCAAGTAGTAAAAACTTAACCAGGACTTTAATCAATCTAGCTTTGCAGCATGTATCTCATCTTTCCTTATGCGCTGTCCTAAAACGTCGGATGAAATTCGACATACTGCTCTAATTTCTATCTACATTTTATTCTTACTTGCTTTTATTCTGTTTTAATTTGCTATATTTTAATCATGTAAAGCACTTTGCATTCAGTCTTTGTACTGAATTGTGCTGTCTTTGTACTGAATTGTGCTATATAAATAAATTTGCCTTGCCTTGCCTTGCCTTACTGCAAGCAGTATCAGTAACTTTAACATTACAGATTTTGCAGGTAGCTTCTCTTTTATTTTGTGTTGTCATGTGCTCTTTGTAGCCAAAATGTACGATTTTTGGGATGTTACTGGTCAAAGTGGCTTCCATTTCTCTGCTGATCACTCACGAGACTGATGCAGGCTTTGCCCTCTGTCTGTTGCATTGCTGATATGCTGCAGGTAAAGAGCACTCGCACACAATATACCAATGTTTATCTAATAATTTGTTTGTTAATAATAATAATAATAATAACATGAACAAGACTGCAATGAATTGGCAAGTCACATGACTCAAGTCAAGTCAGGTTGCTGGTCTGAAAGGGGAAGTCAAAGTCACAAATCTGGTGACTCGAGTCGGACTCGCGAGTTACACAACTCTTCGTTACGTCGGCTTATATTATAGGATTGGTCGATTCCATTTTGTCTTCCGGGTTTCGTGTCATTGCCAGAATGAAAGAGTCTGGCTCCAGGACTATCCACATGTCCATTCCACCCCAAGATAACTGCCCATTTGTTTATGTATGTCACATCTGTGAAGTCCTTGGGTTTGTGGGTCATCAGCTTGTTTTCCTGGTAACTGCCTTTCTGCAGCTAATGTCATAATCCGTAACAGTCCCTCTGTAGATGTGCCAAAAAGACACATCATAACAAAATAATCCAAATGTTTGATAAATGTCGAAATATTTATCAATAATCAGCATGAACAATTCACAATTCAGCAATTATCACTCAAGACCACATTCTTAGCATTTATCTACAACTTAGGGTTCAACTAATTAAGTTTTAGGTTCCTATGGACACATCATTTTAATTTTACATTAGACTAGGTAAGTTAAGACAGTAAAAACTGATGAGACCCTCAGAGAAATCCCGCTCTTGGCCAAACTGAGCCGGAAGACCCCGTATTGCATCTGAAAATGAACATTACAAATTATGTTAAAGATCTTTGGTGCCAGTCAGATCCTGGTTCTTCCTATGTCAAAGCAAAAAGACTGCATAAACCGTAGGTCTTTGTGTGTGGGTCTGAAGCAGATGTTTCCATTCTTTATCATGTAGCCATATTTCAACATCACAATATAACTGTCATAACACATAAAATCAAAACAGGATCATGTAATAGGGCAGTAAAAATTAAATTAAAACAATAATATAACATAAAGCTTGCATCGTCAATGTTGTGCAATTAGACACTGTTTTAAAGTGATTTAATGTGTAATAAATAACTCTCTGACTGTTAGGTATTGTCCTGATATCAGCTCTAGAGCTGATATCAGGACAATAGTTGAAAGGAATGATTCGAGCACTGGCATTCTTTTAACAGCAAACTCTGCACACACATAGAATGAGTGACAACTTCTCTTCAAGTTCAAGAATTTATTAACAGAAATGAAATGAACATCCAGAGAACATCACTATATACTGCTGTTTATCTGAATTAACATTATATTTCAATCAACAAATCCTCTCTACGAGGCTAGTGAATCTTAACTAAACTACTAAGCAAAATGAAGATAAAAAGCAGCTCAGGAACTATGTACACATAAAAGAAACAAAGGACAAAATAAAGTGGTTGATCATCATCATCAGAATAATTCAGTGAATCCTAGTTCACTGCAGATCTGAGTTAAAGAACCAAAGTTCATCTTAAAGAACAGAGTTTAAATTAGCTTAACTAATTTAGAACAACATTTATGTGTTTCAACCCATTCACAATGCAAATCCTGAGTTGAACAAAACATTATTTGATGAAATAACATTTTAAAGAAAGCTTTTCTCAGTAAAATCATTAGCTTTCGGCACGATTGATTTTATTAATGTGATTATACCTCCGGGAGGCTAGGGGTCGCTGTAGCAATCGGTCGCTTAAATCGGCTAGTCCTAAAGTTAAACAAAACACAACGACATTAATATTCTATATTAATGCGGCAATAATGCTCATAGCACTATCGAACAATAGTGGAGCGAAGCGAAAAAAACCTTATGTTTGAAACGAATTGTAGTCCTGCATCCGGGAAGCCGGAAGTTACCGGCAGCTAATAGCATTTAGGCTAGTGGACATTCGGCGCTAACTTTAAAAAGCTTCGGCTTTATTCTAGTCATAATGAGCAGACCGGATAAACACAAACATCAATATCCCATCAATGTATAAAACCCTTATGGAGATAATGTTTGTTATAACCATAAAACACACTCGAATCACATCAGCCATGGCTTGGTTACGGCGAATGCTAATGGGAGCTTTAGCATTCGTCGGTTAGCTCCATGGGTCGGTTAGCTCCATGTGTTTAAAAATACCATGTGAACGCATTACATAAACCTTCTAAGTAAACCATTTAACTTTCCCTGTTTGTTTCTCTGCCAAACCGGTCGGTGTCTTGTGTGAGTTTGGTTCACTTTTGCCATCCAAGGGAGAGCAGTGGTCCAGGAAAATGTTAGTTATTTCAGCAGCGGGATAGCGGCTATGAGCTAGCCCAAACATGGTCGGGGTAGGCCTGTCCAAGGTCCTACATGAAGTCGAGTCCCCGGCATGCCAAACTCAGCCCTGCAGTGGCGACTCCAGATCGGCTTTTCCTCTCAGCTTGGGATACTGAGTCCTGTGTCGGCTTTTGGCCGCTCCACATTGTCTGGAATCAGCTTCCTGCAATAGCTGAGAAGAATAAACAAAGCTGGTTTTGGCATAGGGATTCTTTGCTTCAGCGGCTGGTTGCGCAGAAGTTAGACTGCAAACTTAAAGTACTTCTTGATTCTGAGATCATACAAGTTGCTATCTGTTAGAAAGTTCACATATTATTATGACCCGAGGAAAAAAAATAAAAAAATTCGATGAAAAAGTGGATTTTTAAGGCTTTTTAGCTCAAGGCTCATAAAAAAATGTTGGGGGACCGATGACGTAATTCGTAGGCAAGCGTTGATCTGTTGATATGGTAACAAGATACTTCCTGCTTGCAAACGCGCTTTCTCAAACACAAATAGACGGATCAAACATGGCTAAAAAGTGTGTGACTTATGGTTGGTCAAATACCAACAAGGATAATGTCTCCTTACACACATTTCCGAACCCGAAAGGTCCCGGTGTTGTGCGAAATTCAGTTCCCCTGTGAAAACCTGTTCCCCTCTGTGTCAGGAGCACTGCAGCCAGAGAGGCGGGGTTTCACGGCGCTTCTGATCAGTTTCTCGGTAAAACAACTCATATAATCATGTCAAGGTTGTAACATTCAGTTTAATCGGCAGCTGTTGTTTACATTACAACGGGATTTACCAGGATGTCTACACTCTCGTCTTTTCAGGAAGTCTTAATTTGTGTGCCCTGCTATCAGCCAGTTTCCATCCTCTTATTTCAGCAATGGAAAATCATAAATACACACTACGTGTTGGAATACTCTGTTTGGTGGCTTACTTTTATTTGTCAGGCTTAAGTGACAAAAGCTGGAAAAAGACTGATTATCTTGGCGTTTAAAATAACACAAAACACAAACTGAATTTCGCACAACACCGGAGAAGCTCACTGACGCTGCAGCTCCTCTTCCTCATTCCTCACACCGTGGGAGCAGAGGAAACTCCGCGCAGCGGCAGCCAGACGTTTTACCCACGCTGAAGTCTCTGGTGGTGTTACGTCAGGTGGAGCTGCTCCATTTGAGCACCCTGAGCCCAGAGAAGCTATATGCGCTCAATCAGAGCCCACCGAGATCTCTGGATGTCTCCTTCCCTCCCCCTCACTCATCGTGCATGGGAGCGGAGAAATCTGGCTGTCATCACAGCAGCCTGCTGTGAAGCGACATGTTCTCCACACTACCTCTCAGCACGGCGCTGCTACCCCGCAGAACCCTGAGCCATGGTGGGGATAGACCCACAGCCCTTTCGGTTCGGAACAACCGGACAATATGAGCGCAACAGCGCAACAGATAAATGCGCGTCCACTCTCAGAGCGCTCATGTCCAGATTATCAAGTAAAATTCCAGGAACTCATAATGCTGAGACACTGTGGTTTGTGCTGAATGTACATATTTTTCTTTTGTGCTGTTTTGGCGGATTTCAGCCGTCATAAACGATACCAGGCAATCGGGCTTCGACGAGTTGTTTCCATGTTTATATCTGAACTGTCAGCCAGAACCACGATTATAAGCCCGGATTCCAATTATACGCCAGCAACCCATTTCGTTTATTCTCCTAAAATGTTTTTCTCAGACTTACCCGAGTCGTAACAGACGCTTGCGCTGTCTTTTGTGTTAAAATTATCACTTTGTGAATCGCCATCTGAACTTGTCGTTGTGTTCTCCATTGTACTCTCTGTAGCGTAGCCTGAGCTACATCAACAAACTACGTCATCGTACCACGTGACCCAAGTTGTGGATTTTCAGCCTAGCGGTCGCCGAGGGACAATTTTAAGTCCTTGAAAAAACCTTTAACGGCGCAATCACGATCTTAATGCCACATTTTTTGAAAATATGGTCACTAATGGATGTATTTCCGAGTTGGTCTATCTCAGAATCAAGAAGTACTTTAAGTTCGATCTAGTCGGCAGGTCTCCGAACCCAGCCGGGTCCTCCGCTCCGCAGAGGACGAGTTTTTCCCCATTGCTGTCCCAACGAAACAGCGGGAAATGAGTTTCAGAGAAGCACATTTTTGCTCAGCTTGTGAGCCTTGGGGGCCCAGGTGGCCCCATGCATGGCTGGCTTGTCCAGGGCGGACTGTCTCTCATTGAGAGTCCCAGGAATAAGTGGAAGAAAGAAAGAGGTGTAGTCTGCTCTCGATAGCAGGCTCCTGCTGTGAGAGGCTGTCTCTGCGTGGACGTGTGACATTCTTTTGCGCACAATCCCTTTTCCTCCCTCATGGCTCACTGGGACAATATCAACCTTTTTGAAACTGAGAGCTACTTCATTGGTACTGTTTCATATGAAGGGCTACCTGATATTTGAACTAAAGAGTCAGGGCTCACCTTAACTTCAAGTAATATAAACATATTTTAATGCTTTTAAATCTATGTAAATACAAATAGGATTAAAAAGGAAGGGCAACTAAATAAAATAGCATTTTAAATGCAGCTCATTGCCAGTTTTGCAATTTTTTGAACAGGCTTGAGGGCAACAATCAATCAATTGGACTTAATCACGCATAAAGTGGTTGGCTTAGGATTCCTTTGGTGTCTCTTCTCCCTATCAGGATAATTATTCACACTTCTTTGGGTTCCTTCTTCCACAGCTTCTTCAGTCTTCCTCTTCTTCCCCTGCCTGTCGGGGATGATTTAACTGGGTGGCAATGTCTGTTTGGTTCTGGCTTGGGCAATCAGCAGCTCACTTTTCATTTCCCCTCAATAGGGTGCTCATTTAAGATTTTTCGCCAAAACACAAAGCTTTATTTCTTGTTCTAAAAGCAAACAGCACAGTGCAATTAGTGTTCTTATCAAGCCCCTCATTCATGCAATCATCATGTATTCAAAAGTTCCTTCAAATATTTTCACAACCAGATATTCCTATTACTTAAGCTCTTAGCTTAAAAGCCTTGCACTGTAATCATTACTTGCAAGTAATCTAAATGTCTAAATGTATATTCAGCAGTATTTATCAGTATTTATCAGTATTCTTCAACAGAAATCATCCAAGGTGTGTCTACCCTTTCAATGCCTGACATTTGAAAGTTCTCTGTAACATAATTTTTATCATCCTACTCATTCAATGGATGTATCTACTAATTAATAGATTCACATTATTTCATTCAATGCACAGTCTCAATAAAGAATTATACTCAAGGATGTATATGTTGAAACTCTATTTTCAACCTTTGCTGAACCTGTTATTGTCATGTCTATGTAAATGTGACTCTGAAGAATGCAATGACTGACGAAAAGGTAGATTTTAAAAGGTTTATTGTATGGTTGGAGATGGATGGTTCTTTCTGAGGTTTGAAGGTCTCATGGGTTCTGCCAGAAAGATGGAGAAGGTGGTGAACAACTTGAGCTTGGTTATTGTGAAGATGAGACTTGGTCGGGAACTCACTTAGGCGGTAGCTTGGGTTTGGTGCAGAGGAGAGGTACTGAGCATACGTCCGGGTTGTCGGTGCAAGTCCTGGTTCCTTCTCGGTGTTGTGGCTGGCTGGAGGGTGGACAGGCAGGTGAGCGCAGGCAGGAGGGCAAACAGGGTTCCGTGGGTTCAGTTCGGTTCTTGTGGACTGATCCAGAATGGCTTCTGACAATGTGACGAGGTTTCCAGGCTGAGGTCAGATGAACGGGTTTCTGGAGCAAGGAAGCAACAAGAACAAGGTTAGTAACTGGTTTCAGGAAATCACGAGAGAACATAGGGTAGGTCTGTACCACGCAAGAGCGCAAACGAACTGACGCCCTCCTCCTGGTTCCAGCTCCTTATAAAGGGTGGCAATCCTGCCCGTCCAACCCTGCAGAGAAGAGAGAGCAAGGAAAACAGGCCTGCACCTAGACCACAGAGTATGACAGCACAACCCCCCCCCCCCTTAACGGACGCCCCCTGGCGGCCGTCCGCTAGATGAGGCTTCAAAGTCAGAAATGAGAGTGGGGTCTAAAATAAAAGAACTGACTGGAGATGACAGGTTTGATCTGGGACACATGAAATGTAGGGTGGACTCGGAGATGTGGAGGGAGTCTGAGGCGGACAGCTGTGGGACTGATGATGCGTTCGATTTTGAATGGGCCGAGGAATCTGGGGCCCATCTTCCGGGAGGAGGCTTTTAATGGAAAATCCTTAGCAGAAAGCCATACTTCTTGTCCGGGGTTGTAAGTGGGTGCAGGAATACGTTTACGGTCGGCGATGATCTTGTTTTGGGTGGAGGTGCGCTCAAGGGCTGCTCTGGTCTGATCCCATACTTTTCGGCAACGGAGGAGATGTGCTCTGACTGACGGGAGGATGGTTTCAGGGAAAGAAGCGGGAAGGAGAGATGGTTGAAATCCGAGTGAGGCTTCAAATGGAGAGATTCCGGTAGCAGAGGAGACATGAGCGTTGTGGGAATACTCTACCCAGGCTAACTGTTGGCTCCATGTGCGGGGATTCTGTGAGCAGAGACAGCGGAGGGTGTTTTCCAGCTCTTGATTGAGCCGCTCGCACTGTCCATTGGATTGGGGATGGTAACCAGAAGATAGGGAGGCCTTAGCGCCCAAACTGCTGCAGAAATCGTGCCAGACCCGGGAGATGAACTGTGGACCCCGATCTGACACGATATCTGTGGGGAGACCATGGAGCCTGAAGACGTGGTGGAATAGTAGCCGGGCTGTCTGATGGGCTGACGGGAGTTGAGATAGGGCAACCAGATGGGAAGCCTTGGAGAACCTCTCGATGATAGAAAGGATAACTGTCTTGTGGTTGGACGGAGGAAGGCCGGTTACAAAATCTAGGGCTACATGGGACCAGGGGCGACTGGGTCTAGGCACGGGCTGGAGAAGACCGGCAGGTGGTCTATTAGAGGTCTTATTCTTGGCACATGTCGCACAGGCCGATACAAATTCCGACACGTCCCTATTAAGGGACGGCCACCAAAAATACCTTCTGATGAAGGCGATGGTTCGGCTAGAACCGGGATGACCCGAGAATCGGGAGGAGTGACCCCAGCGGATAACTTGGAAACGTACGGAGGTGGGTACAAATGTTCTACGCGGAGGTCCACCTCCGGGGTCTGGTTCTCTTTCATGGGCCCGTTTTATCAGCTTTTCGATGTCCCAGGTGATGGAACCTACAACACAGGATTCGGGGATGATGGGCTCAGGTTCTTCGGTTTCCTCAGAGGTCGTAAACAGACGGGACAGAGCATCAGGCTTGGTGTTCTTGGATCCGGGACGGTATGTGATGGTAAAGTTGAAGCGAGAGAAAAATAGTGACCAGCGACTTTGACGGGAGTTTAATCGTTTGGCAGACTGGATGTATGCCAAGTTCTTGTGGTCGGTCCAGATGATTATGGGCTGTTCAGTTCCCTCCAACCAATGACGCCATTCTTCTAGTGCTTGTTTTATGGCCAGAAGTTCCCGGTCCCCCACGTCGTAATTTCTTTCTGTAGGTGAGAAGCGTCTGGAAAAGAATGCACAGGGGTGGAGTTTGTGGTCAGAGGCGAACATCTGAGATAAGACTGCCCCAACTCCAGAATCTGAGGCATCTACTTCTAGGGTGAATTGGGCAGTGGGGTCAGGATACGTGAGGATAGGGGCTTGAGAAAACCTTTCCTTGAGTTGCCTGAATGCCTGGTCAGCTTCGGTTGACCACTGGAAACTCCTCTTCATAGAAGTGAGGGTGGTGAGAGGTGAGGCGATGACGCTGTAGTCCTTTATGAAGACTCGGTAGAAGTTTGCGAATCCCAGGAAGCGCTGGAGCTGTTTACGATTCTCCGGAGTGGGGCAGTTGACCACTGCCTCGACTTTGTTGGGATAAGTCTTCACCTGTCCACCCTCAAAAATGAAACCAAGGAAACTAATTGTCTTCTGATGAAACTCACATTTCTCGCCTTTCACGAAGAGACGGTTCTCCAGGAGGCGCTGAAGGACTTGGCGAACGTGTTGCTGATGCTGCCGGGGGTCTTGGGAGAAAATCAGGATGTCATCCAAATAAACGAAAACAAATTGATTAATAAAGTCTCTCAGGACGTCATTTATAAGTGCCTGAAAAACGGCAGGAGCATTAGTCAGCCTGAATGGCATGACTAAATACTCAAAATGACCAATGGGGGTCTTGAAGGCAGTCTTCCATTCGTCTCCTTCTCTAATCCTGACCAAGTGATAAGCGCTGCGGAGATCTAATTTAGTGAAAACGGTGGCTCCCCGAACCGTATCAAAAGCCGATGCCAGGAGGGGCAGAGAATATTTATTCTTAATAGTAATCTGGTTAAGACCTCGGTAATCTATGCAAGGCCGCAAAGATTTGTCTTTCTTCTCCACAAAAAAGAAACCAGCGCCGAGAGGTGAGGAAGAAGGTCTGATTAAGCCAGCCTTCAAAGAGTCATTAATGTAGCCCTCCATAGCATTTCGTTCAGACTGAGATAATTTGTAAAGATGAGCAGACGGCAGGGGAGCCCCGGGAAGAAGATCTATGGAGCAGTCATAGGGATGGTGGGGCAGAAGGCTAAGAGCCAAATCCTTGCTAAACACACGTTGAAGGTCGTGATACTGAGGTGGTATGTTAGAAAGGTCGGTGGTTTCCTTAGGGGTAACTGAACTGATCGCAGACTGAGGGATGGCTGAGTGGAGACAGGTAGCCAAACAACTGGAGCTCCAGGCTTCTATACAGGAGTCTCTCCAATTTATTTGGGGATTGTGAGCTACTAGCCAGGGATAACCTAATACGACCGGGGAGTGTCTGGTGGGAAAAACAAAAAAAGATATGGACTTGTGATGATTGCCGGAGGTAATAAGTTGCAAAGGGAGTGTCTGCTGGGTTATGGTGGCTAAGGGACTGCCATCTAAGGTGGAAACAGAGATAGGTGTAGGTAAGTCACGGACCGGAATCCATAACTTCTCTACCAAAACTGGGTCTAAGAGGTTTTGTTCGGAACCGGAATCTACGAGGCTGGTGACTGGGTGTTGAGCGTCAGGTAAGCTAATAACTGCCTGTAACGAGAATCTAGGACCGGGGTCTTTAGAACACGCGCCCACCAGTATCCCCTGAACTACTGGCGGGGCAAATCTTTTGGCCGAACCGGGCAATTTAAACGAAAATGTCCCGCAGCCCCACAATACATACATAATTTGTTCCGGACACGTTGGTCCCTTTGCTCAGTGGTAAGGTGAGCACGTCCAATTTGCATGGGTTATTCGATTGGAGGAGTTTCAGGAAGAACTAATCGGGGTTGGTGTGACGTGTACGGAACCGGTGTGCTGGAGCGTTGAGCCAATGGTCGAACTTGGCTCCGCCTCTCACGAACTCTCTCCCGGAGCCGCTCGTCTATCCGAATAGCGAGCTCGATTAGCTCCTTCATGCTATCCGGCTTGTCACGGGTAGCTAGCTCATCTTTTAAGCTGTCGGACAGAGCATTAACAAACACTGTTTTTAAAGCTCGGTTGTCCCAGCCGGCTGAAGCAGCAAGGGTGCGGAAGTCGACACTGAAGTCAGTGACCGACTGGCTTCCTTGTTTCAGTGCCCACAACCTCTTGCCTGCTTCCTCCTCACTTAACGCGGAGGAAAATGTTCTTTTGAACTGGGTAAGAAAATCGGCATAACTATAATTATGAATGGTTGTCTCGTCAATAAAAGAATCGGCCCATTTAAGAGCACGATCCCTCAGAAGACCAATGATGTGGGAGATCTTGTGAGCATCGTCCGGAAATGACTGTGGAGCGCGACTAAAAACCAAAGAACATTGTAACAAAAACCCTCTGGACTTACTCAGGTCTCCAGAAAACGGTTCGGGAACAGGAATAGACACCTCTACTCTGGGCACGGATGAAGGGGCTGTAACCACCGGAGGACTCGAGGCAGGAGGAGGAGCAGAGGTAGGTAGACAAGGATTTAACTAAACTTTCATGCCCTGTAGTTCGTGGGTCAGAGTATTCATGGTTTGCATGACCTGAGACTGCTGCTGTATCGTTGTTTGGATTAGGTTCTCATGTTGGCCAAGTAATAAGCCCTGATGGGTGACGGCATTCAGTAATTGCGTTCCAGAGTCAGCTTGGTCAGTTCGTTCTGTCATGTCTATGTAAATGTGACTCTGAAGAACGCAATGACTGACGAAAAGGTAGATTTTAAAAGGTTTATTGTATGGTTGGAGATGGATGGTTCTTTCTGAGGTTTGAAGGTCTCACGGGTTCTGCCAGAAAGATGGAGAAGGTGGTGAACAACTTGAGCTTGGTTATTGTGAAGATGAGACTTGGTCGGGAACTCACTTAGGCGGTAGCTTGGGTTTGGTGCAGAGGAGAGGTACTGAGCATACGTCCGGGTTGTCGGTGCAAGTCCTGGTTCCTTCTCGGTGTTGTGGCTGGCTGGAGGGTGGACAGGCAGGTGAGCGCAGGCAGGAGGGCAAACAGGGTTCCGTGGGTTCAGTTCGGTTCTTGTGGACTGATCCAGAATGGCTTCTGACAATGTGACGAGGTTTCCAGGCTGAGGTCAGATGAACGGGTTTCTGGAGCAAGGAAGCAACAAGAACAAGGTTAGTAACTGGTTTCAGGAAATCACGAGAGAACATAGGGTAGGTCTGTACCACGCAAGAGCGCAAACGAACTGACGCCCTCCTCCTGGTTCCAGCTCCTTATAAAGGGTGGCAATCAGCTCTGATGAAACACACCTGCCCGTCCAACCCTGCAGAGAAGAGAGAGCAAGGAAAACAGGCCTGCACCTAGACCACAGAGTATGACAGTTATAAATACTCTAAATGTATGTTTTTTTCGAAGAAAAGGCAAGGCAAATTTATTTGTATAGCATATTTCAGTACAAAGACAATGATAATAAAATAAAACAGAATAAAAGCAAGTTGGAATAAAATGTAGAAACAAAATAAAACATGGAAAAATAGAAACTAAAAGCAAATATTAAAAACAGTTGGACTACAAAGTTGAACTAATGATGTATCAGTAAAACAGTTTAACTAGAACAGTCAAAGGCCATCCTAAACAAATGTGTTTTTAATCTTGATTTAAAGGAACTCAGGCTTTCAGCACTTTGACAGTTTTCTGGAAGTTTGTTCCAGATAAGTGGAGCATAGGAACTAAATGCTGCTTCTCCGTGTTTAGTTCGTGTTCTAGGTATGCAGAGTAGGCTGGAGCCAGAAGACCTGAGTGGTCTGGAGGGTTGATACACTGATAACAAGTCTGTGATGTATTTAGGTGCTAAGCCATTCAGGGATTTATAGACTAACAGAAGTATTTTAAAGTCTATTCTCTGAGATACAGGGAGCCAGTGTAAGGATTTTAGAACTGGGGTGATGCGCTCTACTTTCTTAGTAAGAACACGGGCAGCAGCGTTCTGAATAAGCTGCAGCTGCGCTGCCTTGCCCAGGGGGACATTGACATAGGACAAGGGGAAGCTGGAATCAAACCCACAACCTTCTGATTGCCAAACAACTACTCAACCCATTAAGCCACAGTCGCCCAATATCAACAGTAACTCATCATTTCTCTTTAAAAAACATCTCCCCTGTATATAGCTTTAGATAAAAATATTGAGACTTTAAACCTGTTTTATACTCTTAATATTTTTTCATTGATAATACACACACAATTACACAATTAATTTTGTCTGATTCAGTCCTTCATTAAGTATCCAGTTCTCAGCTTTCATGCATCCAGTATAAGCCCTGCAGAATGAAGAAAAATTAACCAGACAGTATTCAGAGTGATTTAATTTTTATTTCCATTCATTTATCATTATTATTTTTTTCCTACAATTCTTCTGAGTTTAGGCCACAGTGTCTGTGAAAGTGCATCACCCAGTGATCATCTAATTTCTTATGTTATGTTGCAGCACTACATCTTGATCCCAACAGATTAATCATGACAGTAAAATAATAGTTTTGTCCAAACCTAGAATTGTCATTTTTATTTCATTATCATTTACTGTCTATCGAAAATATTGGAGAAGTTATGTAATTCCTTCTAAACTTGTTAATATTGATCACCTGTGTTTATAACTTCAGTATTAATTTTTTCCTTCTTTTAAGTCTCCGTTCAGCCTTACTTATCTGCATTTTAATGGTGGATTAAATGAGATCTTGTACAAAGGCGTTTATGTGTCCATATGTCCGGACCTTTGTAATTGGATATTTGTGTTTTATGCGCGGACCTGGTCAGGACACCTTGCGACAAAGAAGGCTATTCTCTGATGTGTCTTCCTGTAGCTTATTCAGCAAACCCCAAAACTGTTTACAGCTAATGTTAGGCTTGTGGGACCACCATGTCGTCTTTCCTGGGTCCCACCTGGTCCCAAGTGTCTCGGCCGTTGAAACACCTTCACCCCTTGTAATAAGTTCATCACAGTTTCAAACCACAGCATCTTGGGTCCTAGGTGTCTCCACACCCCCTATGTGTGAAATGTCTCTTCACATTATCTTCTTGGAGCAGCTACGTTCACACCTTCTCACAGGCTGAATCATGAAGCAGGGTTGTGAGCACAGGACATCACCTCATATCCTGTTAAGTGTCCTGCTTCCGATCCTCATTTACCCCAAAATGCATTCTGCTGAATCACCATATTTAAATGTTCATCCCTCCAGAGTCTATGACTGTACTAGCTGGGTTCCCTGAATGCTAACCCGTCCAAGTCACATTTCAGAAACCGTGCAGTTGAAGTTTAAAACCTGTAAAGCAAAACACCCATGCATAGTCCTGTTTAAAATGTTCTCGCCACAGCAGGTGTGCCACTGCTGGGTGCCATTGCAGTTTTAATGTCCCCCAAAGTGAACCTTTATTCATCACTTTCTTCTCCAAGCTGTTAACCACTCATTAGCTCTGCTATCCTGACCAGATCCAAAAATGTCCAATCATGATCTTGTCATGATTTGCTGGCGAGGACCAAGGCGGCAATGAGGCGGAGGCAGGCGCATGGTGAAAGAGAGACTTTAATGGAGGTAACTTACAGAATGCACAAGGATCTCAACCGGGGCAAAAACAGGACTCCACACAGGCTTGGAAACAGGCTTCAAAACAGGATGACCCGACAACGGGGGAACAACCACATTGAACTTAAATACAGGTGGAATCAACGGAAAAAACTTACAACGCAGGTGAGTCTGATCAACTAATTAAGTCCACAGTTCGGGGATCCTGACATTACCCCCCCCCCCCCCAGGGTGGATACCAGACGCCAACTAGTGTCTCTCCGGAAGGAGGGAAAGAGTCCAACCAAAGTTCAGGCGGATGACCTGGGGGTAGCCCAGAACTGACCAGGTCTTCCGGAGGCCGGTGGCAAAGGTCACTGGAAGCCTCCACTGAGGCATGCAGAAGGTTGCTGGAAGCTTCCACTGAGGCCCACTGGAGGTCGCTGGGAGCCTCCACTGAGGCACGCTGATGAACGCTGGGAGCCTCCTCTGGAGGGTGGAGACCCTTGAGAAGCTCCAGCAGGACTCCAATGGTGAAACCCATTAAACACCTTCGACCTGCTGCTCTGGAGTCCTCTGGGGCCAAGACGGGAGCCTCGAGCACCCGAGCCAACCCACCGCTCTCAGGTGCTGCAGCAAAGCATGCCTACCTGCCTGGACATCCTTGTCGGAGACCTCGGGAGGCTGCAGCTTGAGGGAAAGAGCCGGTGTGGATTCAGTCGGGCGCCTTGGAGCCAGCGTGGGTGCAGTCGGGCGCCTTGGAGCCAGCGTGGGTGCAGTCGGGCGCCTCGGAGCTGGCATGGGCGCAATAGGGTGCCCTGGGGCCGGCGCGGGCGCAGTCAGGCTGCGTTGAGCAGCAGGAAGCAGGCGGGGAGTTGGCATCGGTGGCTGACCCTCGCGGAGAGCACGCGGGGCGTCAGCCCTGGTTGGCACCGAGTCCTTCCCTGCTCGCCGGCCGCCACGCCGGGACCTTCTGCCCTGCCGTGGTGAGGAAAAGCCGTAACGCTGGGGACCGGTACCGGGAGGAGGGATGGCTAGCCTGGAGCCCCATCATGGCAATTGCCGCTGAATCCGTGCGGCGCTGGTTCTTCTCTACCTGCCTCCGGAAATACTCAGAGTGATTATTTCCACCCCTGTTGCCTGGTCCTCTTGTGGTCGTTTCTGTCATGATTTGCTGGCGAGGACCAAGGCGGCAATGAGGCGGAGGCAGGCGCATGGTGAAAAAGAATCTTTAATGGAGGTAATTTACGGAATGCACAGGGAAACAGGATCTCAACCGGGGCGAAAACGGGATTCCACACAGGTTCGGAAACAGGGTGTCAACAGAAGCAAACAGGACAAAACAGGATTCACGACCGGCTCGGGAAACAGGATTCAAAACAGGACGACCCGACAACGGGGGAACAACCACATGGAACTTAAATACAGGTGGAATCAACGGAAAACACAACGTAGGTGAGTCTGATCAACTAATTAAGTCCACAGTTCGGAGATCCTGACAGATCTAAATGGCCGTATTTCAGAGTTTATTGCATTTATATCGAAATATTCACTTTAATTATCTATTCCATCCATCCATCCTTTTCCTAACACGCTTATCCCTATTGGGGTTGTGAGGAGTGCTGGTGCCTAGTTCCAGTTGTCAGTAGGTGAGAGGCAGGGTACACCCTGGACAGGTCGTCAGTCTATCGCAGGGCAACACAGAGACAAACAGGACAAACAACGATTCTCGCACACACTCACACCTAAAGAGAATTTAGAGAGGCCAATTAACCTAACAGTCATGTTTTTGGACTGTGGGAGGAAGCCGGAGTACCTGAAGAGAACCCACGCATGCACAGGGAGAACATTCAAACTACATGTAGAAAGACCATTCATTTGTTTATTTCCTGTTGATGTGATGTTCATTTCAACTTCTCCACCCACAAGTTCTTTGTCTTATTTATTGTTTATTTATTTATATTTTCTTTTTCTCATAGCTTCTGAATCGCATTTATTTTTCTCGCACATTTTCTTTTAAAGCATAGACGGCTCTGCTTCATTTATTTCCATCAAGTTGCATTTATGCGAGTGCATTCTAACTAGGTAACTTGTAAAAATTTTAATTTTAAAAAGTACAAAATTAAAGTCTTTACTTATTTGTCCATACTGCCCCCTTGTAGATATGATGTTTGCTCTATTGCAAGCTTTTTAGGATGAATCAGTTTGTGTTCAAACTATTTTGATACATTTGATACATAATTACCAATATTTATGTTAACGACACTGATAATTGTCATATTATGTATAAAGTTGCTCTATGCTTCCATCAGTTAAAATGTATATTGGGGCGCAAAATCATTTTCTTAGCAGTTTTCCCTATTTTTCATGCAAGTGTCTTGTTTTGTGAAGCTGATAATGACCTACTTGAGGAGTTTCAGTCAGGCTTCAGAGCTCATCATAGCACTGAAACGGCTCTGGTGAAGGTCACTAATGATATTCTCATGGCCTCAGATAATGGACTTGTGTCTGTACTTGTCCTGTTAGATCTCAGTGCTGCATTTGATACGGTTGATCACAATATTCTCCTACAAAGACTTGAACATACTGTAGGGATTAAGGGGAAAGCATTAGGCTGGTTTAAATCTTATCTGTCGGACAGATTCCAGTTTGTTCATGTTAATAATAAATCTTCTTCAAACTCTTGGGTCACCTGTGGAGTACCACAGGGTTCAGTCCTTGGACCAATTCTCTTTACTATATATATGCTTCCGATTGGCAAAATTATCAGACAGCATGGGATTCATTTCCACTGTTATGCTGATGACACTCAGCTATATTTATCCATAAATCCTGATGAATCCAATCAATTACTTCAACTGCATTCATGTCTTTATGACATCAAAAGCTGGATGACTTTAAATTTCCTGCATTTAAATTCTGACAAGACCGAAGTTGTAACCTTTGGACCAGAGTCCTCAAAAAATAAAGTTCTTAATCAATCACTTAATCTGGATGGTATTAACTTGGCCTCTGGTAATAAAGTAAAAAATCTTGGTGTTATTTTTGACCAAGACATGTCATTTAAATCCCATATTAAACAGGTTTCCAGAGTTTCCTTTTTTCACCTCCGGAATATTGCCAAAATTAGAAACATCCTGTCCAGGAGCGACGCTGAAAAACTGGTCCATGCATTTGTTACTTCAAGGCTGGACTATTGTAATTCTTTACTATCAGGAAGTCCACAAAATGCAGTTCAGAGTCTTCAGCTGATCCAAAATGCTGCAGCAAGAGTTCTGATGAAAATCAACAAGAGGGATCATATTTCTCCAATTTTAGCTTCCCTTCATTGGCTTCCTGTTAAATCAAGAATAGAATTTAAAATTCTTCTTCTAACGTATAAAGCCCTTAATAATCAAGCTCCATCATATATCAGAGCTCTGATTACCCCGTATGTTCCTAACAGAGCACTTCGCTCTCAGACTGCAGGTCTGTTGGTGGTTCCTAGAGTCTCTAAAAGTAGAATGGGAGGCAGATCCTTTAGCTATCAGGCTCCTCTCCTGTGGAACCAACTCCCAGTTTTGGTCCGTGAGGCAGACATCCCGTCTACTTTTAAGACTAGGCTTAAAACTTTCCTTTTTGACAAAGCTTATAACTAAAGTTGCTCATGTTGCCCTGACCTAGCTATGGGGATGTGCTTCTGTGGGCTTAGGCTACTGGAGGACATCAGGATCTATTTTTCTCACTCTATCGAGTTCTACTGTTCTTCAATTATGTATTGCTTGTCATCATTTCTTATTATAACTTTTTGTTCTCTCTCTTTTTTTCTTCATAGTAGGTACATCTGGTCTGGCGTTCTGTTATCTGAGACATCATCCAGAGAAGACAGCTCACCCGCTATTATCATCTAATGTAGAACAGATTACTGGATCAATGTGTGCTTCTGTGCTTTTTTGTCTCTCTTGTTGTCTCTCTGCTCTGTCTTCTGTAACCCCCAGTCGGTCGAGGCAGATGACCGTTCATACTGAGCCCGGTTCTGCTGGAGGTTTTTCCTTCCCGCTAATGGGTGGTTTTTCTTTCCACTGTCGCTTCATGCTTGCTCAGTATGAGGGATTGCTGCAAAGCCATGTACAATGCAGACGACTCTCCCTGTAGCTCCACGCTTCTCCAGGAGTGAATGCTGCTTGTCGGGACTTTGAAGCAATCAACCGGTTCCCTTATATAGGACATGTTTGACCAATCTGTATAATCTGATTGATTTTGACTTTGTAAAGTGCCTCGAGATGACATGTTTCATGAATTGGCGCTATATAAATAAAATTGAATTGAATTGAATTGATTATATCTTAATGTTGCATTTTTAAAAGTTTTTAAATTTACACATTCATCAATGTGTTTGACCATTGTGTATTCTGCTTTTAACTGAGTGCAAGAAAATCTTAAGTAATTGCTGAAAGTGTGTTTATGCCAAACTCATCTTTTTGTGGCTGACAGGTGAGTTTCCCAGGTCAGCTGAAGGTCCTTTATCACCTCGTGTTAGCCCTGGCCATTTCTTTCCATTTTGAGTGTCCATTTTGTGGCCTCCTCCATGCAATGTTCATGAAACCCCATTCTCCAGGCCTTGTCTCTGAAAGCAGAATGCAATCAACCAGCGTTTCTTTTCCCAAAAATGTAGGCATTACAGTACATGTTGTCTAATTTAAACATTGTTCACCCTTTGCATCCGTAGTGTAGTGTTGATAAGTCCAAACAAAATTAAAGTAAAACATTCAAAAACAAACACTTAACCCTCAGTGTTCTTCTCTAAAACTTTGTCATAAAAATGTTTTTCACCTGACAAAATCTAAACAAACAGAATTATTTTACAGTGATCTCGTTTTCTTTAAATAAATGCAATTGACAATAAAACTGAGTTTCTCTCTTTAACCTTGTAGCATCACTTTCCCATGTGAAACCTTTTTACAGCTTTTGCAAACATTTGTTTGTTTAAAGATTTGATCAAAAACCGGTTTAGGACAGAAATCACTGACATCACACTTTTCTCTTTCTCCCCAGGATCAGCCTCTCCACTCTTTTTTGGGCAATTTGGTTCTCCATTCAGCACCTGAGAATATCTGAAAAGAGATTGAAATCTCTCTGTTATGTTCCAATTATAATGACCAGGTTTCTTTGCAAAGAAATAAGCAGAAAACAGGATAGAAGTATAAATAATGGTCAGTAGAAAACCAATAGAAAACTTCTACAGCCACCACCTTTTCCCACTGAAAGATCTCAATTTCCTTTGTGTAAGTTGGTTAAAACTTAGCTTAATGTAGTCATATCAACTTATCCTTGCATATTGATTATGGGAATGACTGCTCACCATACGCCTGCAAAAGCTCGCTTCCCAGAGTCTTGGGAAAGGTGGCATTTCCAGCTTCTGGAAAGCAATAGCTCAGAAAAAAACAAAGTTTTCTTGGTATTTAGGTAAGGCATGCAGTCAAAACCTGGTTGTCTTCGTGTCACTTTAATGTGATGTTTCTAAGTTTTTTTTATCTAAGGGTGTACATATTTTATGAGCATGCTACATTTAATTGATCTGATCACAGACATTCCAGGTGTCTTTTAATATTTTTTTATAAGAGTTTCCTTTTACCCCTTGTGAAAATCATTAAGTCAGATAGTGAGCAGAACACACTGACCCAGCCGGGCAATCTCCTTAAATTTTTACATTTATTGAAAAAGTATTTTTTCTATAAAATTGTTGTTTGAGACAAAAGGACACAATTCAGCTCATTTTCTTTTCATTTTCTTGATATTATGTTGTGCACAATGGCACATTTTGATGAAAAGGGGTAAATCTTATGAACAAATACTTTGTCATATGCAGAAGGAGTCCAGGAGGCATCCTAACCAGATGCCCGAGCCACCTCAACTGGCTCCTCTCGACGTGGAGGAGCAGCGGCTCTACTCTGAGTCCTCCCTGGATGACTGAGCTCCTCACCCTATCTCTAAGGGAGAGCCCAGACACATTACGGAGAAAACTCATTTCGGCCGCTTGTATCAGGGATCTCGTTCTTTCGGTCATGACCCAAAGCTCGTGACCATAGATGACGGTAGGAACGTAGATCGGCTGGTAAATCGAGAGCTTCGCCTTTTGGCTCAGCTCTCTCTTCACCACAACGGATCGGTACAGCGCCCGCTTCACAGCAGACGCCGCACCAATCCGCCTGTCCATCTCCCGCTCCATCTTCCCCTCATTCGTGAACAAGATCCCAAGATACTTAAACTCCTCCACTAGGGGCAGCACATCCTCCCCAACCCGGAGAAGGCACTCCACCCTTTTCCGGCTCAAGACCATGGTTTGAAGGCACTGATTCTCATCCCGGCCGCTTCGCACTCGGCTGCGAACCGCTCTAGTGAAAGCTGTAGATCACGCCCTGATGAAGCCAATAGGACCATGTCATCCGCGAATAGCAGAGATGCAATCCTAAGGCGACCAAAACAGATCCCCTCAACACCTTGGCTGTGCCTAGAAATTCTGTCCATAAAAGTTATGAACAGAATCGGTGACAAAGGGCAACCTTGGCGGAGTCCAACTCTCACCAGAAACGAGTCCGACTTACTGCCGGCAATGCGGACCAGACTCTGACACTGGTCATACAGAGACCTGACAGCCCTCATTAAAGGGCCCGGTACTCCATACTCCCGGAGTACCCCCCACAGGATCCCTCGAAGGACACGGTCGAATGCCTTCTCCAAATCCACAAAACACATATAGACTGGTTGGGCAAACTCCCATGCCCCCTCCAGGATCCTGCTGAGGGTGTAGAGCTGATCCAGTGTTCCACGGCCAGGACGAAAACCACACTGCTCTTCCTGAATCCGAGATTCGACTATCCGACGGACCCTCCTTTCCAGAACCCCAGAATAGACCTTACCAGGGAGGCTTAAGAGTGTGATTCCTCTGTAGTTGGAACACACCCTCCGGTCCCCCTTTTTAAATAGGGGGACCACCACCCCAGTCTGCCAATCCAGGGGAACTGCCCCATGATGTCCATGCAATGCTGCAGAGCCGCGTTAACCAACACAGCCCCACAACATCCAGAGCCTTAAGGTACTCAGGGCGAATCTCATCCACCCCCGGAGCCTTGCCACCGAGGAGCTTTTTAACAACCTTGGCGACCTCAGCACCAGAGATGGGAGAACCCGACCCAGAGTCCCCAGGCTCTGCTTCCGCAATGGAAGACGTGTTGGTGGGATTAAGGAGGTCTTCGAAGTATTCTGCCCACCGACGCACGACGTCCTGAGTCGAGGTCAGCAGCACACCACCCCCACTATAAACAGTGTTGGTACTGCACTGCTTCCCCCTCCTGAGACGCCGGATAGTGGACCAGAATCGCTTCGAGGCGGAGTCCCACAGGCCAATAAAGCCCGATAGGACTCCTTCTTCAGCTTGACGGCTTCCCTCACCGCTGGTGTCCACCAGCGTGTTCGAGGGTTGCCGCCGCGACATGCACCGACAACCTTGCGGCCGCAGCTCCGACTAGCCGCCTCAACAATAGAGGCGCGGAACATGGTCCACTCAGACTCAATGTCCCCCGCCTCCCTCGGGACGTGTTCAAAGCTCTCCCGGAGGTGGGAGTTAAAGCTCCATCTAACGGGGGACTCCGCCAGACGTTCCCAGCAAACCCTCACAATACGTTTTGGCCTGCCAGGTCTGTCTGGCTTCCTCCCCCACCATCGGAGCCAGCTCACCACCAGGTAGTGGTCGGTGGAGAGCTCCGCCCCTCTCTTCACCCGAGTGTCCAAGACATGCGGCCGCAGGTCAGATGAAACGACAACAAAGTCGATCATTGAATTACGGCCTAGGGTGTCCTGGTGCCAAGAGCACATATGGACACCCTTATGCTTGAACATGGTGTTTGTGATGGACAATCCACAGAAGTCCAACAACAGAACACCACTCGAATTCAGATCAGGTGGGCCATTCCTCCCAACCATGCCTCTCCAGGTCTCACTGTCATTGCCCACGTGAGCGTTGAAGTCCCCCAGAAGAATGAGGGAGTCCCTAGGAGGGGCACTCTCCATTACCCCCTCCAAGGACTCCAAAAAGGGTGGGTAATCCGAGCTGCTGTTTGGTGCATACGCACAAACAACAGTCAGAGTCCGTCCCCCCACACGTATGCGGAGGGAGGCCACCCTCTCGTTCACTGGGGTAAACCCCAACGTACAGGCACCGAGATGGGGGGCAACAAGTATGCCCACCCCAGCTCGGGGCCTCTCACCAGGGGCAACTCCAGAGTGGAAGAATGTCCAACCCCTTTCAAGGAGACTGATCCAGAGCCAGAGCCATGCGTCGAGGTGAGTCTGACTATCTCTAGTCGGAACCTCTCAACCTCGCGCACTAGCTCAGGCTCCTTCCCCACCAGAGAGGTGACATTCCACGTCCCAAGAGCCAGCTTCTGCAGCCGAGGATCGGAACGCCAAGGTCCCCACCCTCGACTGCCACCCGTTGTACAATGCACCCGACCCCTTGGGCCCCTCCTACAGGTGGTGAGCCCATTGGAATCTTAAAACAACTTTTTGTAATAAATAAAGGTTAGAAAATTGATAGGTTTGTAAACTCCTCATCTACTTATACTGTTCCTTTCTCCACACCTGTGGTGGACAGTTTTTCTTGCTGCATGCAACCTGCCATCTCAACAAGTCCTGGGAAAGCAGAGCATAGCACTGGGTCGCTTGAGGGATCAAAGCCCCGGGAAAGTAAAGCCCGGGGAAAGTGAAATTTGTCGGGTAAATGTGTATGGAAACGCTATAAGTGATTTGAAAAACCCCTGGCTTTTTAGTGGCAATGGAAAAGGGGCTATTCAGGAGGTCACAAAAAACTAGAGCATTTAAAGTTCTGCAGGCCTTATTTACCTTAGTTAAGGTCTTTGTTTATATCTTAACAATGAATCAAAGAATGCCCAGCCTTCGTTTTTCGACAACAAGGTCAAAAGGACAAAAAAACTCTAAAGGACTTTGGTACAGCAAAGTAAAAAGTTTTGGATTGGCCTATGAAAAATCTGGACCTAAATCTGATTAAAATGTTGTAACTTGACCTTAAACAGGTCATTAATCCTGGGACACTGATGAGCTGAAATATTTCAGTATGCCACAGAAAAGCAAAAACAAAAAATCTGTATAATGTTTACATTTGAAAGATTTTGGGACTGAACCCAAATCATTGTTAGAGTACTATTTATAACAAAATGAACCAAAGCTGTTAACAGACGTTTGTAACAATCTCATATCACTAAGTTCCCCTGCTACTCACATACATAGATGCAAGTGTGAGAAAGAGTTTGGTGAACCAATTACATCTATGGGGAAAGCCCTTGAGAATATTATTACCTGTTCACACAGTGCAAGATTTTGTATCATCCAATTTAAAATTATACATATACTTCACTTCTCCAAAAAAAAAAAACACAATTTAACACATATCCAGGAATTTCACCTATGTGTGACAAATGCAAGGCCTAAGTTGAGATATTCATATCTATGCAATGTGCCCAAAGATCATGGGTGGGCACAGCTGCGCTAATCCGCAAACAGGTAATTGCGCAGCTGAGTTTTGTCCATTGCATTATCGTTCATCTAAGTTTATTGGTTTTCAATACCTGTAAGTATGATAACGACATTCACAACAAGATATTCATCTGCTGTTTACATCACTGTCCTGGCTCTCAGTACACATCTTCAGACTTCTCCACACACAAGCAGTAGCTCTCACAGGTCCACAGAAATGTGCTGTTTTCTTCTTACCTTTCTTGTTCTTGTTATGATGTGGTCGTAATGTTGTCGGCTCCCTTTGCTCAAAAACAGAGGCGCTGATATCCACAGTTTTTTTCTTCTGTAAACTGTGCACTGCTATGTAAGCCTTTAAGTAGTAGTGCAACGGAGCTTTCTGGGTTCATTACCAGCACCACAGGAGGTGGAAGGAGACTGGACTCGGAGTTGGGCTTTTGGGTCTATGTGTGGCTCAGCAGGACTCTAACTTTTCCAACACTTCTCCACAAAACACCGCCTGGCTTACTGCCTACCCTATGGCAATCCTTGAGGGACATTTAACCAGCATGTGTAAGATTGGAAAAACTTGTTACTACACAGCAATGATGAAACCATTTTTTATTTGTGCTTTGCAGTTCAAAAATTGTCCACATTAAATATAAGAACATTGATTTTATTGATGTTACAACAATAAGGAACCCAAAAAGTTTATTGCGCATTTGTTAAAAAAAGGGAAAAATGACCTCTTGAAAAGGACAGTCCTGAACTGTGCTCCAGGCTTCCAGCAGTGTTACCAAGTCTGTTTATTATAAGTGACGTTGCAATTGTTCATTAATAATGTTTACAAGCGGCCTCTGTATTACAGTGTTGTGGGTTGCCTGTTGGACTAGTGTTGGGCTTGTTCATTTTCATGGTAGTGGTTGCTTGTTTCTCACGTAAGAACTTGCAACTTTGGCTGCCCACACTCACCACTGCTTTAAGACGCTGCTGCCTGGGCACAGAGAGATAGAATATTCTTCTCAAATGTTTTGACTGCCATGTAAAAGTTAAAGTCTAAAAGTGGTTAGTGGCTAGTGTTAGCTTCCTCAATTTTCCTTATTTATAATCAATTTAATGGTAGTGAAACTAATGATTTTGTTTGCGGAATATGAGTTGTGAAGCAAACCTTTTGGTTAGCTGTGCCCATCACTGCCAAAGATCTATTCTTTCTGGACCAAGATGTTTATTTTAATGTCTGAGAATCCTTCCAAACATTAAGCAAAGCACAAAAATATTTTATTTCATATGGCTTTATAATAGCAAAAACAAATTACTGTCACATTATGGAAGAGTACAGATGTGCTGACAACTAAGATGTGGTTAGATGGTATAACTAACAAACTCCTCTTGGAAAGAATAAGGTATATCTTGAGTGATGAACTACAACGGTTTGATTGAACTTGGCAACCTTTACCTTTTAAATACAGGTGCATCTCCACAATGAACCTTGAGAGCACAGCATACCTTTTGAACTGATGGCTGGGGTTAGTTTTGCTTTCACTGCTGCATTTGCCTCAACTGACTTGAATGTGGTGAATGTATGCATTTGTTTTTCTGAAAACCCGAATAAAAAGATTATTTTTTCTTACACGTGTTTATGCTTTATGTAAATTCAAACTTCAGCACACAGCTAGAAATGCTGATGTGTTTGTATCTATAGTTATAAATTAGTATTCTTTTGAATTTACTGTCTGCAGAGCTGTAATACAGCTTTGTGTCACGAACCAGAGACAGAGGACCCAGTATTCAGCCAGACAAGAGAGGTTTTAAGCAAAAAAAACAGGATTTATTAATAAACAGGGACAGGCAAGGCTCAATGGTCAAAAAGGCAGTCCAAAATCCGGTACACGAAAGGCAGTCCAAAACAGGCAAAAGTACAGACAAGGACAAGGCAAAACTCAAAATATCCCAAGGCAGGTCCAGGTCAGAGAAACAGGTGAGCAATCATACAGGGCAAGAAAATCAGGTTCAGGGATCAGGCTGGCTCAGAGTCAAAAAGGCAATAGGGTCGGTATCAACAGGGCTAACAGAAATACAACGCTGGATAAGACTCACCAAGTGGCTTGAATTGATCTGGCAGATTGCAGGAGGAAGAGGCAGGTATAAGTAGGGGAGTGAGCAGGTGAATGGAGTGAAAACTAATTACTGGCATGGGTGGAGCTTATCAGGAACAGGGAAGTGACTGGAAGTAACTGAAACTGATTGGATGTGGTGACTGGAGAAGAGGAATGACAGGGTGTTGACTAAGAGGTGAGCTGGCAGGTGAACTGAGTGACTGATTAAAGGCTGGATACAAAGAAGTGAACTGAGCAGGCCAAGTGACTTAATAACAAACTACTCCATAAACCAAAAAAGAACCTAAACAAAACACAAACTATAATAGAAACCAAACAAGAAAGAACCCAAAACCAAAACTGACTTTAAAGGCCGGAGAGTTAACTAATAAATCAAAATTAACAGACAGCCAAAACAAAACCCAAATCCTGAAAGAGCCCCTCCCTTAAGGACGGATACCAGACGTCCTTAAACAAGACAAATGATAAACAAAAACAGACTAGACCGGGCGGGTGGAGGGAGGTGCAGGACGGAGGGCTAGAGTCAGAAAAAAATTTTTTAGACCAGACTTTAAACAAGACAAAATAAAAACAACCCAAACAGGGCACAAAACAGCTAAACAGACTTTCTGGGGAACCTCCCCGACGTGTCAGGTTCCCCGGCGGACGACCTCGGCGTGTCAGGTTCTCCGGCGGACGTCCCGAAGGACGACCCCTGCGAGACAGGTAATCCGGCGGGTGTCCTGTAGGACGGCCCCGGTTAGCAAAGATGTCCGGCGGCCGGTGGCGGAGCAGGTCTCTCGTAGGCCGGCGGCGGAGCTGCAACCTCGGAGGCCGTCGGAGGAACAGGACCCTCAGGACCCGACGCCTGGAGAGAGAGAGAGCAGAACCTGGCGCCGGACTAAAGTCTGGAGACGGAGCCGGACTATGAGCTAGAAGACGCGCCTGGCTACAGAGTTCAGGAGGCGCCTGGCTACAGGCTTCAGGTTCAGGAGGCCCCGGGCTACAGGCTTCAGGTTCAGACGGGGCCTGGCTACAGGCTTCAGGTTCAGGAGGCCCTGGGCTACAGGCTTCAGGTTCAGGAGGCCCCGGGCTACAGGCTTCAGGTTCAGACGGGGCCTGGCTACAGGCTTCAGGTTCAGGAGGCCCCGGGCTACAGGCTTCAGGTTCAGGAGGCCCCGGGCTACAGGCTTCAGGTTCAGGAGGCCCCGGGCTACAGGCTTCAAATGCTCCCAGACCCTTTAACACTGAGAACCTCAGCAGTAACCCCTCCAGAACCTCCGACAAAGAGAGCTTGGTCAGCCACTTAGAAAATTGGCTGTCTAGCCGAAGGTGCAGGGGCAAGAGCTTCAGAAGAGGTCCAGGGACCTCTAAGTCTCCATGGGGCTCTGGGTGCTTGTCTACTCGCATACACCCCCAATGCTTTTCGTCTGGACGAGGGCCACGACGACGCTTGTCGTCTGGACGAGCCCCAGAGTTGCGGCCAGGAAAAGGGCTTGTCTGAACCCCCTCCTCGTGGTCCAGTGGTAGACCCTCCTGGGTTCCCACGTCGCAGACTGGCGGCAGACCCTCCTGGGTCCAAGCGTCGCAGACCAACGGTGAACCCTCCTGGGTTGCAGCGTCGCGGGCCGGCTGCGGACCCTCCTGGGTCCAAGCGTCGCAGACTGGCGGCAGAACATCAGCAAAGGCCAGAGGTCTTGGAACATGCACACCCACGCAGACTCGGGCCGCGGCGTGTGCAACAGCAACCTCTGTGCCCGATGCTCCGACATGCACCATCTCCGCAGAGGCAGCAGCAGTGCACGCACCCACGCAGACTTTGGCCGTGGCGTGCGCGGCAGGAACCTCTGTGCCCGGCGGCGCGGCGTGCATCACACCGACGCAGACTGGGGCCGTGGCGTGTGATGCAGCAGCCGGACTACTGCTGGGTGGCACAGGGGAAGCCCAGCTGGGCGCTGTCAGGCCAAGTTGTGAGGCAGGGACCAGGCGGGGAATAGGCAGAGGATGATGTTCTTCACGGAGGATGAACGGGATCTCCGCCCGGATCGTCTCCGTGTGCAACCCCTCAGGCTTTCTGCTCAGCCTTCGAAGCAATTTCACCTGAGCAAAAATCCTCTCCCATATAGCCTGATCTTCCTGTAGTCGGGTCATGGTGGGAAAAAAGAAAAAGAGGAGAGGAGAAAGAAAAAAACAAAAACAAAAAAACAACGTACTTGTCTGGCGATGGGTCCGGTTGTGGCCAGATCAATCTGTCACGAACCAGAGACAGAGGACCCAGTATTCAGCCAGACAAGAGAGGTTTTAAGCAAAAAAACAGGATTTATTAATAAACAGGGACAGGCAAGGCTCAATGGTCAAAAAGGCAGTCCAAAATCCGGTACACGAAAGGCAGTCCAAAACAGGCAAAAGTACAGACAAGGACAAGGCAAAACTCAAAATATCCCAAGGCAGGTCCAGGTCAGAGAAACAGGTAAGCAATCATACAGGGCAAGAAAATCAGGTTCAGGGATCAGGCTGGCTCAGAATCAAAAAGGCAATAGGTGTGAAGTCGGTATCAACAGAGCTAACAGAAATACAACGCTGGATAAGACTCACCAAGTGGCTTGAATTGATCTGGCAGATTGCAGGAGGAAGAGGCAGGTATAAGTAGGGGAGTGAGCAGGTGAATGGAGTGAAATTAATAACTGGCATGGGTGGAGCTTATCAGGAACAGGGAAGTGACTGGAAGTAACTGAAACTGATTGGATGTGGTGACTGGAGAAGAGGAATGACAGGGTGTTGACTAAGAGGTGAGCTGGCAGATAGCTGAGGTCCGTTCTTCGTACGTTGCTTAAAACATCCAAGATCAAATGAGACATCCAAGATGATTTCATCCGGCTAATCATGATCCGGCTAATTGGGTTCTTCGAACACACCTGTTGTTTATGATTAGTATGGCTGGATTGAGTTATCTGAGACAACTGCGCGTTCATGCATTTGTTTAAAAGGGGAAATGTATCGATAGTAGAAACATTGATCAGCAACGCTGCTATTGGCTGTACAGTATGGCCAAAGAACGCCCACAGTTTTTCTCCCAAGCAGAACAAGAGCTTGGAAGGTTATGCCGAATTTGAGTCATTAATTAAAACACCTCAAAATCTGTTAAAGCCAGGAGAGAGGGCTGGCAAAAAGCAGCAGACAAATTAATGCGTACATACTGTCCATGGTAGATGTTTCTATCACTTTCTACAGTATGTATTTTTGCATTTTAATAATCTCATATTTACTTTGTTCATTTATGTCAGAACCTCCACGGGACCCACTAGAACATGGGGACAAGTAAAAGTGAAATACAAGAATATTCTACAAAATGGTAGCCTTTAATTATTATACTTTATTTTAAAAAGGAACTTGTTATGTCAAGAGATCCAAATTTCAGTGTCATTCCTTAGACACGGGAAGTAAAGGACATGTGCAAACTGGGAATTTTAACAAAAAAAAAATCTTTATCCATAAAAAATGAACATTTTCCTTTTCCAAGTCATCCACAGTTTACACGGTAAAACTGTATTGCTCCGTGGCTAGATAATCCATCCATAGTTTTTTCTAATCCAATATACGGCTGGACAGGAGGCAAGCCTTTCAAAGTAAACTAAACTTCACAATAAAATGGCCCGAACAAATCTTCTTACTGAATAGGATAAAAATAAAAAGCAAACCATCATACAAATAACTTAAATATTTTAGATTTATGGCTCTAACACCACTTTTTCCTCTTTAAAAGCCACTGTTAAATGATGTGTTTGTTTATAACAGCCACCAAGAAAATCTCTCTACAATTACACTGTCGCGCTGCGCTAAAGGATCCGGTCTATTGCGCAATACGCGATTAATTCGAAAAACTCTGAAATTATTCTTGCACCTTCCGCAACAGGTTGCAGTCGTAAAAATGGACATGGCTACGGCAGACTTCCCTATCTCCTCCGCTTATACAGCCGTGATCTAATCTTGTTTACATGAAATAAGCCTGCTCTCGAGCAGGCTTAAACTGGCGCACATGTTGCTATGACAACAAGTGCAGGATGTCTTTCGAAGAACCAAACGATCCAAGATCATGCCAAATCGTCAACAATGAAATCCTGCTAACTGAGTTAGCGACGTACGAAGAACGGACCCCTGGCAGGTGAACTGAGTGACTGATTAAAGGCTGGATACAAAGAAGTGAACTGAGCAGGCCAAGTGACTTAATAACAAACTACTCCATAAACCAAAACAGAACCTAAACCTAAGACTAAACAAAACACAAGCTATAATAGAAACCAAACAAGAAAGAACCCAAAACCAAAACTGATTTTAAAGGCCGGAGAGTTAACTAATAAATCAAAATTAACAAACAGCCAAAACAAAACCCAAATCCTGACACTTTGTAAATAACTCTACAGACTTGTTGACATGTGGAAGGGTTGTCACAATACCAAATTGTCAAAGTCGATACTGATTCTAACAAAAATACAAAATGTACATATTCTTAATCAGGACAAAACCAAAAAGTAGGGGCCAATTCAGTCCATGTTTAGATAAATGTATAATTTAAATATCACTTCCTTGTTTGACAAAACAGGAGACAAGATAACACTTGTAAGTTGTAATATCCTTTATGGAACTATTTCCTTGGATTCAGTCATGCAATTTTTTTTTATTATGCTTGCTTATTTTGTGTGCTACTGTATACCTACTCCCATTAGCCTGTCAGTTGGCTGTTGGGTATTGAATTCTGTACTTTTATAGGTACTGACCGAATCCCGTCGGTACTACAGGGTACTGATTCATGTAAAGTCAAACGGTACCATGTTTCGGTACCTTCCAACCGCAAGGGAGTGTACTATAACAACAAGCTGGACTGGACTAGAAACACAGAGGCGGTCTACAAAAAGGGCTAAAGCCAACTCTTTTTCCTTAGGAGGCTGAGGTCCTCTAACATCTGTGGGACGATGCTGAGGATGTTTTATGAGTCTGTTGTTGCCAGTACCATCTTCTTTGCTGTCACATGCTGGGGCAGAGGGCTGAGGGTTGTTGACAACAATAGACTGAACAAACTGATCAGGAGGGCCTGTGATGTTGTGGGGGAGGAGCTGGACGACCGTGGCAGAGAGGAGGATGCTGTCCAGGCTTCAGTCCATCTTAGACAATGTCTCACAGCCTCTCCATGACACACTGGCCCAGCAGAGGAGCTACTTCAGCAGAAGACTCCTCTTACCCAGATGCACCACAGAGCGCCACAGGAAATCACTCCTGCCTGTGGTCATCAATCTCTACAACGCTTCCCTCATTGATTCAGAACCCCCCCCCCCCCACTGTTCTTGCACAAGTCACTATCACTTTATTTGGATTTATAGTTATGCATATGTATATATATATATATATATATATATATATATATGTATATATATTGACTTATATATATATATATTTATATTACTTGTGTGGAATGTTGTAAATATATATATAAAAATGTGTGTATATCTGGAGCATGTACCAAAAGTAATTTCCCTCTGGGATTATTAAAGTATGTCTGATTCTGATTCTGATTCTGATTCTTAAAGCATCACTGTGACAATGAAAGATCTGAAGATGGTGATTTTTCATGGCGAACATGAACACAGCATTGCAGGCACAAGAGTGTAATGACATCAGTAGCCTCTGGTTCAGTAAGCAAAGCATGGCTGACAGAAAGCTCCTGAAAATCTGGCTTCACTTTCCAAAATGTGATGCAGATTGCGCTCTCTGCAATATTTGTGAGGCAACATACAAGGGCAGTGGTGGGAATACTTCTAATCAGATGAAGCACCTGGTGCTGCCAATTTAGCAAATTTCTCGCTATCTTTAGCAACTTTTCAGGGGCATCCAGCGACCTTTTTTCAAAAAAGCGACCAGTTAAAAATCTAGCGACTTTCTTCTGTTATCGGCAACTTCCCAAGAAAGCACTGATCATTCTGCCATCATTGTCTTTGGAGAGTGCCGAGTGCTACCTCCTCCCAACTTATCCCAGCACTGTCTCACAGACCGACAGACAGCTGCTGATGCTGCCTTGTCCTGTAACTCGACTGTGATCAGAGCAAAGATAGCAGAGAGGAAAGCCTCTGTTCCTCATTGCAAATTTATCCAGCCCTGATTTACAAAGGGAAATAAAATATAATATTTTTAGTATCGTTTTTTTCTTTGAAACTTGCACTAAAATAAATCCCTGAATTTTATTCATACATAGCTTTAATCCTGTATTCACCTCATTCACCATGTACCTGTAATAACTGTTGTTTTGGTAAAAAGTCATTTTATGTGCTGTGGATTCTGGCAATGTATTAAAATTCATAAATTATTTAATAAGGTTAATTTGTAAATCCATACAAGTTTTTCTATTGAGAAATAAATACATTAAATTCAAAAAATGTAGAGAATTTATTAATAAACTAACATTTATTACTACATAAACACATAAAAGTACCGAAACTAAGTACCGTTAAGTACCGGTATTGATTCTTATTGTTATGCCATTTCATGATGTGACAGACCACATTTCCCATAATGCAATACGGTCAAAATGGCCACCGACTCCCATCATGCAACACGGTCAAAATGGGACACGGTCAAAATCAACTGCAGCCACCTTTGGAGCAGAATTAGTAGAGCACGGAAACACAGAATCCTGACAAAAGGTAAGCTAAGTTAAATTGTGTTTTAAGAGAAATATGGATCTGGTGGATACATGTATTTTACATTGTAAACGAGGATCAGGGTACAGCATCCATGCGAATATATTCAATAGCAGCCCTGTACAATTCCTTCCTTTCTAGTAGTGATGGCGAGATGAAGCCTCATTGTCATGGTTTTCAGATGACGAGCCCACATGCAGATACGAACGGGAGGCAATGCACAGTTTTAAGATTTTTATTAAAGGAAAACAGGCAGGTCTATGGACGGAACTACAGGTGACTCGGCTGGGTCAGAACGTCACGGCTGGAGAGTCTGTAAGAAAGAGCAAGTGAGTTCTTCTGAAATAAGAGCCAGGAAACTTGCTAGGAGTTGCGCTGCTTACCATTAGGCTGGGCGGACCTAACCGGGAAGAAGTAGCGTCAGGAGAACTCTATGTGACTACTCGGATGGAAATAGGTGGCTAGTGGCTGAGGGCGGCAGATGTAGCTGGCGAGGAATCCGAGGCGACCTCATCGGCAGCGGTTGACAGATGGATTGACCAGAGTGAGCACAGAACCAACAGAACCCGGGAAAGGGGATCTCAGGCCTTGCTGGGTAACTTCCAGGAAGTATGAGGGGAGCGCCAGAGCCAAATCTGAGCAGACAGGTCTGCTGGTCTGTTTCTTCGGACGGGACGTCAAGACAGGTGAGTGCATCCAAGCACCAAAATCTGGAGCAACAGAGAGGTACAAAAAATTACTCAAAAAAGAAGAGTAACAAAAAAACTCACAAGCTGGTTTCCGAGAGTTGGGACAGAGGCCACGTCGTACCACGACTGGTTAAGGCTCCGGCGTCTTCCATCTGCCAGTGCTCTGCTTAAGAAGCCAGAGGAAGCCGCCTGCAACGAGCTGCAGGTGTGGACCACGCCTCCTCAGCCAACTAGACACACCTGAGGAGTAGAGTTAGAGCAGCCAACACAGAGAACCCTGACACTACCCCCCCCTCAACGGCCGCCTCCTGGCGGCCCAGACGAAGAAGTACTGGGCTGAGTAGACCAGAAATCCCGAATCAAATCCTGATTGGCGATGGTAGCTGCAGACACCCATGAGCGATCCCCAGAGCTGCGACCCTCCCAATCGACGAGGTATTGGTGACCCCTACCTCGTCGACGGGCATCCACAACCCTGATGACGCGAGGATTCTGACTGTCCTGGGAGGGTGGAGGGGGTCCGGAAGGAGGGTATGAATCATTGTCCAAAACGGGCTTAATCTGGGATACATGAAAAGTGGGATGAACACGAGAGTGAGGGGGAAGACGTAAGCGGACGGTGGTCGGGTTGATAACTGTCTCTATTTCATAGGGACCAGTAAACCGGGGAGCAAGCTTCTTGGCGGATGGGTTAGTCAATACATCTCTGGATGATAACCAAACCCTCTGACCGGGGCGATAATGGGGAGCTGGTCTGCGGTGCTGGTCAGCAAACCTCTTACTCCGCTCTGCGGTGCGAGTGTGTGCTGTAACCGTCTCTTTCCATATCTTCTGGCAGCGAGCAATATAGTCGTTGACGGAGGTGAAGGGAATCCTGAGTTCGTCTGTGGGTAGGAGTGGAGGTTGATATCCTAAGGCAACTTCAAAAGGTGAACGTCCCGTGGCTGAGGTGATGTGAGAGTTCAGGGCATACTCTACCCAAGGCAAAAACTTGTTCCAGTCGGTAGGTGAAGATGACGTGAGGCAACGGAGAGTGGTCTCTAATTGTTGATTCATTCGTTCTGTTTGGCCGTTGGTTTGAGGATGGTATCCGGAGGTGAGCGTGTAACGGGCACCCAGAGCGGAGCAAAAGTGCCGCCAGACCTGAGAAATAAACTGGGGACCCCGGTCAGAGAGAATGTCAACAGGGATACCATGGAGCTTGAAAACATGTTTAATGAGGAGTTGGGCAGTCTGGAGGGCGTTAGGTAGCTTACGGATGGGAATGAGATGACAAGACTTCGAAAAACGGTCAACAACAGTCAAAATCGTTGACATGCCTTGGGAAACAGGGAGTCCAGTAACGAAATCAATGGCAATGTGGGACCATGGACGTTTGGGGATAGGAAGAGGATTCAACAACCCAGAAGGTGGCTGGTTAGAAGACTTATTCTGGGCGCAGACAGGACAAGCTAAAACATAGTCTCTGACGTCCTTGGTCCACGATGGCCACCAGAATCGCCGAGACACCTGAGACTGGGTTCTATAAATGCCCGGATGGGCGGAAAACTTAGCATCGTGACACCAGCGTAAAACCTCCGGACGAACAGATTGGGGAACATACTTTAGTCCCGGTGGACCCGTACCAGGATCCGGATCTAATAGTTGGGCCTGGTTAATCCTGTCCTCCAGATCCCAATGCAGACCTCCAACAGTGCATGTGGGGGGAAGAATAAGTTCCGGCTCCTTCTCTTGTTCAAATGGGGCAAATTGACGAGACAGAGCATCTGGTTTAATGTTTCTGGAGCCTGGTCTGTAGGTTATGGTGAGGTTGAAACGAGAAAAAAATAATGACCAACGGGCTTGCCTTGAGTTGAGTCTACGGGCTGTCTGCAGATAGGAGAGGTTCTTGTGATCTGTCCATATTATGATGGGCTGCTCGGATCCCTCTAGCCAGTGCCGCCACTCCTCCAAGGCTAACTTAATGGCTAACAGTTCACGATCGCCTACATCATAGTTCTGCTCGGCAAGGGACAAGCGACGGGAGAAGAATGCACAAGGGTGTAACTTTTTATCTATCTCAGACTGTTGGGATAGGACCGCTCCCACACCTGTGTTTGAAGCGTCTATTTCAAGGGTGAATTGTTTCGCAGGATCAGGGTGAACGAGTATGGGAGCCTGGGAAAAACGGGACTTAAGTCGATTAAATGCCTCATCGGCTTCAGGACTCCAGCTAAAAGGGACCTTGGTGGAGGTAAGAGCATGTAACGGGGAAGCTATCTGGCTGTAGTTCCTGATAAAACGCCTATAGAAATTAGCGAACCCCAGGAAACGTTGAAGCTGTTTACGTGACTCAGGAACTGGCCACTCCGTTACTGCTTTTATTTTTTCTGGGTCTGACCTCACTTGACCGCCTTCCAAAACAAGACCGAGGAACGAAACTGAAGTCTGGTGGAACTCACACTTCTCGGCTTTTACAAACAGGCGATTTTCTAGTAATCGCTGGAGAACAAGTCGCACATGTTGCTTGTGTTGTTCTAGGTCACGAGAGTAAATCAGGATGTCATCTAAATAGACAAAAACAAAAACATTCAAAAAATCCCGCAGGACGTCGTTAACCAATGCCTGAAAAACTGCCGGGGCATTACACAAGCCGAAAGGCATGACTAGGTACTCAAAGTGACCTAACGGAGTCTTAAAAGCCGTCTTCCACTCATCCCCCTGTCTCACCCGAACCAAATGATAAGCGTTGCGCAGATCAAGCTTAGTAAAAATCTTGGCATTCTGGACTGGCTCGAGGGCTGATGATAATAGAGGAAGCGGGTACTTATTCTTGACGGTTATCTGGTTAAGCCCTCGATAATCTATACAGGGTCGAAGGGTCCCGTCCTTCTTGCCCACAAAAAAGAAACCAGCCCCTAATGGGGAGGAAGAAGGACGAATTAACCCCGTAGCCAAAGACTCACTGATGTATTTCTCAAGCGATTGACGTTCTGACCTGGAGATGTTATAGAGCCGACTCACCTGTAGAGGGGCCCCAGGTAACAAGTCAATCGCACAGTCGTATGGGCGATGTGGGGGCAAAGAACAAGCCTGAGTTTTACTAAATACCTGCCGTAAGTCGTGGTAATCCTCTGGAACGCGAGAGAGGTCAATCATGTCTCCGGAATCTGTCAAGGAAGTAGAGGAGACGGCTACGGGCCGAGCGGACTGCAAGCAGCGGGAATGACAAGTAGATGACCATGACTCCAATCGGGACTCAGCCCAATTAAACTGCGGATTGTGGACCCTTAACCAGGCTATTCCAAAAACCACAGGTGAACGCTTTACCGGGAAGACAAAGAAGGAAAGCTGTTCCCGATGGTTACCGGAAACTATCACTACCAATGGTCGGGTGCGATGGGTAATAAGAGTCAATCTCTGCCCATCTAATGACGAGACCTGGAGTGGCTCGGGTAAAAGATCGACAGGTACTCGAAGCTGGTCCACAACCGCCTGATCTATGAGATTAAAATCAGAGCCTGAATCTACTAGAGCTGAAACATCAAAACTTTCCTGGTCGAATATTAAAGTAACTGGTAAACAACAACGAGAACCAAATGACGCCTTAACAGCCTCCCGGGGAATAGATCCCAACCTGTCCACCGATCCCCCTGTTAAGAGCGGCGGACTCGGTCTTTTGGCCGAACAGGACAATCTCTGAGGTAATGACCCTCACCTCCACAATAAAGACATAAGTTTTCCGAGACACGCTGCTGACGTTCCTTATTGGAAAGACCAACCTGCCCCAACTGCATGGGTTCAGGAGGAGGTGTAAAAGAACGGGGTTCCTTCTTGGTAAATGTAGAAGAGGTGGAGGTGGATGATTGCAAGGCAAGGTTGGATCTAAAACGGGTTCGGCTGCGTAATCGAGAATCCAAACGGATAGCAAGTGCTACAAACTCCTCAAAATCCTCAGGTTCCTCAACCCGAGCTAACTCATCCTTTAACGACTCGTCGAGAGCCTGAAAGAAAGCTGCCTTTAACGGTCTCGGCTGCCAACCCGCAGCAGCAGCAAACGTACGAAACTCCACGGAAAAATCAGATACGCGTCGACCGCGCTGTTTCAAAGTGAGGAGATGACGAGACTGTTGTGCCGAATCCAACTCAGGTGAAAAAATTGTCTTAAATTCAGCAATGAAGTCCTGAAAAGTAATCCCAAACGACTGACAATCAGGGAATCGAGCCTCGGCCCACCTAAGAGCCCTACCCGTTAGTAGACGTAAGACATAAGATATCCTTACCTCATCAGAGGTGAAAGTCTGGGGAGAACGGTTAAACACCAGTTTGCACTGGAAAAGAAAACCACCGCAACTTCCACCGTCACCGGAGAATTTCTCCGGACAAGGTGACGCGCCCTCAAGTGGTGGAGTCCAAACCTGATTCTCCATGCTCGGAGCGTCGGAAGGCGGGGTAACGTGATCCTGAGTGACAGGTGACGTCTTCGCGGAAGTGACTGTGTCCACAAGTAGGCTAACCTGAGCGGCTAATCTCTGAAGCTGTTCCTGAGTAGAATTGACAGCAAAACCTAGCGACTGCATTTGTTCCTGCTGTGCGGCTATCTGCCGCCCGAACGTATCCGCTGGACTCTGGTGGCCGGAGCCTTCTTCTGTCATGGTTTTCAGATGACGAGCCCACATGCAGATACGAACGGGAGGCAATGCACAGTTTTAAGATTTTTATTAAAGGAAAACAGGCAGGTCTATGGACGGAACTACAGGTGACTCGGCTGGGTCAGAACGTCACGGCTGGAGAGTCTGTAAGAAAGAGCAAGTGAGTTCTTCTGAAATAAGAGCCAGGAAACTTGCTAGGAGTTGCGCTGCTTACCATTAGGCTGGGCGGACCTAACCGGGAAGAAGTAGCGTCAGGAGAACTCTATGTGACTACTCGGATGGAGATAGGTGGCTAGTGGCTGAGGGCGGCAGATGTAGCTGGCGAGGAATCCGAGGCGACCTCATCGGCAGCGGTTGACAGATGGATTGACCAGAGTGAGCACAGAACCAACAGAACCCGGGAAAGGGGATCTCAGGCCTCGCTGGGTAACTTCCAGGAAGTATGAGGGGAGCGCCAGAGCAAAATCTGAGCAGACAGGTCTGCTGGTCTGTTTCTTCGGACGGGACGTCAAGACAGGTGAGTGCATCCAAGCACCAAAATCTGGAGCAACAGAGAGGTACAAAAAATTACTCAAAAAAGAAGAGCAACAAAAAAACTCACAAGCTGGTTTCCGAGAGTTGGGACAGACGCCACGTCGTACCACGACTGGTTAAGGCTCCGGCGTCTTCCATCTGCCAGTGCTCTGCTTAAGAAGCCAGAGGAAGCCGCCTGCAACGAGCTGCAGGTGTGGACCACGCCTCCTCAGCCAACTAGACACACCTGAGGAGTAGAGTTAGAGCAGCCAACACAGAGAACCCTGACACTCATGAGGCATTGAACCACTCAGCCAACTGGTTCGAGAAAAGGTTCATTTCTTGACGGTTCATGTGCACACAGCACCACCTACTGGCAAGTTGTATAATCACAGCCAGCTGTATCTTAACACGTGTGATGCATATCATTTTTGTCTATTATGGCTCTTGAGAATGACTTCACAGAAGGTGTAGGACGAAATCATTTGTCTACATAAATTTTGTAAACACATGTGTACAATAAAATATTGTTTAAATGTATTCTCTGTGTGTAATTATTCCCAAAATAGGAGTGTCATGTGATATGGCATGTTGTGTAATAATGTTTTTCTGTGACTCTACAAAAATGGCATAGCCTTAATCAGGCAGAGGACAATGAAAGTGCTTGTGGAACTAGGGAGGGGGTAATGAATAGGCTGATGCTTGTGTAACTTGGATGATTTCATGCATTTTTATTAAGAAACAACAATTTCTCCACAGTTTTTGGTTTCAAACGATTTCTCTTTTTTGATACTACTTCTCCAGCCTTTGAAAAGACACGCTCACATGGCACAGATGATGCCGGGGTGCATAAATAAATAAGTGCAAGTTTGTACAGATTGGGGTACAGTGACCGATGATTAGCCCAGTACTCCAGGGGGTTCTCCAGCCTGCTTATGTTCGCCTCTGAGAGGTAGCGCTGGACCTCTACGGTGGCATCTGCTGAGACATTTGGAGTCCTCTTTGCCTCCATGACATTAGTGTCCAATCTTTGCCAAAGTCTGCTACCTAAATGGAAACCACAGGTCAGGTTAGTAAGTGTTTTAATAGGAATAAGTAATCTCAAAATGTAATACAAAAGATTACCTCCACTGAATTCTTGAGAGGTGGAAGCCTGGGGAATCTCGTGAGTGTTCTCTTCTAGGTTCTGTCGGATTACGGTGGCAAACTCTGAAGTCAAGCGCTTCACTGCTTCAGCAGCTTTTGTGTTGCTGAAAAATGCTATAACTTTAAATCATGGATCCAGGAGTGTAGCCAGCGACAAGATGCTCATTGACTGGAGCATGTGCAGCTTCTCCCTGAGATGTCTGATGAGCTGCTCTCCTATTTGCACTGCTTCTGCAGGTGCCGACTTGGTGTCCTCCTCCTGAAGGGCATTCTCTATCATCTTCAGGAGGGGGATAACTTTTGATGCCGACACGTGTTGTTCTGCCGAGAGCTCCATGGTGGCGTCATAGAAAGGAGAGAGTAACGAAAGGCACGCTACAACAATATCAAACTCACTGGCAGTTAAAAAGGGAATGTCAGTGTGCAATCCAGCCAATGCCGCTCCTACTGGCTCCCTCAACTCCACCAGACGGTGCAGCATCAAGTAGGTGCTGTTCCATCTTGTTTCCACCTCCTGCATCAGCTTGGTTGCTTGCATGCCCAGCTGAAGCTGCACTTGTGTAAGCTTCTCCTTTAAAGATACAGAAGAGTAGGCCATTAAGTCACTGCAGTAGGAGTACAGACAAACTATTAACATTATATATTGGAATAAAATAAAAGAGGATACCTTAGCAGTGGTGCTGCTTCTAAAGTAGCCAACCAGCTTCCTTGCTTTGGCCCGGAGGCCAGAGAGCGCAGGTTGGTGGTCAAGCGCCCTCTTCACAATAAGATTAAGGGTGTGAGCAACACAAATGTGGTGGCGAAGCTTCAGGTCTCTCACGCATGCCACCATATTAGGAGCACAATCGGTGACCATGCATGTCACCTTGCCTGAGATTCCCCATTCCTCCATCAGGGAGGCTTTCACACAAGCAATATTTTCAGCAGTGTGAGACTGGGGGAATGCCTGCACTCCCAACAACACCGAGCTCAGCTTTTCATTCTCCTCCACAAAGTGGCATGTCACTGCCAGGTAGGCATCCATGTTGATGGATGTCCACATATCTGATGTAAGGCTAACAGCAGCCACCTTCTCTACTTTAGCCTTAGCGTGCTCCTTAGCAGACTCATATTTGGCCTCCACCATGGCCTTCAGAGCCTAAAGGAAGAGATTATATATATATATATATATATATATATATATATATATATATATATATACATACATACATACATACATACATACATACATTTATATATATATATTGCTGAATTGTGACACATACAATAATGTAGTCATTCGTTTCATGTATGGACCCACACATACCTGCCTTGTAGGGAGAACATAATTGGGATCCAGCTTAGACACAAATGTCTTGAATCCAACGTCATCCACAATAGTGAAAGGCTGGGTATCCTTCACTATCATGGAGACTAGAGCTTCATCCAGCTCTGCTTTTCTGGTGGCTGGTTAAAAGGGAATAAATACAGTGTCTGTTACCTATCTTTATTTGCACAACAAGCAAACATCAGCATGCAAAAATTGTGAAAGTGTGTTTTTAATATAGTAATGAAATACCTTGGCTGGGTGAAGCTCCAGTTTCATCCCTATTCTCATGCAAGGCACGGTAGTGCCTTAGCATGGATGAGGTGTTATTATTGTACCCCAACTCCTTGGAGCACAATAAACACCTCACCTTTACACAAAATAAGAAACAGTGAAAAATACAGTTCCTCATAAGCAAACCTAATGCATCTGCAAATGTTCAGTTCACCTTACCTTGTTAGGGCTTATCAAATCAAAATGTTCCCACATAGGGGACATACTCCTCTTTCTCGCCTGCTCCATCCTACTCCTGTCCTCGCACTCCTAAATCTCCTATGTATCTCTTTCCTAAACTCTCCAAACACCAAACTAACTTTCTCAAACTAAATAACCACTATCCAAACTCTACTATCCAAACTATCCAAACTCTATCCACTCTCTCAACTGACCGCAACTCTCCTACAACAACCCACATTTTGAATGGAGCTTGTGGAGTTTTTAAAGCCGTCAAACCCCGCGCAACAATCTGAACCACTTCCCGAAGCAGTCACGTGGTACAGCCGGCCAGCGAGGCTTCGGACGTCATCGTTTTCGGCTCCTCCCCCAAATGAAGCAAGCCTCGATACGCGCATTGCGGAAACGCCCCCTCCATTACTCGACACACGCCTCGAAGCCTCGGCACATAACGTAACATCACTACTTTCTAGTAATTTTGCATAATATTTTTAATGATCAGGGGCTCCTACTTTTTCTCCTCCAATTGTCAGCTTCAGTCTGGCTCCACTCTAACCTCTGTTATTATTAGCAACATTAGCCTCCATTACTTTTACAACCAAACGTTGGAGTAATGGAAGAGAGCACACTGGTTTGTTTTGTTGCTTCACTATTTTGTAGCTGACTTAGGTGTCAGCTAACTTACATTGGCTAATGTCATCTGGGAGATTTACCACTTCACTGTTGCAGATGCAAGAGCTTTACTTACCTTTTTGGTTGCTCTCAAGCATCAATGTCATGGCCCCTTGGCTTGTAGTGATAGCGCAGCATTTAATTTCTTTCTGTCTGTCTGGCTCATTGAGAAAGTACCATACCTCTGAACAATGCTTTTGTCTTTGCCTTGTCGGCTAAAGAGAGTTGCATATGTTTTTTTGCCTTGTTAGCAGAGTTTAAAAACGTTCAGGAAAAGCTTATTGTCTTGGTCAGATGGTCTTGGTCTTCTCTAACCCCCAGTCGGTCGAGGCAGATGGCCGTTTATACTGAGCCTGGTTATGCTGGAGGTTTTTCCTTCCCGTTAAAGGGGAGTTTTCCTCCCCTCTGTCGCTTCATGCTTGCTCAGTATGAGGGATTGCTACAAAGCCATGGACAATGCAGACGACTGTCCCTGCTGCTCTACGCTCTTTCAGGAGGAGTGTACACTGCTTGTCAAGACTTGATACAATCTACTGGGTTTCCTTAGATAGGAAACTTTTGGACCAATCTGTATAATCTTATTGAATTTGACTTTGTAAAGTGCCTTGATCATGAATTGGTGCTGTATAAATAAAATTGGATTGAATTGTCTGCAGAGAGAGGAGAGGCTGAGTATCTCTGTTAGTCAGATAAACTGGGTAAATGTGAAATGGTTAGTTTATATTGCTTTTTATGCCAATTTATATTTTTGAAAAATACATTTTTTTAGTACTGATCATATTGAAATTTTAATTATTTTGAGGACCCTAATATCTGGCCAGTATCACCATTGGAACTAAAATAATTAACACCGGTTTCTCAGTAGCAATTTTATTAATTTAACCCTTGCCCCTACATTAAATAGATGCATTCATTGGGGACTACCACTGTGGGCAACCCTGGTAAAGATTTCCAAAATCCTCAAAATAAATCCATCTCATAGTAAATATGAGATGTTTCTCATATTTTGTTTCTCTCCTCATGTAAAACAGAATGACTGCACAGTGAAACCCCACAGTTCAGAAAAGTAACTTATTTTTAAATATAAAAAGATTGAATCATTTGAATCATGAAAAGTTTTGTTTTGGCTGAATTAAGGATACAAATCAAATAAGTAACTATGAAAAAAGTATGAACCATCTGAAAACAAGCATTGTTCTCTCAGGACATAGCCACCATGCAGTTCTGTGCCAACAAGCTGGATAAAAAGGATTTCTTTGGCAAGTCTGATCCTTTTCTCGTCTTCTACCGGAGCAATGAAGATGGAACGTAAGTATGTTTTTATCCACAGTACACCTCTTAGGCCTCAGCCAACACCATTGAGCTGCGCCTCTGTTGCAGTTTTTTCTGTCTTGTTAATTAAAGCAAGTGAAAGTCTGCCATTATATCTCTCGGTTGACTCCACCCTAATAGCATTTCTAATGTGACATTGAAGAAAGGTAAATGCTTAAAGATTGATTAAGATTAACTTAAGACTTTGTTCCTGACAACTTTAACTTGTTTCTTTGTTTAAAACAAATGAATTTGGGAAAGCTGTTATCATTTGTGTACTAAAGGGCAGCACCTTGTGGACACTGTGTAACAGTGTCCTTGGCATCACGGCCTCAGTGAACCGTCTCCCCCGTGATGGCGGTTGTACTGAAACAGCAATTTCCCTATGGGATTATTAAAGTATATCTGATTCTGATTCTGAAATGATCTGCTTGTGGTGCCAGGTTTACCATCTGCCACAAGACTGAGGTGATCAAGAACAATCTCAACCCTGTTTGGCAGTCATTCACCATCCCTGTTCGAGCACTTTGTAATGGTGACTATGACAGGTAAGGAAATTAATGAAACAAAGTTTAATTTGAGACATTTCCTATGATAAATCTACCACTTTATGTAATGACCATCTATGAGGGTGCCCTGAACTATCGCGTCTGTATGAAGAGTATTTACCTGCCATCAGGAAGGTTGTCAGTCTGATTTTTTTCCGGAATCTGTAATACTGTTTTTTAACATAGATTCATGCCTAAACGTGCTTTGAGACGTTAATATTTCAAAAACATCATCAATAACTTCTGTAAAGATCCATTTAGTTATTTTGCCCACAAATGTACAAAGATACATTCTCTCATTATTTTAGTTCTATAATCCATAATCTAATTCCTCATTTGGTGAGAACTGGAAAGTCACAAAGCAACATATTACACATCTTTGATTTGTAATCTGTGGAAAACACAAAGCGCTTTTGTCACACAGGTGATCTCTGAATGGTGATCAATGTGTTGTGCCATTACACACTGTTTTAGGTTATTTAATGTTTAATAAATAACTCTAGGTCTGTTAGGTACTGTCTGATGAATATCAGCCCAAACAGCTGATATTAGGACAATAGTTGAAAGGGTGATTCGAAGACTAGCATCCTTTTAACAGCACATTCTGCACACATATGGAATAAATGAGTGACAACTTCTCTTCAAATTCAAGAATTTATTGACAGAAATAAATGTACATCCAGAGAACACCATTATATAATGCTGTTTATCTGAATTAACAATATATTTTAATCAACAAATCCTCTCTACTAGGCTAGTGAAACTTTACTAAACTATAAAGCAAAATTAAGATAAAAAGAAGCTAAGAAACTATGTACACACAAAAGAAACAAAAAAAACAAATAAAACTGTTGAAAACCATCATCAAAATAATTCAGTGAATCCTGGTTCACTGAAAAAAGTTCATCTTAAAGAAAATGGAATGAGACCAAAGTAGCTTAACTAATTTAGAACAACATTTGGTATGTGTTTCAACCCATTCACAGTGCAAATCCTGTGATAACATTATTTGAGAAAATAACATTTTAAAGAATGATTTGCTCAGTAAAATAAATAAAATTTAGGATACTTGATTTTGTTAATGTAATTATTTCTCCAGGAAATAATTAACACTCAAATTGGTCATTTAAGAGGCTAGAGAGTGCTGTGAGCGGACGATCAACAGGAAATGGGGCACTTCCTGTGGCCATTGTTTAAATTAACCTGAGTTTACCTTAAAGTTACACAAACACCATTAAATAGACGTAAATCTTCCCTATTAATACTGTAATCATGCTTATAGCATTATCGAACGATGGTGGAGTTAAACAAGACAAACGTTATGTTTGGAAATGAACCATAGCTGGGTTTACTAGGGCTGTAGCCATGAGTTACTCGAGAGGCTAATAGCGCTATGCTAGTGGGCATTCGGCGCTAATTTAAAAGTGCTTTAAAATTCTATTTGGTTGTAATGAGCAGACCAGAAAACACAAACATTAATATAACATCGGTGTATAAAACCGGTGCTTGTTATAAATGCTTGTTATAAATGTGTAAAAAAACCCAGAATGCTAGCGGAAGCTAGTCTATAAGCTCCAGGACATTTTCTTCGGTCAAAGTTTAAAACAAAACAGTAAGAAACATTTGACTTTACCAGCCTAACTCTGCCAAACCTGCCTATAGTTCAGTTGACTTTGGGGATCCAATTGGAAGAAGTTGGGCCAGGGTAAAGGCTGGTTATCTGAGCAGCGAGCAGCCAGCTAGCTTGAAGGGGGAAACAGCTGTTGTTTGGGATACCAGGCCTGGGCGTGCTGTCCACGGCTCCAGGGAGGGGGGTAAGAGGTGTAAGCGGGGACCTCCACTCGGCCTCCATGGGTTTAATTCCTTCCTGTGAGTGCCTGTGCAGGTTGCACAGAGCAACTTCAGATCAGCTTTCCTCTTAGCTTGGCCTGGCCGCAGGAGAGGAGACCACTCAACTTTCCTGCATCACCTGAGAAAGGATACAAGCAGACAGTTTCCATGGCAGTCAGCTGTTAAGTTCCAACGTTGGTTTCACAGAAAACAGACTTTACTTAGCTTACTGCTAATGTGCGTGGGTGTCCGAAACCCATTCGGACCGAGGTGGCTGTCTTCCCGATGTGAACTACTCGTTACGAGGGCTCAAAGGCAAAAAGGCAGCTTAGCTTGGCTGCTGTGATGGCACCCCCCTGTTGTGGTGGGCAGTCCACTGGGAGCCTGTAAAAGTGTCACGTTTCATGTTGTTTCCAACTTAGTCTGATTTTTTCCTCATGGCTTGATTGCACAACAAATGGATGTCACTTAGATCTCTGAATGCAAGACTGAAATACATACAGTTGATCCCAAAAGATTAGGGTGATGGCAAGGAGACCTACTTTAAAGACTTGTGAGTGTATTCACAAAGAATCCTAATTCTAGAAGTTGCTCTTAGTGATGTAATTTTAGGAAAAATGTTACAATTTTGGAAATTCTACAATTTTTCACGACTCTTAAAATACAGCATCACACCCAGCAACGGGATTAACCGAACCTCCTCAATAAGATAGGGATTTCTGTTGTCTCCTTTTTGAGTCACTCACAGCAGCTATGTGAATCACTCTGAAGCTAAAACTCCTTAGCTGGAATTTTTAGGCTAAGATAGGAGCTCTCTGAGAGGACTCTGAGAATCGTTGTGTATATGGGCCCTGGAGCTCATCACCAAAGCTGAATCCTCAAAATGCAAGAAGAAACATGCAAAAGGCTACTCAGCAAGGTTTGAATTCTTGTAATGCTAAAAAAGATTTTCCCTTTGAATATTAGCAAAGGCATATTGAGAAATAAATAATTTTGAAACTGATTCTGTTTTTATATTATTTTATAATATAAAATATTATACTTTGAGAAATGCTTTTCTCATTTCCTTTCTGAAACAAACTCCTTGGTGGAATTAAAATCATCATAGATGTAAATCTACCAGGGGATATGAAAAATCTTTGGCCTTAGTGTTTTTAATTGTGAAACTAAAGACTTATAATATAGTCTTTAGAGCAGCAGCCCTCAAACTCGGGTCCCCGGACCCCGGGGATCCACCAACCACGGGTTGGGGGTTCGTGAAACGCATTCTGTCGGGCCTGAGGAGGCACTGCTAAAGATACATTGGAGTTGAGCTAAGCAACACAATGGACAAATATTAGATCTAATCTCCACCAAATCTCTAATATTAGGTGCATTTATATATATTTTTAAAACATACATAATTCCTAATGTATTTAACAATATAAAAGGTTGTTTAAAAATACTATCAGCATGAGGAATTTAAAGGGCTTTCAGTCAGCAATAACAAACTTCAAAGTCCTAAAACTTTCCTATTTACACTGAAATATATCTTCATTCAGTTTTATTTAACTCCCAGAGCAGTGAACCCAATGTCTTTTCATGATTTTATTCTATCATCGTTTCAACCTGAATGATAAAACTGAAGCACATTTAGCCTCATACTGTTGTGCAATTAAATGCATTTAGGCTATTTAATATTTCATTAATTAACCCTCGCTCTGTCAAGTGTTATCCTGGGAATGCCAGCCCAATTTGGCAAGGATATTAGGACAATAGATGAAAGATATATTCAATCTCTGGCATTTTCGGACAGCAAACCCATGTGGAATGTGGAATAAACCAGTGACAACTTCTCTTCAAAACATAGGACTTAATTAAAAGAAATAATTCAAATTCAAGTCAAACATGTTTCAATCAATAACTCTTTAAACAGCCGAGTAAAAATTAATTACACCACTAAGCAAAATTAATGATTAAGGTATATCAATGACTGATGACACACAATGACACACAAAAGGACAAATAAAAATGATTGAAAACTATTTCCATATAACCATTCAATGATTTTAAAGTTTAGTGTGGATTTTTGTTTGAGAACCAAAGTTCATCTTAAACAATTTGGGATGAGGTCAAATTAACATTAACTAATTCAGAACAACAATTGGTAAGTGTTCAAACCGATTCACGATGCAAATAAAGAGGTGGATAAAACATTATTTTTATAAAATGATATATAAAATATCATTTGCCATATTAACCCCTTAAGCCCAGAGGATTTTGGGAGCAATTTCTGTCTGAAATATAAATCAAGATTAGGGCTGTCAGTTTTAACGCGTTAACTTTGTTAGACCATAATGCCGACATTTTTTTAACGCGCGTTCATCACGCGTCAAAACACACACCGTTCCCTAATGATCATTTCCCCGCAGCGCTCTCCGGACTGTGTTTTTTTTACCCTCAGCGCTTTCAGTAGTCCCAAGAATGCTAGAGACTGTAGCAAAACAGACCGGCACTCACTGTTGCCAAATCCACTTATTTTATGCGATTTTGACCTTCTTTTTTCTAAAGTCGCTTGTAAATTTCATGAGTCGCGGGTTGCGTTTTTTTGGGCTTGTTTCTGAAAGTGAAGTCGCTTATTTGGGCTCTAAAATAAGTGACGATAAACATGAGTTATAAAGAGACCTAGAGAGATCACCATTTTGAGCAGAGATTGGTTCTGAAGATGAGTTTTTACACCCTGATAACATTGCAGAATCCCAACCCACAAACCACTCTTTAATGCTTATTAATTCATTGTCTCTGTATTTGACAAACTAAGGCTGAATCACATTGCCAAATTAAGTACCCTGGAGTTACAGTGTCAGCACACACAAACAGTTCTCTTTCAAGGGTATTAAGATCCTGCTCAGTTGCAAGCAAAGTGTAAGACTCTGGAATGACCTGGAAATTTAAAACCTTTTTCAAGGCTTTAATAAAAAAAACTGTGTATGAATGTGGATATAAACAGTATGCAAAACTATATAAAGAAATTTTTGTTGGTGTGAAAACTCAGGATTATATGTGTGTGAGAGAGAGAGTGAAAAAATTAACAATAAAACTTGTGACTTTATTTAAATGTAAAATGTATTAATTTATATGTAAATGCCTAATACCATTTATATCTTTGTTTAGGGGGCAAAAAAATATTTCGGCATGAAATATTTATTTATTTATACATTTGTTTACACATTGTGTAAACATCAGGGCGTTATGATTTGTGATTTAGCCATTATTGGCCAGAGTTTAACATTTTATGGCACCAGGATGTCCACCAGGATCATTCCAATTCTGAAAAGTGCTTGAAAAATAAAAATATTTTTTGTATAAGCATGTTTTTTACTAGTCTCATTTATTGCAAAATTGCATATTAAAATGCCCAAATAGACTTTTACACTTTCAGAAATAAAAAGATAAAATATGCAATTAATTTGCGATTAATTGCGATTAAAATTTTTATTCGTTTGACAGCCCTAATCAAGATATAAAAATATATAAATCAAATACAGTGTAAATGTAATTTGTTTTTCAAGTAGAACCACTATTGCAAATGCCACTATGCCTGATTTGTAGGTTATTAAAACAAAGATAAAAAAAATTCTGAACCTTGTCTAACTATCTTTAAAAAAAAAAAAATTCTTTGCAAAATTTATTTGCAAAACTATGTTAAAAAACTAGGAGAAGCCTCTGATGTTGTACAGTATATCCATATCTTGACTATAACTGCAGCAAATCTGGACTGAATCAGCTGATGCATATTTGTCAAAAACAAAGGTTGTAGTAGTCAGAAGGCGGGGCTCTGATTTTGGCACAATTAAGCTAAAAGTGCCAGAACAGTGCCAAATGTGTTTTTACTGTATAAAAGGGTAGCATGTCAAATAAAAGTGCTGATTGCCAATGTAGGACTCCTTCTGCACATGACAAAGTCTTTGGTAATAAGATTTACCCTGTGTTTCATCAACACTGTGCTGCTGTGCACAGTATAAATCAATAAAATGAAGAGAAACCCCATCAATCATGACTCATATCTTTATAATTAGATTCTAGAGCGACCTGTCTACTCCTCTGCATTGCTATGGAGATAGATGTTGAGAGAGGAAAAAACAGCGCTGCAGAAAGGTTTATTGTTAATTGGTCACAGATGCAGCTCGATGGAAACTGCCTGTGCGCTCCAGTGCGCACGGCAGGAGTGACTGACAGTTTTGTAAGCTCCGCTATGCAGGGGACTTACCTCACCGGCAGACATGATACAAAGACTATATCTTTATATCTATGCAAAGACTATATGCTATGTTTTGTTTAAAAGCTAGGGCTCTCTAGTTTCCATCCTTTGGGGATGTAGAGTTAAGCAGGTCTGTGCAGTGAAGCGGCAATATTTGATGGACAGCTGAATGGCATTTTGTGTTTTTAAAATACTGTAAAACTGCAAGTATTTGTGAGAAAAAAATGTGACTTGTTTTATAAACATTAAAGCCTCCTACTTATAGGTATTTAGGAAAGAAAAGACATGACTGTTTCTGACATACTTTTAAAGCATGATAAAATAAGTGTAGCTCTGCTGAGCTCAGTGGCCCTTACAAGTAAAAAAAAAAAACAAAGAGCCTAACCCTTGGTACATTTGTTTCCTAATATTATGTAATTATTTCTCAGGAAATAATATTGGAATTGGTAACTCTTAGTGGCGAAAGGACATTTTATTTAAAGAATATGGAGCACAAGTGGTGTGTTGTATATCTGATTCACCAGTAGTTAAACAAATTAGCTTAATACCTTTCTTTTTCACAAAATACCATCAATAATTTTTAGTCATTTTTCAGTGTAATGAGTGGATCAGAAAACACATAAACGTTAAAGTACCATCAATGTTTAAAACCCTAATGGAAATAAAGTTTGTCATTACCTTAAAACACAACCCAAACACATTAGCATCGGGCTCAAAAGAGTGGTAGCAGGTAACTTAGTGACTTGCAAGTACTAGCTTCAGTTTAGCTTTGGAGCCAAATAAAACCCAACAAGATCAATAATACGTAAATAGATTCTTCCTAACTTAAACCTCATCCTGTAACATGGTTGAATCCATTCTCCCACATACTAGTACTTCATGTAACACAACCACAGAATGTTACATGCAGTTTTAGCTATGGTGGCCTTCAGCAGTTCCGCCTGAACTCCAAAAGATGTCACTTTCCTGGCTCTTACTACACAATACACATGCACACAGACTTCTCCAGTCATGGTTTCACAAAAACTATTGTCAATAGCTGTGACGTTTCTCCAATTTTGATGGGCTGTGCCAATAATGGTGCCAGTGTGTCCGGTGAATCATCTGTCGCTGACCAGTCTTTTCGGTTTAGTGTTTGCAGCTGTCCTGTTCTTTAATTTGTGTTGTCAGGATGTCTACTTACCACTTCTTGTAATAGAGCATTTAAAACCCTCCTCTCAAGATATGATTTACATGGAACAAGGCATGACTATCTGTTTGTTGAGTATCCTATCTGAGATTTGTTTTCATTGTACATTTTCCCACAAAGAGTCAAAGAAGATGTGTTGGTGAGTTTGGGGTCTTATATTGCGGATCAATTGTATTGTGACAATCAACACATTCAAGATGTTTACTCCTTGTTAGCGCTGAAAAACCATTGAATTATACCCATTGTGCCAGCTGTTACATCTGTGCTGCTGTTTTTGCTGAGTGTTTATCAACATCATTGGATACATACAGTAGCTTCAGAATAGGCGGGGATCATAACAACCTCTGTCAGCTGAAACGCTTCTTCTCCTTGCAAAGACAGAAACCAGTTGTCTGTATGGGTTTCTTAAACCCACTGTTGCATGATTTTCCTTTTTTCCTGATGCCATAGCACTTTTACTTTCGCCCTCTGGGGGGAGCCTCGCTGGAAAATCAATCCCGGTTGCATAGTATACCTTTAAGCAGCTCAGGGGGCTTAAGCCTGGTTTATGCTTGATGCATCCGCAAGGTCTTTGTGGCCATATTATTTCATTTTGTCTTTCGCGGCCCTCCACGCGACCAAAGGTTTCTGCACTGCGTACCTGGGAAAATTTGTAACTATGTGGACAGTCCTGCGCGGAAAAACATGGTCGACAAGCAAGCGCTCCTTCTGGCCATAATTCAGGCAATAAAGATCATGGTAATCAATGAATTACTAGCAATTCCTGGACAGGAATCACTATCACTCTTGGAAGAAAGTAAGAGGCTTAATTGTTGGATACAGTTGTGTTTTCTACATCTACATGTAGTGGGGTGTAGTACACTTGCCGTAGGACCGCAACGCTGTCCTCTAAAAGTGCCACTTCAGAGGAAGTGTCGCATGGGGCATAAATGCTCCAGACGTGTCCGCACGCCTCATTTCTTCACAGATTGTACGTGCATCAAGCATAAAGCAACCTTTACTCTTCACCATTTTTCCCCTGAGTAGGGAGAAAGAGAAAGAATTGGAACGTGATTATGAAGCAGCGGTGAGGGCCTTCTATTGCAGTCCTCCATCTCTAGCTCCCCAGAGATCTGCTGCTGGACCTGTTGCTTCATGTTTCATAGATTCTTCAGTCTCAGCCACTGAGGGTCAGCTGGACGCCTCATACTCAAACACTGGGGTCATCCGAATGCCTCAGACTCAATCACTGGGGGTCAGCTGGATGCTGTTGAACCTGCCTCTGAGGGTCAGCTGCACGCTTCAGATTTTGTCATAAGTAGAAGTACACAATTTTAAAAAGTACCTGTTGTTACATTTTAGATATTTATTTAATTATAAATGTTTTTCCATACGAACAGCCATAGGTACATGTATCATTTTTGAGCAATTAAATATTAATATGAAGTACAAACGTGAAAACATGAGAGTACTTTATTAGCATTGAAGTAAAGTGCATGTTGTAGTGCAATTATACACTGTTTAAAGTTATTTAATGTTTATTAAATAACTCTCTGTCTGTTAAGTATTGTCTGGTGATGATCAGCTCTTAAGCTGATATCAGGACAATGGTTGAAAGGGATGAATTCGAGCACTAGCGATCTTTTAACAGCAAACTCTGCACACACATAGAATAAAGGAGTGACAACTTCTTTTCAAGATCAAGAATTTAATAACAGAAATAAAATGAACATCCAGAGAACATCACTATATAATACTGTTTATCTGAATTAACACTATATTTCGATTAACAAATCCTCTCTACTAGACTAGTGAAACTTAACTAAACTACAAAAGTGGTTGATCATCATCATCAGAATAATTCAGGGAATCCTTGTTCACTGCAGATCTGATTCAAAAAGCATGGAACGGAGTTAAATTAGTTTAACTAATTTAGAAAAACATTTGGCATGTGTTTCACTCCATTCACAATGCAAATCCTGAGTTAAACAAAACATTATTTGATGAAATAATATTTTGTTTAAGTTAAAGAACCAAAGTTCAACTTAAAAGAATGTGAATTGAGGTTAAATTAGCTTGACTAATTCAGAACAACATGTGTTTCAACCCATTCACAATGCAAATCCTGAGTTACACAAAACATTATTTGAGGAAATAACATTTTGAGGAATGATTTGCTCAGTAAAATGATTACCTTAGGAGCGCTTGAATTTATCAATGCAATGATACCTCCGGAAGCTAGGGGAAAAATTGGTTACTTTAAAGTTACCAAAATTGCCTTTAAACCGACATTAATATTTAATATTAAGTCAGAACCGTGAAGACAGACGTGAGCAGGATGAGCCGTAGACCAAAGCCAAAGACGAAGTCGGGGAAGTCATTGATGATAGTCAAGAAATGAATCCAGTCGGTACAGAACGGGCAGAGATCAGGCAGGTAGTCAGGTTAGGCGGAAGTCGGAATATAAGTCAGACAAACAGAATCAGACGGGAACAGGCAGGCTCAGAAGTTGAGAGGCAGACAGGTCAGGATCAGGTAATCAGAACAAGGAACGCTGGAATAAGTCTCACCAATGGCTTGAAATAATCTGGCACTGATGACTGGTCTGAAGGCTGGTTTTATAGAGACAAATGCAGGTGGATCAGATGAGCAGGTAATGAGAACTGGGCGGAGCTAAGCAGGTGTGTGAAATGAGTGATCAGACCAGGCATCAGTGCCGAGATCATGACAGAACCCAACAAATCTAGAGGTGACAACAGGTTTGACCCGGGACACATGCAAAGTGGGGTGAATTCTCATTGTGCGAGGAAGCTGGAGGCGGGCGGCCACCGGTTCACCACCTTAGAAATAGGGAATGGCCCAATGAACCGAGGTGCCAGCTTCCTACTTTGAGTGGCAGGTCCTTCGTGGAGAGCCAAACCTTCTGACCCACCTGGTAAGCAGGTGCCGGAGCCCTCCGGCGATTAGCGTTCCTGGTCTGGCTCTCCATGGAACTGAGGGTTGTCCTCCTAGCCCTTTTCCAGGCTCGCTGGCACCTCAGGGCAGATAATCGGGCCGACAGAACTTTTGACTCTCTCTCCTGAATGGTGAACACCAGTGGCTGAAACACAAAAACAAGATAAAATGGAGAGAGCCCAGTGGTGCTGGAGGGAGTAGAATTAAGAGTGTGCTCAATCCATGGCAGTTGACCGGGCTGGTCAACTTAGTGGGATCAGACTCACACAGAATGCGTCGTTTGGTTTCCACCTCTTGGTTGGCCCTTTCCGTCTGCCCGTCCATCTGGGGTGAAATCCTGACGACAAACTGACAGAGATCCCCAGCATGGCGCAGAATTCCTTCCAGTACCGCGCCATGAACTGGGGACCCCTGTTGGAGACAATGTCGGTCGGGATTCCATGGAGACGAAACACCTCTTGGGCCAAGATCTCCCCCATCTCCTTAGCGGACGGGAGTTTGGGCAGCGGAACCAAATGGACCATTTTTGAGAACCTGCCAATGATGGTTAAGATGACTATGTTACCCTCAGAAACGGGTAAACCGATGATGAAATCCATTGCTATATTGGACCGTGGTCGGGACGGAACAGGTAAGGGTTGTAGCAAGCCTGAGGGAGGTCTTCTGGAAGTTTTCGCCTGATTACAATGGGGACAGGCTGCCACAAACTCCCGCACATCGGCAGACAGAGAAGGTCACCAGAACTGTGTTTGAACAGAACAGATAGTTCTGGTAACACCGGGATGACAGAACAGACAGGACCCATGACAGAACTCAAGCACTTTCTTTCTTAAATGATCAGGTACGAACAATCGCTAGGGAAGGTCTCTGGGGGCTGCAGGTTACAGAGGGCCCCCCTGACTTCCTTTTCTAAATCTACCATGGTAATGGCACATCTTACAGCCTCGGGTAAAATGAAATCCTCTGCACCACTGGTACTCTCCTTGTCTGCCTCAAACATCCGAGAGAGTGCGTTGGGTTTTACATTCTTGGTCCCGGGCCTGTACGACAAAGAGAAATTAAAGCATCCAAAGAAAAGTGCCCACCTTGCTTGCCTGGGGTTCAGTATTTTGGCTGACTTTAAATATTCCAGATTCTTTTGATCGGTTCAGACGAAGAAAGGAACCTTGGACCCCTCCAGCCAATGCCTCCACTCCTCAAGAACTAACTTAACCGCTAGCAGTTCCCGATCCCCCACGTCATAGTTTCTTTCAGCGCTTGAGAGTCCCCTAGAAAAGAAGGCACATGGATGCATCTTGCCATCTTTAGCATCCTGGCTAAGGATGGCCCCGACACCAGTACTGGATACATCCACCTCAACCGTAAACTGTCTATCCGGGTAGGTGAGATCAGAACAGGTGCTGAGGTGAATAAGTCTTTGAGTCTCTGGAATGCTCTGTCCGCCTGTTCGTTCCAGCAGAACTTAGTCTTTGAGGATGTGAGAACATGCAGAGGCGCAGCCACCAGACTATAGTTCCTGGTGAACCTACGATAAAAGTTCGCAAACCCCAAGAACCTCTGTAACTGTTTCCTGTCCTTCAGGACAGGACAGTCAGTTACCGCGCTGACCTTAGCCGGGTCCATCGCTATGTGGTCTAGGGATACCACAAAACCCAAGAATGGCATGGTAGAAACATGAAACTCACATTTCTCGGCCTTAACAAACAATTGGTTCTGCAGAAGCCATAATAAAACTGACCGGACGTGGCTTCTGTGGGTTTCCAGGTCTTGAGAGTAGATAATGATGTCATCTAAGTAAACAAAGACAAACTGTCCCACCATGTCCCTAAGTACCTCATTAACCAGGTGTTGAAAAACGGCCGGAGCGTTAATGAGCCCAAAAGGCATCACCAGATATTCGTAATAACCTGTGGGGGTGTTGAATGCCGTTTTCCATTCATCCCCTTCTCGAATGCACACCAAGTAGTAGGCATTACGGAGATATAATTTTATAAAAATCTTGGCTCCCTGAATCTGGTCAAACGCTGAATTGATTAGGGGAATCGGGTAACGGTTCTTAACCGTTATTTTGTTAAGTCCCCTGTAATCGATACACGGTCTGAGGGAACCGTCCTTCTTTCCCACAAAAAAGCACCCCGCACCTGCTGGGGAGGAAGAAGGACGAATAGTCCCTTCCTTTAGAGAGTCAGAGATGTAATTTTGCATCGCCTGGGACTCAGGAGCTGACAGGGAGTACAACCTACCCCTAGGGGGCGTCATCCCAGGCAGCAGATCTATGCCACAGTCGTATGGCCGATGAGGAGGTAAAGCAGTGGCCTTACACTTGTTGAAAACCTCCTTGAGGTCATGAGAATCCTGCAGAACCTTGGAGAGGTCCGGATAAACCTCCTCTATTTCGTTCTCCGCCGCCTGATTAGGCTGCACAGAACGGAGACACAAACCCGAACAGGAAGTAGACCAACCTAGCATCTCCACCGTTTGCCAGTCGATCTGGGGGTTGTGTTTGCGCAACCAGGTAAAACCCAGAACTATAGGGACCTGAGGTGACTCAATAATCAGAAACGATAATTTTCCTATATGGTTACCCCCACCACTAGTTCAATGGGTTCAGAAATTAGGTGTGACTGGTTGATTTGATGGCCATCTAAGACTATCACCTTGTGAGAGGCCGGCAAAGGGAGAAGTCTGATACCTAATTGCCTAGCAAGCCCCTCGTCCATGAACTCAGTATGCGCTCCTGAATCCACGAACGCTGACAGGTTGTGACTCTTGGCATTAACCAAAATAGTCACTGGGAACAACAGATCTGGGGAGACAGAGAGTCTGGTGCGGCTCAGCAGAGTTCTCCCCTCCTCTGAGCCTGTCCTTTCAACGGAGATGATCGGACACGGTGACCCTCACCACCACAGTACAGACAGAGGTTAAGCTGGTGACGTCTATTCTTCTCCTCCCTTGACAGGCGTGTGCGTCCCAGCTGCATACGCTCGGGATCAGGTGCCCAAACAGGTGCTGATGCTGCTGCAGGAGTGGAGGAGATGGGTCGAGGAGGAGCCGAAGTAGAGCCCTGCACTCTTGGCGGTGCTCCGTTAAGTGCAGGTCTATGCGGGTAGCCAGGTCCTTCAGCTGCTTCAGGGTCTGCAGGTAGTCGCGGGTCGAAAGTTCGTACTTTATCTTCTCATTGCTATCTTAGCCCGATCAGTCGGATAAGCAGAAGGCTGAAGCTCAAAATGGATCTCGTATTGGGTGAGAAAAGCCCGACATTGATCTGGGTCACCTCTGAATAATTCAGGAGGCGACAGTCGTGGCTCCTGACAAGCCGGTCTAGTAACAGGTGACGCAGTGACAGCAGCTGACATAGGCAGAAGTGTAGGAGCCTGACTGCCTAGGTAAGCAAGAATCTCTCGCACGCCTGACTCGAGCTGAGAAATAGAATTCTCTACGCCAGTACTCCACTGTTTGTGAGCCGATGGATCCATGTTTGGCCAGATTATTCTGTTAAACTCAGAACAGGTGGACCCAGTATTCGAGGCAGACAAACAGATAAGGTTTAACAGTTTATTAAGATCAGAAACAGAGCGAGTGGCATCAGCGTCTACAGCGAGAACCTCTGCAGGAGGAGACAACAGGTTAGTGACCTAGTTTATCTGGAAGTGCTTGCACACAAACGTGTAGGTCACTAACCTGGTCTTAATGTTCAGTTCTGGTCCAGGTGTAGAGGTAGATCCCAACTGGTGGGCTGCCAACCCGGTGCGGCGGTTTGCGCTCAGATAGTCCCAGACACAGGGGTATCGGAGGTCGGAGGACAGGCAGGAGGTCAGAACCGTGAAGACAGACGTGAGCAGGATGAGCCAAAAGCCAAAGACGAGGTCGGGGAAGTGATCGATGGTCGGAGCTAGGAAATCAGAAAGCCGGTGAGGTGCCGAAGGACCGGACCTTCTGCAGCTACCATGACAGGACTTCTTCTGCATCACAGGCCTAAAGAATGCACAAAAATGGAACAAACTATAATTGTGATCATAATAATATCTAATATATTATCAATAAATAATATACAGAGGGAGATAGATTGCCAGTGCTCAAGCACTTGCCCCCTTGCCCTGGATGAGAAAAATGTGCTTGCTGCTGGCGCCCAGTTTTTTCAACATCTAATAATAACAATCACCCTCTGTGCTATTAATTCTTCTCAAAAGTGAGGGGAATTGATATTTGGGGATTTACTCACTTTATTGTTGTAATTCTGCACTGGCGGATTCACAGCACGGCCTGCCGTCACCTTGCCTCTCCCTCCTCTTCTTCCTCGGGCCAAACTGCAGCAGTCACCACACTTCTCCCCTGTTCCGCAGCAACAGACTGAGAAGTTAAGTCAAGGTTCTTGAATCCTGATCATAATTTACTTAAAATTATAACCCCACTGAAAACATTCCGTCGTTTGTGGCCGACGTATTTCAGCATGACACCTGCTAAAAACCATCAGCTTTTCATAGACAGAGCATCCAGACATTCCATGCATGCAATGCATGCTTCGATGCATGCATTACATTTTATACTCATAAAAAGCATTGAAATCATTGAGCATTGCAACCAAAACATAAAACTGTTAACTATACCAATACTTTTGAGAAGGATACAAACTGCATCTTGTTTTATTTAATTCTGATATACTTTTTTGGGTATTATCAATATACTACAGATGTCTGCAAAACGGCGCATTGCGCATTGCATGCTGGGCACCTCCAGTCATACTTCCAGATACGCTGTGAACCCACTTCTCAAAACAACAATGGATCGTGAGAGAAGCAAGTGCTAGATTTGTTACCGCAACAAATTAAATAAAGAAAGAAAATAAATCAATGTCAATGGACTTGATCCGTATGAGCATATTGCGAGAACAAGCAATCTTAACGAGCTAGCACAGATAACATATGCAGATGTTTTTGGCTACCTTTTTTGTAAGGCAGTGGTGGGCCGTCAGGGCCAGCAGAGCCTTCTCTGCTAGCCCTGGAAAGTTAAAAAGAAAAAGTGTCAAATGTCTTAATAATTTATTTTGTTTGTTATGAATTTGTGTAATCTACAATTGAGTTGCTTATATTGGTATTGAGGACGCTAGACTGTAATTTCCTACTTAAAAAGTTCCTTAAAAACGCCAATTACAAGCTCCTCCTCCTCAGGACCTGTTGTACAGATTCAGCTACCCTTTTCATTGGAAGGCCACACATTAAGCGAAGACTGGCATGACTTACAGAAAAATCAAAATTTGACATACAATGACGGTGCCTGCCCTGGCCCTGCTTGCATCCCCCAGTGTTCCCAGCCACTTTATGTAAACTTTACTTTAAGAAACGGCGGGCGCATCTGCTGTTGCCTCTCCAGTTGATCTCATGGCCAATCTATTAATATTGCCTTTTTCAATGTGCTCTTTCACAGATAAAAAATAAATAATTAAAAATGCAAAACCAACATCAAACCTGGATTCACTAACATAGGCCAGTAAGAACTTTGTAAGGCATTTTAAACACTGTCACTCTGAGTGCTACACATGGCTAACATCTAGCACCGAGCACAAGCTATTTTGCTGACCATGTTACTTTTCAACTCCAACAGAGGGACATGGAATCACACGTGTTTTAGCAGTTCGAACAGCTTTACAAAGGCAGCACTTAAACACCAGAGTTCTGAAAGGCATATTATGTGTGTAGTGCATTTGAAAATATTTGGTCAATATCGAGTTGGATGAGCAGAGAAAACGGGAGAACAGCGTTCATAATGAGAGGGTCAAGAAGAACATCTACATCTTGAAGCGTCTTATTGACTGTGTCATCTTTTTGGGACAGCAAGAATTGTCTTTCTGGGGACACAATGAATCCAAAGATTCCCTAAACTGTGGGAATTATTTGGAATTATTGACACTGCTGACAGAACATGACAACGACTTACGACATCATCTTGACACAGCCACTGTTTTTACAGGCAAGTCGGGGACAATTCAAAATGACCTTATCAATGCAGTGGCCGAGGTGCTGAATGAGCACATCACAGAGGAGATTAAACGGACAAAGTTTGTCTGGGTTATGATTGATGAAACAACTGATTTGAGTAATGTGGCACAGCTCTCATATGTCTTCAGGTATGTGACTGAAACAGGGGTGAAAGAACGATTTCTCAAATTTGAGGATGTTACTGAGAAGAAACAAATGCAGAATCTAGCAGGACTTGTTCTTGATTTACTGGCCAACTCCGGCTGCAAAGATAAGTTGGCAGCTCAATGTTACAATGGAGCAGCTGTGACGGCACCAGGGCTAAATGCACTGTAAAATGTAAAACATGCACTTCCCCAGGCTCTCTGTGTGCATTGTTATGCGCACACTTTAAACCTGGTCATGTCCCAGGGAGCATTAAAGATCTAAGAATGCAAACTATTTTTTGCAAATCTTGGTGGATTGTAAGCTTTCTTTACATACCACACGAACCATAGGTGTGCAGAGAGCATCCCGTGGGAAGGCCAACACACAGGAACACTACAAAAAGCTTCACTCGGCGGTGATTGACAACATTCATACACAAATCAGAGACAGATTTAAGGATCACAATAAAATAAGGTTTGCTGGACTTTTGGATGCGAACCTGTTTAACACATTTAATCAGATCTTTTCCAAGGCAGAGCTCTGAAGTTTGATAGACAGTCGTGGTCCTCATTTTGATCTGGGTAGACTGAAAGCTGAGCTCAAAGTCATGTACAGCATGTCAAACTTTCACGGCAGAAGTAACAGCCATCTCCTGGCTTTTCTGAAGAGAACGAGCCTTTTGGACAGTATGAAAGAACTGTATGCACTTGTATGTCTGATCCTGACCATTCTCGTGTCTACTGCATCCGTGGAGCATTCAGTCTCCACCCTCAAACGGATAAAAACCTATGGAAGGAACACAGGTGGACAAGTAAGACTCTCTTCTTTGGCATCTCTATCTATTGAGAAGGAACTACTAGCAAGGACACCTACATGACACCGTTATTGAACGCTTTGTAAAAATGGGCAGACTCATGGATTTTATATACAAGTAATGGGTCAGTGTTACTTTTCTATAACATTCTCATAGAGGCTATCCATCCATCCATCTATCTATCCATTCATCCATCTTATTCCGCTTATCTGGGGTCGGGGCGTGGGGGCAGCAGCTTCAGTAGGGAGGCCCAGACGTCCCTCTCTCCAGCCACTTGGGCCAGCTCCTCCGGGGGAATCCCAAGGCGTTCCCAGGCCAGCAGAGAGACATAGTCCCTCCAGCGTGTTCTGGGTCTTCCTCTAGGTCTCCTCCCGGTGGGATGTGCCTGGAACACCTCACCAGGGAGGCGTCCAGGAGGCATCCTAACCAGATGCCCGAGCCACCTCAACTGGCTCCTCTCGATGTGGAGGAGCAGCGGCTCTACTCCCTGGATGACTGAGCTCCTCACCCTATCTCTAACGGAGAGCCCAGACACACTATGGAGAAAACTCATTTCGGCCGCTTGTATCCTGGATCTCGTTCTTTCGGTCATGACCCAAAGCTCATGATCATAGATGAGGGTAGGAATGTAGATCAACCGGTAAATCAAGAGCTCAAGAATCTTGGGGTCTTACAGGTCATACAGGCTATACTGAGCATTTTTCTTTTAATTGTTCAGGTGCTTTTTGAGCAGTATTGATTGACGTTGAGCTTAACTTGGGCACATAGAAAACGTTTGCTACATTGCATTGGTGGCTGTTGGATTATGTGCGCAGTTTGTGTGTTTTGTTAAATTGTGCATTGATATATTGCTTGATGTGCACATTGGGCTGCATTGTTGCTTTACTTGGCATATTTTTATTTATTGGCTTATTGTACAATGCCTGTGGGTTGGTGTGGCGCATGGTCAGTGCATTCTCCTGTGCAATGTGGGTATTGAATTGTTTAGGTATATAGTAGTTGACTGATGTCTATTAAATGCCCTGACTGGCACCCCATGGCACGCCACTGGTGTTGAGTACAGAGTGGAGTACAGAGTGGAGTGAGAATCCCAACATGTACACTGTTGGGATTCTCCTTTTTTAAAATTGAAGCTTTTATATGGTGCCAATTCACAACACGTCATCTCAACGCATTTTACAAAGTCAAATTCAATGAAATCATACAGATTGGTCAAAAAGTTTCCTCTCTAAGGAAACCCAGCAGATTGCATCGAGTCTTGACAAGCAGCATTCACACCACATGAAAGAGCGTAGAGCCACAGTGAACAGTCGTCTGCATTGTTGATGGCTTTGCAGCAATCCCTATAGTGAGCATGCATCAAGTGACAGTGGAGAGGAAAACTCCCCTTTAACAGGGAGGAAATCCTCCAGCAGAACCAGGCGCAGTGTAAACTTATATAGGACATTTTGACCAATCTGTATAATCTGTATAATCTGACCCAATCTGTATAATATGATTGAACTTGATTTTGTAAAGTGCCTTGAGATGACATGTTTCATGATTTGGCGCTATATAAATAAAATTGAATTGAAATTGAATTGAATTGTATTGGTCATCTGCCTCGACTGACTGGGGGTTAGAGAAGACAGAGCAGAGACACAAAAGCACAGAAGCGCACAATGATCCAGGAATGCTTTCTATGTCATATGGTAATAGCAGATGATCTATCTTCCCTGGATGATGTCACAACTAACAGAACGCCAGACCAGGTGTACCTACTATGAAGAAAATGACAGAGAACAAAAAGTTAAAAGTTGAAATAACAACAAACAATGCAAACTGGAGAACAGTAGGAGAACACAGCAGAGTGAGAAAAATAGACCCTGATGCCCTCAGGCTGCCTTTTCAGCCTACCTGATATATGATGGAGCTCGATCATTAAGGGCTTCATATGTGAGAAGGAGAATTTTAAATTATATTCTTGATTTAACAGGAAGTCAATGAAAGGAAGCAAAAATAGAAGTATGATCCCTCTTGTTGGGGTGTTTCTGAACAGGATTACCTATATTACCTATACCTTTAACATTTCAGTCCAGGATGCTTTGTCATTTCTGTCATCATAGCTTTCTGTCTGAGCAGCATTTTCCACTCTGTGTGACTGATTCAAATTGGTACGGTTGGACAGAGTTTAGACTTAGTTTTAGCCTAAATCAAACTCGGTGACAGACACATGACATGCTAGCAGCCAGAATGTTTGACCACAATGATGTCACATAGGAACAATTGTGTACCAGAGTAACTAGAATTCTGATTTTCAGCTCTGCTTCTTGCTCTGTTTAGGAGGTAGTTTTCAAGGTTTTCATTACAGTTCTTCATTATTTGAAGCAGAATCCTGATTAAAACATTGTTTTAATGCACAATGTACAAAACGCCCAATTTTTGGGTTTCTTCCTTTATTTGACCTTTAGTTTCATCTTTAGTACAATCCAGACATATTTAAATGTGTTTCTGCCCTTTCCTGGAGGGCTTTCTTTTTTTCATCTCAGCTTTTCAGCACCACTTCACGAGTATTGTGGACATATTCAATGTTGCTCAGAGTGTCAGTGATTGACAGGTCATGCTCTGCGGAGGAATGACATGATATCCCCCCAATAACTTCGCCACTACATGGGGTCCCATAACCGTGAATCAGTCCATCAAATATGGAAAATGTGATGTGATAGATAATGAAGATAGATTAATAATAATAACAATATCTTTTCATAACCAAAAGTTATGTATTGTCAGTATATATGGCCCAAATGTTGATGACCCCTGATTTGTTACACAAACTTTTCCATGCACTTTCAAAACACGGGGATTGTTCTCTAATTATTGGGGGTGACTTCAACTTTGGTCTAAATGAGGAAAAAGACAGGTTGAATACAACAGGGACTCAGCGCAGTAGGCAATCATTAAATGTAGTCAAACAATACATGAGTGATTATGGTCTTTGCGATGCATGGAAGATCGCTTCATCCTAACAGTAAGGAATATACTTTCATTTTAAATGTCCATCATTCCTACTCTTGTTTGGACTATTTCTTAATCAGCAGCTCGCTGCTGTCTGATATTTCAGATACTGTAATACATCCTATTGCTGTCAGTGATCATGCTCCTGTTTCTTTAACCCTAATAAATAAAAGAATAGCCATTAATAGGTCAATAGGTCATGAGCTTTGGGTCGTGACAGAAAGAACGAGATCCCGGATACAAGCGGCTGAAATGAGTTTTCTCCGTAGTGTGTCTGGGCTCTCCCTTAGAGGTAGGGTGAGGAGCTCAGTCATCCCGGGAGGACTCAGAGTAGAGCCGCTGCTCCTCCACGTCGAGAGAAGCCAGTTGAGGTGGCTCAGGCATCTGGTTAGGATGCCTCCTGGACGCCTCCCTGGTGAGGTGTTCCGGGCACGTCCCACCGGGAGGAGGCCCAGGGGAAGACCCAGGACACGCTGGAGGGACTATGTCTCTCGGCTGGGAACGCCTTGGGATTCCTCCGGAGGAGCTGGCCCAAGTGGCTGGAGAGAGGGACGTCTGGGCCTCCCTACTGACGCTGCTACCCCCACGACCCGACCCCGGATGGATGGATGGATGGATGAATAAAAGAATAACCTCACAAAACAAAAGCTGGAGACTTAATACATCACTGATTAAAGATAAAGAATTTATCAAATATTTTAAAGAAGAGTGAGCTTCATACTTTGAGTACAATGATCTACCAGGGACATCAGCATCTGTCCTCTGGGAAGCAGGGAAAGCAGTGATGAAACATAAAATCATTTAATTCTCATCTCATAAAAAGAAGATTGAAAACAAAAGGATTCAGGAATTAGAGTAAAAGATGAAGTTTCTAGAATCCTCCCAGGAAGAGGAAAAGTTGGGTAAAATTCATAAAGTAAAATTTGAATGAAATGAATATATTGAAAAGCAAAATACATTTTTAATACAAAGACTTCGAATAGAAAATTTTGAACATGGCAATAAGTCAGGAAGCTTCTTAGCTAATCAGCTAAAAATAAATAAAGAGAAAACGACTATATTTGCTGTCACAGACTCAACTGGTAATATCTTATGTGATCGGGAAAGTATAAACAACACCTTCCGAGATTTCTACAAATCTTTATACACATCGCAGATAATCAAGCCATTTCTGGATAAAATAACACTTCCTAAATGATCAGATAGTCAAACAATGACCCTGGATTCACCGCTGACAACAGTCGAAATTCAGGAAGCTCTAAAAAGCATGCCCAATAAAAAGGCTCCAGATCCAGATGGATTCCCTGCTGAGTTTTACAAAGATTTCTGGAATATTCTGGCACCAACGTTTCACAGAATGTTGCAGGAAATTCAGGAAAATGGCAAATTCCTGGCTAACATGAATTCTGCTACCAATAGTCTCTCGCTTAAACCAGGTAGAGATCCGGCTTCCTCCCACAGTCCAAAAACAAAGAAAAAGCCTCTCTAAATTCTCCTTAGTTGTGACTGTGTGTCCTTAGGTGTGAGAATGGTTGTTTGTCCTGTTTGTCTCTGTGTTACCCTGCAACAGACTGGCGACCTATCCAGGGTGTACCCTGCCTCTCGCCCATTGACAGCTGGAGATAGGCACCAGCACTCCTCATGACCCCAACAGGGATAGACGTGTAGGAAAATGGATGGATGGAATGCATGAAAATAGAGCATAAAATTAATCTTTATGCAGATGATGTGTTACTCTCCAGCACTCAAACACCTTTCTCTCAAGTAATCAGATTACCAGAATCTTTCTCAAAAGTTTCAGATTACTCTATAAACTGGTCTAAATCTACAGTACTGCCAATTAACTTCTCTTTACAGAACCCCCTAGATTTTCAACTGCAATTAGGGAGCATTAAATATTTGGGTATTACTGTGTCGTCTAAATTGGCGGATTTACAAAAATGTAACCACATCCCGCTTTTAAAAAAGATAGAAGAGGATCTTGAAAGATGGAAATTGCTTCCAATTTCACTTATGGGTAGGGTAGCTTCAATTAAAATGATGGTCTTACCTAGAATTAATTACTTATTTTCAATTATCCCCAATAAACCATCATCCGACTAGTTTAAATCTCTAGACTCTTCTATCTCTAAATTCATTTGGAAAGATAAACCACCCCGTATCAGCTTAAAGACACAACAGAAAACTAAAGACAGAGGGGGACTAGATCTGCCTAACTTCCATAACTACTACTTAGCAAATAGGCTACAATACATCCCTAAATGGATAAAACATAATCCTTTAGACGAGCCCTGGATAGACACAGAACAGAAAATATGCAATAATATCATGATTTCAGATTTGCCGTTTATTAGCTCAAATATAAAACGGCATACATGCTTTAAAAATATTAACATTAGCTCTACTGTGACAGCATGGTGGGAGTTTCTTAAAATGACGAAGTCATCCCTTATCCCATGCAGTCGTACACCCATCTGGAATAACCCTGACATTTTATAAAATAATAATATGATAAACTTTACATATTGGAAGAATAAAGGTATTGAATAGCTGGAACATATATTTGAAGAAACTGAATTTATCACATTTGATAGATTAAATATACAATATGGTATTAATAAAAATAAATTCTTAGAATATCAACAAATTAAATCTATAATTAGAAATAAATTCAAGTATATTAGAGTTCCTAGATCTAAACCCCCCAAAACTACTGACTGAATTGTACAGGACACTGTCTAAACTAGATGATTCAATATCGCTTCCTATTATGAAATGGGAAGAGGATTTATCAGTCACCTTTGAACAAAACATCTGGGCTCAGATATGTCTAAGGACTTTCAAAATGACTAGAAACCCAAATTTACAACTAATACAATACAAAATCCTTCACAGAGTACATTATACAGGTCAAAGACTATTGACCCCCGTCCTGCTCCCCTCCGGTGGCTGGCGCCTTTGTCCACTGGTCCATTGATGGTACTCGGTGTCTGGGGCTGGGTGCCCGGGCGCCGCTGGCCGGATCCACTCCAGCGTAGCTGGCTGCCGGCGGAGCCCACGGGCTCATCACCACGGCTCCCGGGGGCTTTGGCATTGTGGTTGTTGAGGGGTGTCCTTGGGGCGATCTCTCCTCTTCCCTTGGTGGGGGAGGTCTTTGGCTCTTCACAGCCACTATTGAGCATTTTTCTAAGCATTAAGTGTTTGTCTCAGTGACAAACACTTAATGCAGTCAGTACCTACATTCATCCAAAACTAAATCACAATTCTTACAGATGTTAAGAGTGGTGTGAGACTTGCTCTGATATCTCACAGGATGACCTGCTCACCGTTGTCCTTAGCTGTATCAAACAACACTGTCAACAAAACTGTTATAATCAGAATCCAGAATTGAGAGAAAACTTCCTCTCACACACACACACCGTTAGTGTTGGGATTTGGACAGCTATGATTAGAAATGATTAACAAGCTCTTGCAAATATAACCATTGTCACAAAAATTAAGCTAAGAATTAAGCCCTGCATGGACAGGCTCCCTCTTATATCGGTGACTTAATTCAGCCTTACCCTTCTGCTTGCAGTCTGAGATCTTCTGAACAGAACCTGTGAATGGCCCCTCAAACCCATTTTAGGATGAGGGGAGACTGGTCCTTCCAAGCTGTTGCACCCAGACTGTTGAATACACTACCACGCTTGGTGAACTCTGTGGACGATTTAAAAAAAAGCCAACTGAAAACATTATTTTTTTAAGCAAGCATCCTAGACTCACTTTCCCAAGGGCTGCTATGTATCTTTTCTATATGTATTTTATTTTGTGCTGTTCTTTATTTTATGCCTAGTACTGTAAAGCACTTTGTGACCCCTGTCTGAGAAAGGTGCTATATAAATAAACCTTTACTTACTTACTTACTTACTTACTTACTTACTTACAATGTAGGCCTGCTCAATTGTTTGGTTAAACCATAAGCTGACATACACTTCAACCCAGCTTGAGTTACTTGGCTATTTGTCTCAGGTTAATTAATTAAACATATCCACCACTATCCATCACCTAATAAATGCAGGTCAATGGTGAAAAGAAGTGTTGCAATCAACAAACATTTCCTGTTCTTACCTTCTTGTTTTTTATGCTTAGAATTCATGCACGTCCCTGTTCTTTAACCTGTCCTTTAAGGCCAAGTCCCGTCCACCCAAGCAGATCACACAGAAGAGTTACCGCCCAAATGACAAATACGGCCACTTAACAGAGCAGATGTAACTTTTTGGCGAGAAGGTACACAGGGCTAGAGTGGCGTGTTTTACTGCTCCACAGTAACTCTATGGGTTAAGCTTGCCATGCCCGTTGTGCTGCAAACATGGGCTTGCAGAAAAATGTACACACCCTCGATCACAGAGATGCAGTCTCTCAATTAATAAATGCACTGTTGTGATTCCTTGATACACTCCTTTTCTCCATCCATCCATCCATTTTCTTACTCGCTTTATCCCTCATGGGGTCGCGAGGGGTGCTGGTGCCTATCTCCAGCATTTCAATGGTCTAGAGGCAGGGTACACCTGGACAGGTCGCCAGTCTGTTGCAGGGCAACACTGTTTTTCTTTTTGGTAGAAATGTGACATCATCCTGCTGCCTCTTCCATCCATAAACGATGACATTCAAGTTTCAGAAAACTTAGCTTAAACTATTTTTGATGCTTTGTTCTCTGATCTTATGTTTAACCAAATTAATTATAGCCTAGTTAGAAGAGATGAGAAAGGCATAAATTATATGTTTGGTCCTCAGTTTAAATCTTTTGTTCAACCTGAGATAGAGCTCCATTAAATGAAATCAGGTTGAGCTTTTCTCACTCACTACACTGCCAAGTTTGTCCTGCAAAATTCTGCATCATATGCTTCAAAGTTCTAAGAAATGTGATCTCAGTTCATGCATGTGCTCATTTGAATGCACCTTTGCAAAACATTATTTAAAAATAGTTTTTATGCAATGGTGTGATGCCATCTCCGTCAGATTCGAGAGATCTGAAGCTGATGTTTGTCACAGCAGTCTAAATTAGAATGCTAAAAACTGCTCTTATTTTTAACAGCTTGGAACACTGGACGTGTGAAAAAAACAGATTCTGTGGAAGGTCAGAATAATGCCAGCAGTCTGCTGTGCATTCAGTCCCAGGCCAGTGCTGGTGTTATTGAGACTTTCACAGAAGAAACCTGCAGAAACAGCAAGCCATAACTTATTCGATATGTGACATCTTTGTTCTAAACAGTAAATAGAGATATACTTTATTTTGGCGGCTTGAAGAAAAACATGATAATGAGCTTACCCTAATAGCGCAACTTCCATGCGGCAACAGCTGAACAGGAAGCATCCCCTGCAACGGATAGACAGTTTTGACATGGCTTGATTAGACAATGACTATTATTGATGTCAACTTTGACAGATTCTAGAAATTTTGAATTAAACGACTAATAAAATTAATACAAGGAAACATAATTTTATTACAATGTAGCCTATTCATTTTTTTTACTTTCCTTCCTCACAATGACAACTATTGTTATTGAATTTTCTTATCACTATTTCCTAAATACCTGCCAAATGTTGTGAAAAGCAGCCCAATTTTAACAACCCACCCAAAGCTATTTTTTCCAGGCTTACGTGTTCAAAAGAATCCCAATTTGGAGGAATCTGGCTACACTGCGTCCAGTGTCTTTCTTTTGATGCTTTAGCTCTCCCAAAGCTCATGCCCCAGCTCTGTTAGGATCAGCCAGGATAGTGGCAATGCAGCCAATCACATGTGAGGATATAGTATCCTCCCATTAAGTGAAAACAGAGATGAGGAAGATGCTCTGAAACAAGTAAATCTTCTATCAGATGCTCTGATACAAGTTGAAAAATTATTTAAAAAAACAGTTTCAGCCTGCGTTCATCCAATCATTGCACTGAATAAACACTTATTTTTAATCAATAAATATGATATGTAGTCCAAATGCATTCTACGATGTGGGGGCAATCTTGTTTCCCCTCTAATGTTTAGAACAGTGATAAATGTCCTTACTGCTCCTAATAAAATGTTTTGATAAAATGCATAGTCAGTACACATTATGGGTCAATAATTTTTGCAGGGGAAAATAAATTATTTGCGTTCTGTCACTCACTGCTGCCTCAAGACAGTAATTACACATCGATTGGTCCTTTCTCATGAAGTCGTCAAAATCGGCAATAACACAGAAAAAAGGTGCTAGCTGTTTGGAACTATTGAGAGTGACATGAATCACGTGAATGTCATGATTTGGGTTTTGTTATGGTTTATGTTTGTTCTTTGATTAATTAGTTCACTCTCCTGCCTTAAGTTCAGTTTCTGTTTTGGGTTTTTTCTTGTTTGGTTTCTATTATAGCTTGTGTTCTGTTAAGTCTTAGTTTTAGGTTCTGTATCAGTTTTGGAATAGTTTGGGTTTTATTGTGGTTTGATTTTGTTTTATGTTATAAGTTTATCTGGCCTGCTCCGATCACTTCTGTCACGAGTCTTAATTCAGTTCACCTGCCAGCATTCTTTCACCTCTTAGTCACCACCCTGTTACTCCCCTTCTCCAGTCACCATCCTATCAGCTTCAGTTTACTTCAGTCACTTCCCTTCCCCTGATTAGCTCAACCCATGCCTGTAATTAGTTTCACTCCATTCACCTGATCACTCCCTTACTTATACCTGCCCCTGCCCCCTGCAATATGCCACATCATTGTATTTTCCATGCCCATGGGTGAGTTTTGTCCAGCATTTCCTGTTCCCTGTTATATGTTTCTCCTGCCTGATCTGACTACCTGCCTTTTTTGCCCTGGACTGTTTATTTGCCACTAGCCTTGTTTTTGTCCTGCCCTTCATTTTTGCCTGCCTGTTTTTTAGTGATGTTGCGTTATGTGCTGAGGCTTCGAGGCGTGTGTCGAGTAATGGAGGGGGCGTTTCCGTAAAGCGCGTATCGAGGCTTGCTTCATTTAGGGGAGGAGCCGAAAACGATGACGTCCGAAGCCTCGCTGCCCGGCTGTACCACGTGACTGCTTCGGGAAGTGGTTCAGATTTCGGTGCGGGGTTTGACAGTTTTAGAAACCCCACAGCAGTGTTTCCCGCAGCACTACCACGCTACCGCCTCGACAACATTCCAAAAAAAAAAAACTAACTCTTGCATGTTTATTTGACGTTAACACGCGTTTTTTTTGTTGTTGCTTTCCTGCGTACATATAGGGTTAGGGTTAGTAAGCGACTTCACCGACGCCCCACCCCCCCTCCGCCAGTAACCGCGCGGATGACTGGCGCATTACTATATTACAAACACACTATCACAATTTTTGCATGCTGATGTTTGCTTGTTGTGCAAATAAAGACAGGTAACAGATACTGTATTTATTCCCTTTTAACCAGCCACCAGAAAACAAGAGCTGGATTAAGCTCTAGTCTCCATGATAGTGAAGGATACCCAGCCTTTCACTATTGTGGATGACGTTGGATTCAGGACAGGCTGGAGAACTAGTGTCAAAAAAGAGAAATCGTTTGAAACCAAAAACTGTGGAGAAATTGTTGTTTCTTAATAAAAATGCATGAAATCATCCAAGTTAGACAAGCATTAGCCTATTAATTACCCCCTCCCTAGTTCCATAAGCACTTTCACTGTCCTCTGCCTGATTAAGCCCATGCCATTTTTCTAGAGTCACGGAAAAACATTATTACACAACATGCCATATCACATGACACTACTATTTTGGGAATAATTACACACAGAGAATACATTCAAACAATATTTTATTATACACATATGTGTATACATATAATTTATGTAGACAAATTATTTCGTCCTACACCTTTTGTGAAGTCATTCCCAAGAGCCATAATAGACAAAAAATCAATGCATCACACGTGTTAAGATACAGCTGGCTGTGATTATACACCTCGCCAGTAGGTGGTGTCGTGTGTACATGAAGCTCCAAGAAATGAACCCTTTCTCGAACCAGTTGGCTCAAGTGGTTCAATGCCTCATGAGGCTTCATCTCACCATCACTACTGTTTTTCTTGGTTCCTGCTCACACCTTTGTTTGGAAATAAACTTTCTTAAAAACGTACCTCTTGTCCGGCTGAATACTGGGTCCATCTTTCCCCGATCGTGACAGTGAAAGCAAGTTCTAAGTGTGTCAGAAGTCTCTTTCTATATGGCCATGGGTGGGCATAGGCACTGTTGCCAACTCCTCAGCAAGAAAAGTTGCTATTGGCAGTCCTAAAGTCACTAGATGATGTCATCACCTAATTTGCATATTTGTTCATGTAATTGTTATCCAGGCTGCAGAAAAGAGAAACGATTGGCAAGACAAAAAAGTGATTGAAAACACTCTAAATATGTTTGGAACTGCAAATGAACTTTTTAAAGAAATTTATGGATACTTATACTTTGCCTGAATCCACACTGTATACATCAAATTATATCAAAACAACAGTTATCTGAGGCACACAATGAAAGAGGTGAATAAGAGATTCAAGTTGTATGTGAATCATATTCAGGGAATTATTTAGTGCAACTGTTTCAGAGAAAAACAATTAGATTAAAAATAAACTATATTTACATTAGGTTTATATCCCATTTTGTAGTCCATGGCAGAATCACCGGCAGCTTTCCGCATGCGTTATATGTGTGACGTGAAAACGGAGCAGATCGGGTCTTCTCTCTGTTCTCTTTGCGTTGACTGCAGGGGGGAGGAGGGCTTTCAGGATGGGGCAACTGCAGTGTGTCTGTGAGACAACGCTTAATAATAATAATTCATCAAACTTATATAGCGCTTTTTCAACACACTCAAAGACGCTTTAAAAAAATTAAGAAAAAACGTTTGGGGAACTGGGGAAGGGCTCACGGCAGCACTCACTGCTGCCTCAAGACAGTAACTGCAGATCAGTTGTTGCTTTCACTTGAAGTCGTCAAAGTTGGCAATATCACAGAAAAAAAGTGGTAGTTTTGTTGCTAATCGCTTGAAAAAAGTCACTAGAGGGGTCTGAAAAGGCACTAAGTTGGCAAAACACTGGGCACTGTCAGCCAAAAAGTTAGTTTTACAAACTCATATTCCGCAAACATTAGCTTCACTACCATTAAACTGATGATAAATAATGGAATTTGAGGACGCTAAAGCTAGCTCCCAACCAATAAACAATCTTCAGACAAAAGATGCTGCACGCACAAACGGTGCATAACGAACGTGCGCAGTGCCGCATGCTTGAGGGGATAGCTGTTTTAGTTCAGGATAAATTACTTTTAAATTTTAACTTGCTAGTGGAAACATTTCAGAAGAATATTCTATCCCTCTGTGCCCAGCCAGCAACATCAATGTGAGTTTGAGCTGGAAGCCAATGTTGCCACTTCTTGGGAAAGAATAAGCAACCAGCTCTATTAACAACTCCTTGTAAATAATATAAATAAACAAGCACAAAGTCACCTATTGTAAGCGGACATGGAAACACTGCTAGAAGCCTAGAACACAGTGCAGGAGTTGGCTAAGCATTTCCAGATGTCCTTGTCCCTCTGATCACTCTTTAACAAACGTGGACTAAATCATGATTTCTTGGGTTACTTATTGCTGTAACATCAATCACATCAATATTGTGAATTGAAAAAAAATTAAATAAAAATTTGTTTCATTATTGCTGTGTAGAAACATATTTTGTTATTCTATACATGCTCGAGGATTGCAATAGGGCAAGTAGTAAGCCAGACTGAGAAATAAGAGTCCTGCTGAGCGACAGGGTGCCCCCAAAAGCCCAGGTCTGATTCCAGTCTCTTTCTACTCCATGCAGTGCTGGTAATGTACCCAGTAAGCTCAGTTACACTACTAAATAAAACGCTAGGGTAAGAAAAAAAAATGCAGGTAACCTGTTTTTGAGCTCTAGGAGCCAACAATATTAAGACCACATCACAACAAGAAGAAACGTTAAAGATGAAAACAGCACAGCTATTAACAATGTTTTGTTTTTTTGTGGAGCCATGACTGCTACTGTTGTGTGGTAAGTCTGTGAGGATGTATTTAGAGCAAAGAGTGATGTTGTCAGGAGTTGATGATGAACCCGAACACAGCTACACACACAGAGCTCTGTCTTGAACAGTTTTATTGAAGCTTGTGGAGTATGGATGAGGAGAACCAGAGTCTTTACCGAGCTGGAGCAGGTGAATAATGAGTGCAGGAGCTGGAGGGCTGGAGAGCTGTGTGTGCTGCGCTGTAGGAACCAAGAAGCCTCCAGAGCAGGTGGGAGAGCGCCGGGGTGGAGGCGGCGCTGGCAGCATGGCAGGGAGAGTTCCTGGAGCCCTTGGGCTGGAGAAGCAGCAGAGCCAGCAGCTCAGCAGGGAGATTGCTTGGAGCGCTGGGGTAGCAGGAGAACCAGTAGCAGACCAGAGAGAGTTCTTGGAGGTGCAGGGTGCAGGGGCTGCAGTGGAGTCAGCAGTGCAGCAGAGAGAGAACCAGTAGCACAGCCGAGAGATCACCTGGAGCACAGGAACGCTGGAGCAGCAGGAGGATCAACAACAGACTGGGGCAGGCGTAGGAAAACTCGGGCAACCAGACGTGGGAAAATCTCTGGCAGCGAGACTAGGGAGACTTGATGCTCAGACAGACGTGGGAGAATCTCTGACTGAGGGCATCAGATGTTTGAAGACGGACCGGCGGTGAGGAGCTGACTGAGGAGGGTTTATATGGAGAGGCTGGCAGGTGGAATGAGTCCATGCTGATTAGAAACTGACAGGTGTAGATGATTAGTGGAGGGAGACGGAGCAGGGCAGGAGGAGGAAGTTGCTAGAAAGGTTCAGGGTACAGCAGGCAGAATTGCACCCTAACAGATGTAAACTGCAGATGAATATCTTGTTGTGAACATTGTTATGATACTTACAGGTATAGAAACCTATTAAAGTGGCCACTAACTGGTCCACAAACAGTTTTTGAACATAGCGTGAATGGTAACGTGATGGACGAAAAGTTAGCACAGCAATTATCTGTTTGCAGATTAACGCCACTGTGCCCACCACAGGTGAAGGGTTGGGCTCGACTGGGGTTGCTAGGTAAGAGGTGATTATGATGTAATAATCATGAGGTTTTGAAACAGCTCTTTTTCCAGACACCAACAAAATATGTATTGCCACAAAACAGTTGGATGGTTTTTAGCAATTGGACTGTTTCTAGAAGCAGTAGAGACCCAGATGAAAGTACATTTTTCATAATAGGTCACCTTTAAAGGATAGAAAGCCTCTAAAAAGGCTACCTTATTGACTAAGTTGCCCTTTGTTAATCTTTTCTTTTTCTCCCTGTCATTTTCCTTTTTCCACTTTTATTTTCTCTCTTATCTGTGAATCTTACCTCGGCTGCTTCATCTCACCTCCCTCCAGGACAGTGAAGGTGGACGTTTTTGACTGGGACAGAGATGGGAGGTAAATTTTCTTGCTCACCAACTCTCTCCTTTCCTTATTTTCATTTCATTTTCGGCTCCACATAGAATGTCTCAAATGTCACACCAATTTTGTCTAACTCAAGGCGTCTTATTATAGAAGACAGATAGCTGCACTGGCCTGGCAAATGTTATGTGGTGACTCAAACGTGTGTGACTGCTTGCCACTGAGCTGGGAGACAGATTGCCTCATTTTCTCACTGATGCTGGGATACCGTTGGGTTTCTCCTCACGCAATATTGGTTTTAATTATTGACCGTGTGGGTGTTTTCCTGCTTGCTGGCTTCATGGCTGCTTTACAAAATTTGTAGTTCACCATTCCAAATTTCTATTCTTTAAGGCATGAATTAAATATTGGTACAATCATGGTAAAGTAGAAAGCCTATAAGGTAGTAATCAGGTCGTCATAACAAATTCAACTGGTCTTCATTATATTATCTAATTAGGTAAAACCTGATTTAAGTAAAAATTTTGTTATGTTTAAAAGAAGGGATTAGCAAAATGACATTATTTCAGACAGAAAGAACTAAAAATAGTTTTGTGAAGAACTAAAGGTATCTTTTTAGATGTAATATGGTATGACGTCACACACCATCTCTCTGTGTTGTTCTCCAGTCTCTTGTTTACAAAATCGGGCCATCCGAACATGCATGTACGTCAATGTGAACAGCTGGCACTAAGGGCTGAGCCCTTCCCTGCCCATAAAATGCCACATTCACCTGAAAACGATCATGACCCATTATTACCACTAAAAATTACGGTCTTTGGTAAAGAAGTTGTCAGATAGAGAAAGAGACAAAATGAGGATTAACACTGGCCTCGCGTTTCCAAGGTGGAAAGCATTTGGAAAGCAAAAGCTGCAGTTTTAGTCTGAGCTATTTTTTCTCCTCCGGACTGGTGACTAACAGCATGAAGTCAAATGTTGGTTTTTGTTTGTGTTACAGTCTTGTTAAACTTGTGTTGATATGTTTATGTGATTCTTTGTAATACTGCAATTGTGGCATGTGGGATAATTTTTGCAGTTTGACCAGCAATGTGTCAGGTGTTACTGTTATGTGAGATGAGTAGCCAGTAGCCCAGCTAACACAGCATTGGTTAATGCAACCGGGCGGAATTGAGAGCTGCCCACCGTGATCCTTAGGACAAACTTTTTTAAATTGAATGGGATAACTGGTGGTGCTAAGATTTTAGATCTAGAGAGAGGCGTTGCTTGCCCCACATCTTGTTTTGGTCTACAGGCAGTGCTCAACAACCCACCTAGTGGTGAAATGTTGCTTGTTGCTCCTTAATAGTTTGAAAAGTGCAGAAAAACATAAGATGGCCTCACTTACTTTCATTGAAATTAAAGGATAAGCATGGAAAAGCATTAGACTACTTATTAGATGCATTAATTAACTGATTATCTACAATAGGATCTTTCTACACTGTCTTGCAAGAGGCAGATATCCTTGGACATTAGACCACGAAAATCTTAGAGCGGTTCCTTCAGACCGCAGTTAGCATGTAAAGTGCCAATGTACAGGGACTTGCAAAATTATTCATTCACTTTGCATTTATGTTTTGTTGCCTCACAACCTGGAATTAAAATGGATTGTTTTAGAGTCTACACCATTTCATTTACAGAACATGCCTACAACTTTCAAGATGTATTTTTTATTGTGAAGAAAACACCAAGTAAGACAAAATAGCTGAAAATGTTAGTGTGCATAAAAGGTCAGGACTTTGTCAGGCAACCTTTGAAGCATTTATGAGTTTGGATCAGTGTTGTATTGTCTGTACTGTCTGAAAGGTCTCTGACCAGGTCTAGGAACATAAGACTAACTAAATGAGGCTAAATATTTAAGGCATGTGCTGATTTCCCTCTTATAATGAAAACAATATATTTCTACAGTAAATGTCATTTACAAATTTGTCAAAATAATCCTAAACAACAGATGTGCCTAGAGCAGGGTCACCAACATGGTGCCCTGGGCACCAGGTTGCCCCCAGTACAACACGTGATGCCCTCAAGCCTGTTCAAAAAATAGCACAACCCTACAGTGAGTTGCATTTAAAATGCTATTTTATTCAGTTGCTCTTCCTTTTTAATCGTACTTGTATTTACATAGATTTAAAAGCATTAAAAATGTGTTTATATTACATGAGGCTAAGGTGAACTCTGACTCTTTAGTTCAAAGGTCAGTACAGGTAGCCCTTCGTATGACACAGTCTGCCTGTTTCCCTGTGAGTTTCAGCTGCTTGCTTTGTCCATTCTGGTGGTTCCTCGGTCCACTTCGCCTGTTCTGGTCAGCCCCTACCTTCTTCACTGGTTTGTCTTGTCACTGCCTGCAAACCCTGGTCAGTCTGGTTCTGCTTGCCTGTCTCATCAGTCACTACTCATCTGTAAAGTTTCGTTCTGCTTGCCTGCCTCGTCAACCACCAATAATCTTTTCAATAAACTTTTTAAACCCAACTGTTGTCTGGCTAGAATATCGGGTTCTCAGAGCTCTACCCTTAACAGTAGCAACTTGAACACTTTTGGGGAAAAGCCTTGTTGTTACATGTCCCATCCATTTTTGAAGCCACAAATGATCCTATATTCATAGAGGTCTGAGCTGTATCCGAGAAAAACACCTGCCAGGACTGTCCATTAATAGGACTTTTAAAGTGAAAATATTTTGAAAAACTGAAGTTAAACTGTTATGATTTGGGTTTTTGTTTTGGTTCATGTTTATTTATTTGATCAGCTATTCCTGTCTTCCACCTCAGATTTTGTTTCTGTTCTGTCTGATTTTGGATTCTTCAGCTTTTGTACTGTTTTAGTTTATTCGGTCTATGTTTATTGTTTTGGGTTAAGTCGCTTATTTCTGCCTCTGGGTTTATTTCTGTTTTGAATTCCAGTTTAGCCTTTTTACTTCGTCAGCTTATCCGGTCTTTGTATTAGTTCTGATTTTAGTTCTGTGCTTTGTTATCTAGTGTCCTGTCAGTTCTGTATTGCTCCCGCCTTCGGTTAATTAGTTTCAATTCCGCTCACCTGTTTGTCCGTCTATTTAAGTCTCACTCCCTCCTTAGTTAGTTGTCGGGTCGTCGTCAATCATACCATGCCTGCTTTCCATGTTTTTCTGGTAAGAGCTTCCAGCCTCTTGATTTTGTTTTTGTAACATGTTTTGTATTTTTCTGCCCAGTCTCTGTTTGTCCGTTTGGTTCCCTCTCCTCACCATCCCTTAATAAATCACCTTAAAGAGCATTCCTAGTGTGTTGGTTGAATTCTGGATTCATCTCCCTGCAAATTCATGACAGAACGACCCGACCCTATCATGAATCCCTCGCCAACACACTCTCTCCGCTCAGGGAGAGCTATGCTCTGTGAGCCCGGTTTAGCGCTCTGCATGCCGGCTTACGCAGAAGACTCACCAGAAGCCTCTGTTCTGTCTTCCTCCGAGCGTTTCCACCCAGACCCGGCTCTGTTCATGGAAGTCGACGCGGAAGTGATACGGGAGATCCGCCCAGACCTTTTCCCAGACCCGGCTCTGTTCCTCGCTCTGGACGAGCAGCAGCGGGGGTCGCCACAGTCTCATTCGGCCCCGTCCTTTCGGGAGGAATCGGTCTCCCGGTCTGGTCCGTCCTCCCGCCGTCGGAGGAGGAAGCGCCCGTCTGCCTGCCGCTCTTCCGCCAGTCACGGCCAGCGGATCGATGTTCAGGCCCAGGCATTGTCCGTCGCTGAGCCACAGCCCACGCTCCCCGCTACTTCTTCTCCCACTTCCTGCCCTGAGGACTGGACTCCCGTGTTCCCCAGAGCCGAGCAGCCCACTGCGCCTCCTGGTGGCGTCCGTGACGCCGAGTACCTCACACTGGAGGGTAAAATAAGGACGTTTGCCCCCATAATTAAACGCCTCAGGGAGGTTCTTCACTGCCGTTATTCAGCCCAGTTGGAGGAAAAATTAAAGGAGGTGGAGGGGCACTACAAGTCGGCCCTCCAGGCTTTCTATAGCCCACCACCAGCACCTGTCCCCGAGGGTCCGGCCGACGCCTCGGCACAAGCACCTGTCCCCGAGGGTCCGGCCGACGCCTCGGCACAAGCACCTGTCCCCGAGGGTCCGGTCGACGCCTCAGCACCAGCCCCCGTTCCCGAGGGTCCGCCGCCAGTGGGCGACGAGGAGACCCAGGGGGGTCCGCCGCCAGTGGGCGACGAGGAGACCCTGGAGGGTCCGCCTCTCCCCAAGTCTCCAGAGGGGGCCCTGGAGGGTCCGCCTCTCCCCAAGTCTCCTGAGGGGGTCCTGGAGGGTTCGCCTCCCCCCAAGTCTCCAGAGGTGGTCCTGAAGGGTCCACTTCTGCCCAAGTCTCACAAGGAGACCCAGGAGGGTTCGCCGCCAGCGGGCGCCGAGGAGACCCAGGAGGGTTCGCCGCCAGCGGGCGCCGAGGAGACCCAGGAGGGTTCGCCGCCAGCGGGCGCCGAGGAGACCCAGGAGGGTTCGCCGCCAGCGGGCGCCGAGGAGACCCAGGAGGGTTCGCCGCCAGCGGGCGCCGAGGAGACCCAGGAGGGTCCGCCGCCAACAGGCGACGAGGGGGTCCAGGAGGAACCGCTTCCGCCCAAGCCCCAAGAAGGGGTCCTGGAGGACCCGCCCTCGATTTCAGCCCCATTGCCTGCTCCTCGCAGCTTTAATGGACAGTCTCCAGTGCCTGCTCCTCGCAGCTTTAATGGACAGTCTCCAGTGCCTGCTCCTCGTAGCTTTAACGCACTGTCTCCAGTGCCTGCTCCTCGTAGCTTTAACGCACTGTCTCCAGTGCCTGCTCCTCGTAGCTTTAACGCACTGTCTCCAGTGCCTGCTCCTCGTAGCTTTAACGCACTGTCTCCAGTGCCTGCTCCTCGTAGCTTTAACGCACTGTCTCCAGTGCCTGCTCCTCGTAGCTTTAGCGCACTGTCTCCAGTGCCAGCTCCTCGTAGCTTTAGCGCACTGTCTCCAGTGCCAGCTCCTCGTAGCTTTAGCGCACTGTCTCCAGCGCCAGCTCCTCGTAGCTTTAGCGCACTGTCTCCAGCGCCAGCTCCTCGTAGCTTTAGCGCACTGTCTCCAGTGCCAGCTCCTCGTAGCTTTAGCGCACTGTCTCCAGTGTCAGCTCCTCGTAGCTTTAGCGCACTGTCTCCAGTGTCAGCTCCTCGTAGCTTTAGCGCACTGTCTCCAGTGTCAGCTCCTCGTAGCTTTAGCGCACTGTCTCCAGTGTCAGCTCCTCGCAGCTTTAAAGCACTCCTGTCCGAAGCCTGTAGTCAGGTCCTGCCCGAAGCCTGTAGTCAGGCCCTGCCCGAAGCCTGTAGTCAGGCCCTGCCTGAAGCCTGTAGCCAGGCCCTGCCCGAAGCCTGTAGCCAGGCCCAGCCCGAAGCCTGTAGCCAGGCCCAGCCCGAAGCCTGTAGCCAGGCCCAGCCCGAAGCCTGTAGCCAGGCCCAGCCCGAAGCCGGTAGCCAGGCCCAGCCCGAAGCCGGTAGCCAGGCCCAGCCCGAAGCCGGTAGCCAGGCCCAGCCCGAAGCCGGTAGCCAGGCCCAGCCCGAAGCCGGTAGCCAGGCCCAGCCCGAAGCCGGTAGCCAGGCCCAGCCCGAAGCCGGTAGCCAGGCCCAGCCCGAAGCCTGTAGCCAGGCCCAGCCCGAAGCCTGTAGCCAGGCCCTCTCTTTAGTCGCCTGCAGCCAGGCTCTCTCTTTAGTCGCCTGCAGCCAGGCTCTCTCTTTAGTCGCCTGCAGCCAGGCTCTCTCTTTAGTCGCCTGCAGCCAGGCTCTCTCCTTAGTCGCCTATAGCCAGGCGCCCCCTTCAGCCTGTAGTTCGGCGCCTCCTGAAGCCTTTAGTGCGGCGGCAGTTTTTGTTCTGTCTCTCTCCAGGCGTTGGCCTCCGAGGGTCTCGTTCCGCTGTCCGGGACGCCCGCCGGAGAACCTGACACGCCGGGGCCGTCGTCCGGGACGCCCGCCGGAGAACCTGACACGCCGGGGCCGTCGTCCGGGACGCCCGCCGGAGAACCGGACACGCCGGGGCCGTCGTCCGGGACGCCCGCCGGAGAACCGGACACGCCGGGGCCGTCGTCCGGGACGCCCGCCGGAGAACCGGACACGCCGGGGCCGTCGTCCGGGACGCCCGCCGGAGAACCGGACACGCCGGGGCCGTCGTCCGGGACGCCCGCCGGAGAACCGGACACGCCGGGGCCGTCGTCCGGGACGCCCGCCGGAAAACCGGACACGCCGGGGCCGTCGTCCGGGACGCCCACCAGACTTTTTACCTGTATCCGTTCTCTGATTGTTTCTGTTTTTTTTTTTTTCTCGTTCGCCCCATCTGGGTTGTTTTTGGTTCAGATTTTGATTGGACGTTTTTTTTTGGACTTTTTCCTCTGCTCGCCTTGTCTGGGTTGTTTTGTTTTGTGATAGATTCTAACCCTCCTTCCTGTAACCCCCTCCACCCACCCGGTCTAGTTTGTTCTGATTTTTTTTTAAGGGCGTCTGGAATCCGCCCTTGAGGGAGGGGCTCTGTTATGATTTGGGTTTTTGTTTTGGTTCATGTTTATTTATTTGATCAGCTATTCCTGTCTTCCACCTCAGATTTTGTTTCTGTTCTGTCTGATTTTGGATTCTTCAGCTTTTGTACTGTTTTAGTTTATTCGGTCTATGTTTATTGTTTTGGGTTAAGTCGCTTATTTCTGCCTCTGGGTTTATTTCTGTTTTGAATTCCAGTTTAGCCTTTTTACTTCGTCAGCTTATCCGGTCTTTGTATTAGTTCTGATTTTAGTTCTGTGCTTTGTTATCTAGTGTCCTGTCAGTTCTGTATTGCTCCCGCCTTCGGTTAATTAGTTTCAATTCCGCTCACCTGTTTGTCCGTCTATTTAAGTCTCACTCCCTCCTTAGTTAGTTGTCGGGTCGTCGTCAATCATACCATGCCTGCTTTCCATGTTTTTCTGGTAAGAGCTTCCAGCCTCTTGATTTTGTTTTTGTAACATGTTTTGTATTTTTCTGCCCAGTCTCTGTTTGTCCGTTTGGTTCCCTCTCCTCACCATCCCTTAATAAATCACCTTAAAGAGCATTCCTAGTGTGTTGGTTGAATTCTGGATTCATCTCCCTGCAAATTCATGACATAAACAACTAATCAGGCACAGGTAGTGTCAGTTGAAAACAAAACAGGAACAGTAACAACAAGCTAAGCTTTGTCTGTTCAGAGGAACTGGTTGCCTAAATCAATCTCCTATCACTGAAACCTTCAACAGAAGAGCACAAATCATCAGGAATAGATAGCACATGTGCAACGTTGTATTTACTCTAAGACGATTTCATAGTTCCAGTTGGAGGGTTGGCAGTCCATTTTTCACATTTAAGTATCCTATGAAATTCTATAACGTATCTGTTTTTGGTAGTGAAAGCTAACTAGCAAACAAAGCTGTAAACTAGCAGTTTGCTTCATGAAAACAACCCTTGTATATGGAGTATGGAGTCAATTCACTCCATACTATGGAGTATGGAGTGAACAAACTTTACTCCATAGATATTAAACAAGATTAAAAACTACAAGTGCAAACAGACTACTTCTCACTCCGTAAAGTTATTGACTTTACGGAGGTCTCGGGTGTGAGATGTTGGCTGGCTTCAAATATTCTCTTCATTTAGCCTTAGATCTTGGGGAAAAGGCTCTTAGGGTGAAGGAAAACAGTAAATTGACCAATGAGAGGGTGTTAAGGTACTTTCACGTTGAACGCAAATGTGGCAGGCCGAGCAACAAATATACATGATATCCCTATACATAGGTGCCACATGGGAGCGATGTGATGCTACACAAGGCCACAGAGGCAATTCTAGCAACGCAAAATGTGCAATTTCGCCGATTAAAGCGAAGCTAGAGTGACACAACACCTGCGATGGATGCGAAGCAAAAGTTGTTGGAGTTAAAAAATCGGAAATTTTGTGTTGTCGTGTCGCAACAACCATTTAGGAACTGGATGTGGCTGTGACTTGGTGTGAAGGACTGTGGTGGAGACTGAGCTGTTTTCATTCAACATGGAAGACAAGCTGATAATGGCGGTCTGCGGTCGGCCTGAGTTGTATGACTCAACCAATTATTGCTACTAGACCAAGCCTGGAGAAAAATGAGTGAGAGACTGGAGTTGCAGTTAAGTGAAAACGTCACTAGACAGCACCATTGTACTACTGTATTTCTGGCTTGCCACTCGATGTGCAATTGCTGTCGCCTGTCGTGGGAACTGCCGGCGATAATGTCAGGCGAGTGACAGCGAGCAACAGTGGCGATATTGTGGCACCATTCGCATTCAATGTGAACTCACCTTTAGAATTACATATGGCATGTTTGGCGACGGGGAGAAAAATCTTCCAAGCACCAAATAGAAAACCTATCTATGTATGAGTGACAGTTATCTGCTGAGAGATCTGATGGGATGCTCCTTGAAAAGTGACTTGTTATTGCCATGGTACAGTTTTGGCCTGCCTGTCTCCCCATGAATTTTCCAGATCTTTCCACCTCTCATGCAGCCCAGCTCTCACACCACCTCCTCGTTAGTTCCACCTGCCGTTCCTAATTAAGCCTGGATTCAGTGCACCTGCCAACACCTCTACTTAAACCCTCCTCAGTCTGCTCTTCCCCGCCGGATCGTCATCAGTCTCCACTCAAACCTCGTCTGCCTGTCAGAGATTTTCCCACGTCTGTCAGTCAGAGCTCCCCACGCCAGTCAGTCAGAGTTTCTCACGTCTGTCAGGCAGAGATTATCCCACGTGTGCCTGTCAGAGACTCCTACGTCTGCCTGCCTGAGGTTCCTACTTCTATGCCTGTCTACTACCTCCAAGTTCCCTCCCTGCTGTGCTGCTGGTCCTGCTGCTACTCCAGTTCTGAGCTCCAAGTTCCCTTTCTGCTGTGCTGCTGGTTCACTCTGCTGTGCCTCTGGTTCTACAGCAGCCCCTGCACCTCCAAGAACTCTCTCTGCTGCGCTGCTGGTCCTACTGCAGCCCCTGCGTCCAAAGAACTCTCTCTGCCATGCTGCTGGTTCTCCTGCTACCCCAGCGCTCCAAGTCACTTCTCTGCTGAGCTGCTGGTTCTCGGTGCAGCACCCGCAGCTCTCCAGCTCTCTCCAGTCCTCTGGCTTCTGCGCCCACTTGCCACCTCAATTAACAGCCGTCTGTTTCCAGCCCGGTACAGTCTTCTGGTCTTCATCTCCACTACTCACCTTTTACAATAAAAGCTCTAAAACAAGGCTCAGTGTGTGGTTGTGTTTGGGTTCTTCAAGACAAATCCTGACAGTTATGAATCTTGTACTTTTAATTTAAGCTAAAATTATTAGTTTTTTTATTATATTACCTTTCAGATATAAATGTATTAATTTCAAAAATTGCTTGGTGTTAGCATGGCTTGGTATTTAGCTGTTAAAGGTATATAACTACCTTATATGCCTATACCAAAAAGACCAAAATCCAGTAGATTATGATAAAATAAGGCTATATACTCCAAACGTCCGTTCAGATAGTGTTTTGATAGTCCTTTTTGAGCCTAAATATAACCCCAGCAACGGGCGTGATGCGCTGACATAAACAGACATCGCTCCATCTACCGGCAGTACCGCAGAACTATTAGAAAGCCAGACGGTCACCATTGGTGCAATAACTAAATAAGTCCCAACCAAGTCCTCCCCTGAGCCTTCTTCCACAAAATATAGAAAAATTACAGCTCCTACCAAACGTAAACAAGGACAAGGCTCCTGTTGGTGGGGGACGTCGCTGGTGAAGCCCAATGCGATCCAGAGTCCGATCAGGGAAACTTGAAGGATCTTACTCTTGGGACTGGCAGATAATCGGTGGTCGAAAAACAGGCACAGGGTCAGAACTGTGATAGCAGAGTCAGGCAGGATGATCAGGGGGAATAACCAGAGTCCAAAATCCAAGAGCAGATCCAGGGTCAGAGCCGTGTGATCAGAAATCCAGAGATAATCCAAATCAGAATCAGGGCATAGAAAAAGGTCAGATATCCAGATAGCATAAACAGTCAGGTCCGAAAGGGGTTAGGCAGGCTCACAGAATCAGGAGGCAGAAACAGGTCAGGATCAGGCAGGCACAGAACGCTGGATTAAACTCACCGGTGGTTTATAATAATCTGGCACTATGACTGGTCTGAGAGGTGGTTATATAGTTAGAGGTGCAGGTGGATCTGGTGAAGGCTGATCAGAACGGGGCGGAGCTGCACAGGTGTGTCGAATGGTGAATCAGACCAGCACTAGTGCCGAGATTATGACACATACTCTCGCATGAGTACTTGATCTCGCGAGTTTGGTGGTCCGTAGAAGCAGCCTCTATGCAGTTATTAGGTGAGGAACAATCTGTATGGATGTTTGTCAGATTGAATGGAACGGATATTTTGTTGTGTTTCAGCCTTAAGAGTCTTTCTCAGGGACCCAGACTGGCATTCTGTGGGAACCTTGCCTGCTGTGTATACTAAAAATGTGTTTTTCAAAAATGTGAGATGTAGCAAAAGCTTTGCTATAAAGCAGAGGTCACGGATTAGCGGACCACGGTCCGGATCCGGACCCAGCTGCTACCTAATCCGGACCCAACCTCATTTAAAACATTTATATATTACTGCATGTTGTCCAACGACAGTGTCTAACTCAGGGGTTAAAGTTCTCCGTCGCTGCGACGGATTTCCGTCATTTGGAAATTGAGCGCAAAAAGTTCCGTTTAGACTTTTTATTCAAGGTTATAATCTGAAGCTGCTCTCAACCAATCAAACCTGGCAGAGCCGGGACATTAGCCAATCGGAATGAGAGCAGGGCGGGTCTTTCCAAAGCGGACATGGCCAGTCTGTGGTTTATTGGTGTTCATCATTTTAACCTTTGGGAGAGCATTTTAAACTGGCCACAGATGGTATGAATGAAAGTAGCGGTGGTCAAAGGTTTTCTTTGGATTTATGCAAACCAGCAGGTCAGAAAGTTCAGCAGCTGACAACAACTTCCCTCGGTAAGTGCGTCAATCTGCTCCGGCTGTTAATTAATGAATTATTTCCACCTGTGGCCTGTCAGCGTTTATTCCCTCGCTGATAAACGCGGCGACCAACCAGGGATCTCCTCGTGATTCGCTGTTATGTTTTATTTAAACACAAAGAAGAGTAACGCGCTAGCTCAGGCTAATTTAGCATGACCCTTGAAGAACAAGAGTCGGAATGTGAAACAATGTGCCACATTTGACTGGGTTCGATTCGGAAAAAGTAAAAAAAAAAAAACCCTGCGCTGTTCTGAAACAAAGAAGGCAGAGCTGTATCTTCTGTCGGTATGCAGCAGTGTTCACCTGATGAGCAGCTGCGCTCCAGGACACTAAATAAAATGACAAGGATTTTGATGCTTACAGATGGTTAAGAAAACTACATCAAAAAGATAAAACAAATAAACTGCAGCTACAACATGGACTGGAGAACAGGTTCTAACTGGGTGAGGCCAGAGAAAGGCGATTCTCAGAGAGTTTTTTTATGAAGTTAAAGTGGAGCGCGGACACAGGGTTCATCCTGGACAGGTCTCCAGTGACTGGGCTAAAATATAACCATTTTATTAAACTTCAAAAAAGTTAAATCATGCCTTTTTATAAACCGTAATGATTAATTGGTGAACAATTACGGGCAAAGCAGAGACTGAATTATTGTCATGTGCAATCTGTGTCAAATTAAAATTTATTATGTCATGATAGTGTTGGTGATGTGTCCTGCATTTCCAAGGCTGTGTTTGCCTTGTATGATCATAAAATTGGTTTATATTGAATGTGACAGGGAGCCAGAGGAGTTGATGTACAGGTGTGAAGTAGATGATGTAATGATGCAAGCTGCTTGAGGGTTTCTTGAGGACAGAGAGGACAGGGAGCTGGGATTGTAAAGTGGACTGTGGACCAGTTTGTCAACAGTGTGAAGGAAGAACTTGATGCTGCAGAGATGAAAGTAACCCAGATGATGATGTGGATGTGGAAAGTGATGGAGAGGCTGTCCAGGATGACGCAAAGGGTCTAAAGCTGAAAGGTGGCAGAGATACAGGAATTTTCAAAGGATATTTTAAAAGTATCAGATTTAGTTGACTTTGCACACTAAGCAAGTGAGCCAACTAATGAGGCATGATGTCCACGGCCCCGGGAATATATGGGCTTGCGAGAAAATGTTTTCAGTCAAACATTATTTTTGCTTCAACCCCTGTGCTAACTTCACTTGTTAATATGGCAAAGCCCTCCGGAGCATTCCCAAACATATCCGCTTGCTCATACATACGGAGAAAATAGCTGATTTAAAGGCGCAGAACGAATGAGCACCTTGATATGTGCTTGAGGTTGGCTTTGTTGCCAATCAAACCCAGGTGTAAAATCCTGGCAGGGCAGCCTAAAGCTCACTTCTATCATTAAGCCATAAAAAAGAAATTAAAAAAAGTTCAGGTGTTTTATAAAAGATGTGAAAGTCAAGAAATTGTCTATATACCAAACTGTGAAAGATTGTGGTTCTCTATTTCAAAAAGCACTTTGGATTTTAAAATAGAAAAACATTCTATTTTTATGTTATTTTTTTGTTTAAAAAGTCAATGTATAAGGTGGATGCATAAACATTTTATTTCAGTGTTAAATACTGTTTAAAGTAACAGATTGTAATAAAAAATGTGTCTGGACCTTTACTGGTTGTTGATTTTCTTTATTCGAACCCCGCTGATTTTTAATTAGTGACCCCTGCTATAAAGTAAAATATGAGTTTCACCAGTTTTACCTGTTGGTGTCTGTTTTTCCCCCAGCCATGACTTCATTGGAGAGTTTACCACCAGCTACAGGGAACTGTCCAGAGGCCAAAGCCAGTTCAATGTCTATGAGGTAAAATATTGAAGGACAGTTGGCAGATTTTGAATGAAATATTTTCTCCCTGCTTTGTGAAAACAAGTCAGAATTTTAACATTGTCTCTGGAGCTTTGTAATACATCCTTAGTTCCCTTACAGTTATTATGCTTTTCTATGAATGCTGTGTTCCATGTTCCATAAAGCCATGCGTTTATCTTTAGTCAAATTGATTAAAGCAACGGTGAATGTAAGTAAACCTTATTTATATAGCATCTTTCACAGGATAAAAACCACAAAGTGCTTCACAATAAAAACAACCACAATACAACACAAAATAAAAAGATAGAAAAGAAAAAACAGCATAAATGCAACATCATAGCATAAAACTAGTTACAAACTAGTTAAAATCCAGTCGGAATAAGTGGGTCTTCCACTGCTTCTTGAAAGAATGAACAGAGTCAAGACAGCGTAAAGATAAAGGCAATGCATTCCACAATCTCGGGGCCACAGCTTTAAAAGACCAATCCCCTCTGTTAATCAGTTAATTGAACCATTAACAGCCTTTGGCTGGAGGATCTCAAGCTATGAGAAGGGGATTGTGGTTGTAAAAGGTTGGTAATATAAGCTGCTGCTTGGCCTGTCAAGACAAAAATGTTAAAATGAACTCTAAAATGTACCGGTAGCCAATGTAAAGAGATTAAAACTGGGGTAATGTGCTGTCTTTTTAATGTGTTGGTTAAAAGTATTGCAGCAGAATTCTGGACTATCCACAGATGGCCAAGCTCTTCCTTATTTCAACATATAACAAGGCTGTTCCAATAGTCAAGATGAGATGACATAAAACCATCAATAATCATCTCTAAGTCAGCTTTTGACACTAAAGTCTGAAGCTTAGAAATAGTTCTTGGCTGAAAGAAGCAGTCTTTAATTGATCTGCGAGAATGACACTGTGACAAGTAGTCGTCACAGAACCGCTGTTTAATGTTCTAAACACAGTTTATCAAGCAGGACTACTTAAAATATTCAATAGAACTGAATGTCTTCAGCATATAAATGATAAGACACATCAAGAAACTGCCTGAATGGTGTCTAATCAGGTCTTCCTAAAATGATCCAGAATGCTACTGCCAACGACCTTACTAAAACTAAGAAAGTAGAGCACATCACCCCAGTTCTAAAGTCCTTACACTGGCTCCCTGGATCGCAGAGAATAGACTTGAAAATACTTCTTAGTCTATCCCTGAATGGTATAGCCACAGTGAACAGTTGTCTGCATCGTTGATGGCTTTGCAGCAATCACTTATACTGAGCATGCATGAAGTGACAGTGGAAGGAAAACTCCCCTTTAACAGGACGAAACCTCCAGCGGAACCAGGCTCAGTGTAAACGGCCATCTGCCACAACCGACTGGGGGTTAAGAGAAGAGAGAGCAGAGACACAAAAAGCACAGCAGGAATCTTTTCTATGTTAAAGGGTAATGGCAGATGATCTACCCCCCTGGCTGATGTCGCAGAATGCCAGACCAGATGTGCCTACAATGAACAGGAAAAAGACAGAGAAAACATAAAGTTAAAAGTTGAAATAACAACAAATAATGCAAATTTGAGAACAGTTGGAGAACTCAGCAAAGTGAGAGAAAAAGATCTTGATGTCCTCCAACAGCCTAAGCCTATAGTAGCATAACTACAGAGATAGTTGGCAACTATAAGCTTTGTCAAAAAGGAAAGTTTATAAGTATGGGATAAGAGGAACTGTCCTTTCCTGGGTAAAATGTTACCTGCAAAATTGACAACAGTTTGTTAAATTAGAAAATCTGAATTTTGGGGTACACCACAAGGTTCTGTCATGGGCCAAAAACTCTTGATTATTTCATTAATGACATTTCTAACACTTTTTTTGTCCTGTCTGGCAATGTGGCAATTCGAATTGTTATCCTAATGCCAAAAACAGCCCAACAGATTTTACTTTCACAAGTGGAGCCTTGTTGCTTTTGCCATAGTGCTCTGCTTGATTTATATATGCAATAAGCTTTATTAGATTTGATGCTGGGACTATTTCACGTTGAATGGACACTGAAATGGTAAGGTAAAAGAGGAATAAAAGGAGAGAAACAGATGAAAAAAAAATGTTAAAGGGGAGAAAAGGTGAAAGAGAAAGAGGAGAGGAAAGGGAGAGAGCAATATAACATACTCTGAGTCTGCTTCTTCACCTGCAAATAGAGATATAAAAAGAACAGCATAACCAACCATTAAGGTATTACAGGTACAAACAAACAACGCCTTAATAACATCACTGAAGAATACACAGTGTTAATAATACGACATGTATGAAGTGACAGCTAAAGATAATAATAGGGGTTTTCTGTATAGAAGTGAATCTGTAGGCACCTGAATCCAAGCACCTGTAGGTTTTTGTGAGAGTGCAGTTTATCCATAAGAAAAATGCTTAATAGTGGTTGTGAGGAGCCAAAGACCCACACCCCACAACACCGAGGCATACACGTGGGGAACCAAAACCCCAGACAGCCAAAGGGACCCCCAGAGCAAAGGTGCCCAAGAAGGGCCAACACAGGAAAAGCTGTCTCCCCCATCTGAGGGAAGAGGGGAGACGGGCCCCAGGAAACCCCTCGACAGCCACAATGGCGAAGCCCTTGGGAGCTGCGGGGATGAGCTTGTGGGCTCCGCCGGCAGCCAGCTACGCTGGCTAAGATTCAGCCATGGTCCCCAGGGACCGGAGGCCAAGGTGTGCCCCGCCCCCTGGCATGAGGGCCCAGGTCCAGCGAAGCAGCCGCCAGGGGTGAGCCGGCGCCAACCCGAGCTACCAGCTCCGGACACCGAGGACCACCAACACAGCAGCAGACCAAGGCACCAGCCAATGGAGGAGAGCAGGACGGGGGGATGGGCTCCACACTTAACTTAGACCTGAGATGTCCCAGGAGAGGGGGCATTTCAAACCTAATCTGACAAATAGACAAACAGAAAACCATGTACACAGTCACATTTGCACGTTCCCACCCTAACGGACCCACATGCAAACACTCCTAAAAATAAAAAAGGGGGATGCAGTACACACACTCGCATTCACCACACACATCCTATATTCCCAGGTCCAGGCACCGACAACCCAGAGGGGTATCCAGCCCCTGGACCCGGGAGGTGAACCCTAACATCAAGATGGGATGGGAGACCATCACAACCTGACCTATCCAGTCTATGCTCAGGTCCTAACCCCCCACCCCGATCCCAGACCAGATAACCCATGGAGTTGGGGCCAACATGAACCGAACGGGCCAACCAACCAGAGCCCACCCCACAAACCCTGAGGTTATACCTCTTCCACACCCTACCCTCGATACCTAAGTCCCCCCCCCCATATTCCAGGGGAGAGCAAAATGGCCAGCCCCAGCGTCCATCCCCAGCCCAGACCCCGGACCAGGCGGCCCGCTCCTTCTCCAGGCAGCGGACTCCAGGTGGCAATCAGAGAACAGGGGTGTGAAAAAGACCGCGAGCCTGCTCTGCCTGCTCAAATGTCATGTTGTTGCATGTTGTTCTCGAGTGCCTTCAAAACTAAGAGGGCCAAAATGGGCCCCCACCCCCTCAATTAATTCCCTAGATATATTTGTGTTGTGAGAATGTTACAAATGAAAGTGTCTAAGATTTATAATAAAATCAGGGTCAATGACATCACCAGACAAAGGGGCTGGAAAATCCTCCCCTCTCCCCAGCGACGCCCCCACCCCCCAAGGTCCTACATGTGTGGCAGCGTGATGGAGCAGGCAGAGGGAGGTGTCCGGGGATAGGGAACTCACGGATTGTTTCCTCGGCAACCTCCTCTTCCTACTCCAGAATGCCAGCAAAGACGAGGTTGTCTCTCATACTGTGGGACTGAATGTCCAGAATGGATTCCTTCATCTTACTATTTTCACCAGACAGCTGAATCATCCCATCGGTGAGCTTCCTGACTTTCTCCCTCAGCGATTCATTCTAGGCTGTGACGGAAGCTAGTTGTTCCTGGCTGAATTCCAACAACCCTGTCAGGGCTTGAAATTCCTTGTGTGGGACTTCTATCAAGACGAGACGGGCATCCAGCCTAGGTAGCTTCTTATCTATGGATTCCAGAACGTCGCTGTAGCTCCTATGTGGAGATATAGTGGAAGCCGCACTGGTTGAACTTGAACGGGACCGTTTTATTCATGGTGTGTGGGACACCACACACCATCTGGTTGTGGGACTTTTGTGGGACTTTTCGGCTTCCCCATTATGATGCTTTCAAAACACTCGTCCAGGTAGCGCTCCAGGCTGTTCAAGGTCTCCTTTTCCAGTGTGTTTTATTGTGAAATATGAAACAATTGTTAATATTTAAACCTTACTTTAATTATTGGCTTGTTCTTACCTGGGTGGATCGGATTGATATTATATGTATACTGCTATTTTTACTTACGCACAGCAGTCGTGAGATCTCATCTCCCTCCACCCTATAACATTTCTAACTTATGTAAGTTTATTATATTTGTAGAAGACACAGCAATAGTTTTATCTGGTAAAAATTAAATACAAATTTGGTATTAATAGAAAAGGAATTGTTTAAATGTTTTAAATGTTATTTAAAACATTTTTTGATGTTGACAAATTGTCTCCTAATATATCCATCCATCCATCCATCCATCCATAAAACTAAGCAACTCTCACCAGAAACGAGTCCGACTTACTGCCGTCAATTCGGACCAAGCTCTGACACCGGTCATACAGGGACCTAACCCTCCCTACTCCCGGAATACACCCCACAGGATCCCCCGAGGGACCCAGTCAAATGCCTTCTCCAGGTCCACAAAGCAGATGTAGATTGGTTGGGCAAACCCCTACGCACCCTCCAGGATCCTGCTGAGGGCGTGGAGCTGATCCAGCATTCCACGACCAGGACAAAAACCACACTGCTCTTCCTGAATCCGAGGTTCAACTATCCGATGGACCCTTCCCTCCAGAACCCCGGAATAGACCTTACCAGGGAGGCTTAAGAGAGTGGTTCCTCTGTAGTTGGAACACACCCTCCGGTCCCCCTTTTTCAAATTGGGGGACCACCACCCCAGTCTGCCAATCCAGGGGAACTGCCCCACGATGTCCACGTAATATTGCAGAGTTGTGTTATCCAACACAGCCCCACAACATCCAGAGACTTAAGGTATCCAGGACGAATCTCATCCACCCCCAGGGCCTTGCCACCAAGGAGCTTTTTAACCACCTCGGTGACCTCAGCACCAGAGATGGGAGTACCCGACCCAAAGCCCGCAGGCTCTGCTTCCTCAATGGAAGACGTGTTGGTGGGATTGTATTCTGAGGTATCCTGCCCACTGACACACTACGTCCCGAGTCGAGGTCAGCAGCGCACCACCCCCACTATAAACAGTGTTGGTACTGCACTACTTCCCCCTCCAGAGACGCCGGATGGCGGACCAGAATCGCCTCGAAGCCGTACGGCATTTCTCCAAACTCTTACCTATCAGCTGTTCCGGAGTCCCACAGGCCAAGAAATCCTGATAGGACTCCTTCTTCAGCTTGACAGCTTCCCTCACCACTGGTGTCCACCAGCACGTTCGAGGGTTGCCACCACGACATGCACCGACAACCTTGTGGCCACAGCTCTGACAATAGAGGCACGGAACATAGTCCACTCAGACTCGATGTCCCCCACCTCCCTCGGAACGTGTTCAAAGTTCTCCCGGAGGTGGGAGTTAAAGCTCAGTCTCACGGGGGACTCTGCCAGACATTCCCAGCAAACCCTCACAATACATTTGAGCCTGCCAGGTCTGACAGGCTTCCTCCCCCACCATCGGAGCCAACTCACCACCAGGTAGTGGTCGGTGGAGAGCTCCAGTACCCCCCAAAGGACTCCAAAAAGGGTGGGTAGTCTGAACTGCTGCTTGCCGCATAAGCACAAATAACAGTCAGAACCCGTCCCCCAAAATGTATGCGGAGCCAGGCCACCCTCTCATTCACCGGGGTAAACCCCAATGTACAGGCACAGGTTTGCCCACTCCTGCCCGGTGCCTCTCACCAGGGGCAACTCCAGAGTGGAAGAATGTCCAACCCCTCTCAAGGAGTCTGGTTCCAGAGTCAGAGCCATGAGTCGAGGTAAGTCCAACTATCTCTAGCCGGAACCTCTCAACCTCGAACACCATCCCAGGCTCCTTCCCCACCAGAGAGGTGACATTCCACGTCCCAAGAGGCAGCTTCTTCAGCCGAGGATCAGAATGCCAAGGTCCCCGCCCTCGGCTGCCACCCATCACACAATGCACCCGACCCCTTTGGCCCCTCCGACAGGTGGTGAGCCCATTGGAAGGGGGACCCATGTCTCCTCTTCGGGCTGTGCCCATACAGTCTCCATGGATAAAAGCCCGGCCACCAGGCGCTCGCCAGCATGCCCCGCCTCCAGGCCTGGCTCCAGAGTGGGGCCCCGGTGACCCGCGTTCGGGCGAGGGAGCATTACATCTATTTGATTCATTGATCATAAGGGGTCTTTGGACTGCTCTTTGTCTGATCCCTCACCTAGGACCTGTCTGACTAGGGGCATGAAGCCTCTGACAGCATATGGTCACTCAAACCCCTCCACCATGATAAGGTGGCAGCCCAAGGGAGGGGGTCTCCTAATAAGGCAAAAACAAAGGTTAAGGTTTATGGAAACAAAAAAAGTATTTATAGAGATAAAACTAAAAACAAATAGGGTTGAAAATAAGAGTTTTTAATACCTAGTTGTTATAGGTCATAACAAAACAAGACAAATGTAATTATGCATCACTGGGCTGAGGTTATGTAAGGATTTTTACATAAGAACAGACAGTAAAATGATATTTAACAAGGTCCAACCTCAGAGGGAATTAATGTTTCTTCAATTGCAAATGTGCTTCTGCTGAAGACTGTACAGTACAATATGTATATCCACCCACAGGAACAGGTGCACTGAATGTTCTACACAGTTACACACTTCTATGATGGAAACTAATTAGTTCTTTCCTGTCCCACGGTTCAGGTTTTGAATCCTAAAAAGAAAGGCAAGAAGAAGAAATATATCAATTCAGGAACGGTAAGACCAGTTTGAGTATTTTTCATCTGTACTTGTTAACATTATATTACTGAACAACTCTTCTGGCAGCATGGACTTATCTGAGCAATAAATGGATATTTACAAAGTCCCTGCCTAGGATTTTTTCTCTCCTCTCTCCTATGCTGCCTTGCTGTTATTTTTACTTTCTCATTTATTTTCCCTGATCCACTCTTTCTCCATCTTTTAGGTGACTCTCTTGTCTTTTAAAGTGGACTCAGAACACACTTTTGTCGACTACATCAGAGGAGGGTAAGTGTCAGTCACACATGTTTCACCAAGGAATTGAGGTATCTTGGATTTGCTGTAAATTATTAGAAATCTGATACATGAAAAGACATTAATAGAGATCTTTATTGTTTAAAATATTATAAATATTCTTAAAGGGGACATCTCAAATGTTGCTCTGTCTTCTAGTTTTTTTGTTTGTTTTTTTTGCTTAACTTGGAATTTCTTTTGGAAATGCATCCATTGTTTTCGCAAAAAGTTTATTGAAGAAGGAGACAGGTAAGTTAAGCAGATAATGAGTCATCCACAACTTCATAAAAAATGTTGAGATATTGATCTAATGAAATTTAAACTATTCATTCACTTAAAAACTACTTTATGACCAAACAAACAAAAGGGGAGAGAGAACAGTAAGGAGGGGATTCAATCATACTTTCTAAAGTCTTTGTTTGTGTTGCAAAGATTGGACAGTTTTTTTAAGCAGCCTGAGACATTGACAAACCAATCGCTTGGAGTGGCTTTGTGGAACCAGATACTGCTCACCTCCAATTTCACACTTACACACTAACTTGACTTTGTTGAAATCAACTACAGTGGTTAACCTTAATAGCCCCCTTGGTCCCATTTCACACATTAACAGAAAATGTGTCCTAGATCCAGTAAAGTCAGCACTTCACTGGATCTAGGACAGTGAAGTGCTATCAAGCTATTTGAAATAAGTATTATTTAATATTAAAATGTTTATTTCATTTTGGACACCTTACAATATATCATTTTCATTAAGACAGCAGAGAAATGCTAGAGCAGGGATGCCAAACTCCAGTCCTGTTGAGCTACTATCCCACAACATTTAGACGCATCCCTTTTCTAACACACCTGAAACAAATGAATGACTCATTAGCAGGCCCCTGCAGGGCTGAATAATGCTAACAAGGGAGTTCAGTCATTGTATTCAGGGATGCTGGAGAAGTAATGCATCTAAAAGTTTCAGGATATTAGCCTTTGAGGGCTGGAGTTGTGTACCCCTGTTCTAGAGTTAGGCATAACATAAAATAAGTAATTTACTGACAATGGTGGGTATGATGAAATGTGTATGTTATACTGCTCATACTGCTGTATGTTACGTTGTAATGTGTGTGTTTGGTCAAGGTTTTACTCATTTCATTATTTAACTGAAATTAATTGAAGTCTGTCATTAAGATAATTATAATATTTTTTTCATTAACCTCAAGTCATATTTCAGTAGAAATGTAATATTTAAAATGTATTAAAGTGTACGGAAGCATATTGCTGTCACTTGAAAAAAAATGTTTTTCCTACTTATATTGTATAAACGTGATAATTATATTGTATAAACGTGATAATTTTATTGTATAAACGTCATAACCATATTGTATTAACTTGATAATTATATTGTATAAACGTGAAAATTATATTGTACAAACATGATAGTATATTGTATAAACATGATAATTATATTGTATAAACATGATAACTTTATCCAGATGGTGGCGCTAGTATGCTTTTAGCCTGACTCATTTAAGACGAAGAAGAAGCATGTGCGTCATCTACTCGGGAAGTAAAATGGTAAATGTACAGGAATTGATCAAGTTTTACTTTATGCTCAGTATCCACCTTATTTTCAATGGAAATACGGAGACAGTGAGTTGACAGGTCGGTCACTTCCTGTTACTGGCGAGTTAGCTGAAAAGCGACTCATGCAGCTACTTCGTACCAAATTACTCGTCATTATGACTTCGAGGAAGCCCGGGATCGTTTGTCCAGTTAAAGGTTGTCATAATAACGGGTGTAAAAGAAAGGTTTAGGTGGAGCAGGAGTGTTTTAATCATCGACCGTGTACAAGAGCTGCGGATGCGAGGCGCCCTACTTCCCTCACGCCCAGCCAAAGAATGAGAAATCTCTCCGCCTGTGGTTAAAAGCTTTAAAGTACTTCTTGATTCTGAGATCATACAAGTTGCTATATATTAGAAAGTTGATATATTATTATGACCTGAGGAAAAAAAAATTTAAAATTCGATGACAAAGTGGATTTTTAAGGCTTTAGCGCAAGGCTCATAAAAAATGTTGCGCCGGGTGTCACGTGACCGATGACATCATTCGTTGACAAGCGTTGATCTGTTGACAATGCAACAAGTTACTTCCTGGTTGCAAACTCGCTTTCTCAAAGACAAATAGACGGATTAAACATGGCTAAAAATTGTGTGGCTTATGGTTGGTCAAATACCAACAAGGATAATGTCTCCTTACACACATTTCCGAACCCGAAAAGTCCCGGAGGTGAGAAAATCCTCGCTGAATGGAATCGCCAAGTAGCCGGTAGCCTCTAAACTTTGGTTTCAGAATCAACGTTGCCTCACGAGTCCTGAGCGGGGATTGTCGAGCCCACTCCAGCCCCGACAATCCCCGAGCGGCCTGAGCCCAGAGAAGCTCTCTGCGCTCAATCACAGACTTAGACTTAGACAACTTTATTTGTCATTTTGTATGCACAGAGTGCGAACAGAACGAAATTTCGTTTGCATACAGCTTGAAAAATTACAGTAAATTGCAGTAAATTACAGGAGAAAGTGCAGCAGTGATTTATAGTAAAACAATTGAAATGTAAACAATGTAAACAATGCAGGGGAAATAGACAGTGTGCGATCACAGTGTACAGGTGAGTATTATTAAAAGCCCACCGAGCTCTCTGCTGATGTCTCCTTCTCTCCTCGTCACGCAGTGGGAGCGGAGAAATCTCGCTGTCATCACAGCAGCCTGCTGTGAAGCGACGTGTTATCCACACTACCTCTCAGCACGGCCCTACTACCCCGCAGAACCCTGAGGCGTTTAAAGCCGTGGTGGGGATAGGCCCACAGCCCTTTTCGGTTCGGAACATCCCCCCCCCCCCCCCGGAGAATATGAGCGCCACGGCGCAACAGATAAATGCGCGTCCACTGTCAGAGCGCTCACGTCCAGATTATTAAGTAAAATTCCGGCAACACATAATGCTGGGACACTGTGGTTTGTGCTGAATGTACATATTTTTCTTTTATGTGCTGTTTTGGCAGATTTCAGCTAGGCAATCGGGCTTCGACGAGTTGTTTCCGTGTTTACATCCGAACTGTCAGCCAGAACCGCGATTATAAACCCTGATTCCAATTATACACCAGCAACCAATTTCGTTTATTCTCCTAAAATGTTTTTCTCAGACTTACCCAAATCGTTACAGAAGCTTGCGCTGTCTTTCGTGTTAAAATCATCACTTTGTGAATCCGCATTTGAACTTGTCGTTCTGTACTCCATTGAACTCTCTGTAGCGTAGCCTGAGCTACATCAACAAACTACGTCATCGTACCACGTGACCCAAATTGAGGATTTTCAGCCTAGCAGTCGCCGAGGGACAATTTTAAGTCCTTAAAAAAACCTTTAACGGCGCAATCACGATCAATCTTAATGCCACATTTTTTGAAAATATGGTCACTAATGCATGTATTTCTGAGTTGGTCGATCTCAAAATCAAGAAGTACTTTAAATTTGAAGAAACCACCGAAACGATTGTATGTTTGTTCTTTTAATTCCGTGGTCAAAAGACCGACAGAAAACCACACGATGCCAGAAAAGTGGCTGGGCTACGAAGCTCCATTAAGAACTCCAAGGAGACGTCAAGAGGAGAGCAGACACAGGTAAGCTAAGGGATGTTTATGTTAGCCCACTTTAACTCTAACTCCTTAGTTTGTGTCTATCTTGATAAAACATATGCTTTCACATGAAGACAGCCGTCTTTTAGTTTTGTTCTCTCTGTAAGTTATCTGAATATTTTTCATCCCTGCTGGTAAGTCTATGGGGTTCCGTTTGTAAAGTTATACAATGAAAGATTTTACAGCAAAATATTTTTAGCCTGTCATGAGATAAAAAGCAGGGTTCATTTTTTATATTTTTGTTATTCATAAATCTATAAATAAGTCACAGTTCCAAGTTAAATATTTAAATAACAGGCTTAATATTTAGCTTCAAAGTAAACTTTTAGTTTGTAAACTAAACATTTAATTTGGAATTAAATGTTTCATTTAAAAACTAAATGCTTGGCTTGCATCTTAATATATAGTTTACAAACTAAACATTTAGCTGTGTAATTAAATATTTTGTTTGGATATATAAAATACCAAATTTTATTTCACAAATGCTTTAAAGCCAATGTTTTCATTAGCTCTTAAACACTGATATCCTAACAAATAAACTAGAAATAAAGTTACAGCTTAATTCTACAGCTAACTTACTTTTTAACGTGACAAGCTTGCATCAAGAGCTTTGACTAGTTTAGTTTATCTGCTCTAAAATGTCAGGCTAAAGTAGGGAAACAGAAACAAAAGAACTAGCTTCATGCTTTTTGTACTAATTTCTAACCACCCATCCATTTTCCTACACGCTTGTCCCTGTTGGGATGGCGAGGGGGGCTGGTGCCTATCTCCAGCTGTCAATGGGCGAGAGGTGGGGTTCACCCTGGACAGGTAATATATCTGAAATATGAGAGGCCGGCAAATACATTACCTGTTTTTCCATGTGTCAGAGACACTCCTCTGGTATGCCGCGGTTTCGCAGCAATTGTCCTTTTTAGCCATCCTCTCCACTTCAAGCAAAAATTTACTGGGAACGCCAACTTCTTCTTCAGCTTATTATTCCTCCTCCTCTTCTTCTTCGTCTTAAATGAGTGAGACTAAAAGCATACTAACGCCACCATATGGAGAAAGTTATCACATTTATACAATATAATTATCACGTTTATACAATATACTATCACCTTTATACAATATAATTATGACGTTTATACAATATACTATCATGTTTGTACAATATAATTATCACATTTATACAATATAATTATCACGTTTATACAATATAAATAGGAAAAATTTATTTTTTCAAGTGACAGCAATACGCTTCCGTACACTTCCGTAAGAGTGCTTACATACACCCCTTTTTTTAACAGTGCCGAGACCAGTCCGAGCTCGGTAACCTAGATAACTATTGAGTGTAAACCCGAACGCAAACTGAACTGAACCGAGCCAGACACAACCGGACCGCGCTAAATGCAGACCAGTTCCATGTGTGGGCTCGGCTCGGTTTTTCAGTAGCCCGGTTCTCTGATAACAAAGAGCCCATGAGCAGACCGCGTCATCTCCTTACAGCCAGCTGACATTTCAGACATTCATAAAGATCCTAGCTTCCCTACCGTGACACACGATTTCCAGTGATGATTCTGCTTAGCAGTGTGATGAACCTCAACGTCTGTCGTTGTTTCCTGTGTCTGTAAATCCTTATTAGATGTTTGTTTGTCTTATCCACTTCCCAAAAGCCGACTCTATCAAGTAAATTCACCAAAAGTTCCCGTCTTCGCCTGACTCTCCGCAAACAACAAAATATAACCAAGCATAACTTCCTGAATGTTACGGGCGCCGCCATTTTTATTTGCTTGATTTCCTCCTTCAAACCCAGAGAGCAGTAGTACCGCAGATCGTCACTAGGAGGCGAGGAAACCAAGGAACCGAGATAGCATGATGTGTAAACGGTCGTCAGAACCAAGCTCGGCCTGGTTAACTGATCCAAGTTCGGACCGAGCTCGGCATGGATCGGTTTAACAAGGGTAGTGTAAATGGGGCTATAATTTGACAGCTCTTGAGGAAACAGCAGCTGCAAAGCCTTGTTTACAGAGGAAGTGGAATCTAAATTTAAAGTTCAATTGGAAGAGGAACACGCTGCTGTCCAAAAATCCCTGGAGAAAAAAGGAGAAAGTGCAACACAAGAAAGAATAAAGATCTATGATCAAGGAAGTGTCGTAAAAGAAGAAATGAAAGACATAGTGGGTTAGTAGATTCAAGTTGCCAACTTCCTGCTAAAACCAGTCTTCTACCTCAATATGGACCACAAACAGTGACCACTTCCTCAGATCAAGATTATTAGAGTTTGTCAAAATGTTTAATTGCATTTTTAAAAATGTTTGCAAGTACTTTAACTGCCAATAGGATACTCTCATTTGAAATCCTGATTGACCACAGAAATATTCAAGGAAAGGAGAGCATTTATTATAATCATGGGTATGTAAATGGACCAGTCAAAAAAGCCCTTCAAGGCTACTTCCTACTGAATCTGTGTATGCTGCTGAATGGGAGATTCCTGAAGAGAGAGGTGGATATTCATTTACTGTTGCAAAGGCTTACAGAGACAAGCTCTATACATGGCCAAAGACAGGCTCCAAAGACAGTTTTGATCTCAGAGTTTGTTGATTTTCCCAGAAGTTGTGAAGCTGCCATGGTCTATATAAAATCAGTGGAAATCTGATGATTTTAATGAAAACCACTTGCTCAATGCAATGCATGAAACCATAAGGTAGTTGAAATACAAGACGAGATCAACTGGCTTCCATCTTTTAGTCAGTTTATAAAGTTTCTAACGAGAAACAATCATTTCCTGTAATTCTGTTACATCACTCCAGTCACTCAAACAAAGTGAGCTTGGATACCTTAAACCCAAGCAACACTAGGGGCCTCATTTATTAAGCTTTTGTATGTACAAAATGAGGCCTGAAACTTGTTTATGTCCCTTTCCACACAAAGGTTAGGATCTATAGGAAAAATCTGGAATATTTGCAGTCCTCACGGCAGCTCTGACCCATGCGTATGCTCATTTTGGAGACAGGGGAAATTGCTGACGCAGATGGTAAAGTGGTGAATTGCATCAACACTGCATGATGATTCCTCTCAGGCGTTCAATTTCACTCCATATCAGACTTTAATCATAGATCGACTTTATCATAAGCTTTCAAAACACCAGTGTTATTCATGCTTGTGCTGGTGAGCCATAACTATACATAAGGACCTTTCAAATGAATTAAACAAAATGCCCAAAAGCCAACTTAAATCTTAAATAAAAGTCTGTGCAATATTTTATCAGGGTTTTCTACCATCATATTCCTCTCCCTGATGATCCGCAGGATGATGTGTATCACAGATTAACAGATAAATTGTGACAAGGTGTGAGGTAATTACTTTAATTACTGTAAACGGTCAAATACACTCGTGCATAATGCTGCGCCGTGGATGCATTGGCACTGCCGGAAGAACTTGCAGATGGGAGAATTAGGAGGGAGCACAGTTTCAGGGATCAAATATTTTCTGGCCAATGATGATGACTGGCCATTATGCCATTGTGCTATAACCTACACTGGACAGTGGCTATACCCCCCACCCCAGGTGCTGGTTCCTAACCCACTCTCCAAACCCTAGAACACAGAGGTGCACTTTAATAGCACTTAGCTTCAGATGGAGATGGAGGGGGGTTATCACTCATTCAGAGGAATTTCAACATGGAGCCTGTCATCCGACGTTTGAAATTGCACTCAAGATGCACGCCATTTTTGTTTTCTTGGCATGCGTACACTTTTACTATGGATTCTATGCAATGTTTTATAAATGAGGACCCAGAGCTTTGGAGTTAAGACAATCGCTACATGTTCAAATAAGAAAATCATCCCAATTTGTATATTCTGTAAGAATAATGTTGATTCTGGCAGGTCCACCACGCTGTCATCATGTTTAGCTAACAGATGTATTGTTCAGCCTCTGTTTTTAAGCATGCTGCGTTTAACACATATTCACTTGGTCAATTCGGTGCCTCCATAGCAGTTTGTCATGCAGCTCCTCCTCCAAAACAAGGTGTCAATCACCTGACATCCATGATCAAAGGTAAAATATAGTTGACAAGTTTTTAACTGAAGGCCAGTTTGGATCTCTGTTGACTTTGTAGCAGAATTGCAGTATTTTTGTTTCAAATGCAAATCCACATGATGGCATCGCATTTATTATTGTTTTTCACTACAAACTTAATAGTAAACTGGATCTGTCCTGAAAGCTCTAATGCTGAACCCAGAATTTGTTGGATTGCTTCAGTTACTAACTGCTCAACCATTACATCTGTTCCAGGAGATACTTTAGCACATCATACTGGCAAACATGTTTGGTGGTATGTCATATTGAGGTCTGACAACAAGCCCATACTTTCACCATAACCACATCCCATATTAAAATCTCAATTTCAAGATAAAATAGTGGTCAAATTTGTTGGTAACCTTGACAAGACAGGTCTCATCGTAAATGAGAGCGGTGAGCAGTTATTAAACCCAAAACTCTTCATACCCCTGAAATATTTAGGTTAAAAGTAATCTTTTAATTATAACATGTTTCATTTGACTCAAAGTAATATGAACATTTTGGAGAGAAACAGTCAGGACTCTAATGGAGAATCTATAGAGAGAGCTAAAGATTAGGGTGATGGCAAGGAAGCAATCCAATTTTAAACTTGTAGCTCATTGCCAAAGAGAAATCCCCAAAATACCAGGGGAAACATGCAAAAAGCTGCTCATAAATTCTCATAGCCGTTTGACTGCATTAAAGCTGATAAAAAGTTTTCCATTGTTTATTTAGAATGGCATACTAATTTTTAACAACTTGTTTTGAATAAAAGGCAAATAAAAACAGTTTTTTTTCTCTTAAAATAAATACTCTTATTTACTTTCATAAACAAACTTATTGGTTGAATGAAAATAATTTACTATCTAGCTGTACCAATGGATTGGTACATAATAGATTTGGGCTCAACTATGTTTCTTCATTTATTACACCTTGAAGGTACTGGCACAGTGCTTGTATCTTTATAGTGAATAATACCATTGTCCTCTATCTTGTACCAGGACACAACTGAATTTCACAGTGGCCATAGACTTCACTGCTTCCAACGGTAAGATATATAAAATTCCTACTAGCAATTAATGTTTTATTATTCGCTGTTGGTGTTTCATAGAAAACGGTGAGATAAAATTAGAAAGTATCCAGTTTTGGTTATACCTTGTACTTGTAATTTGGTTTCAGTGAAATCGTTATGAGCCTGCAGTAGTTAGAAAGTAGTTAACTTAGAAACACCTTAAAATCCAAACAACTTATATTAATACCAGACCATGCAGTGGTGCTCATGCTGCTCAGGTACAGACTCCAAATTGATTCAAACATGCTTTACTCTTTTACAAAAATTATGAAACATTAACACAAGCCATTTTTAAGTGGCAATATTATTGAATAATCTATCTATTCAAGCAATGGCTATACCTGTTTATGCTGCCTTATTCACCAGAAAAAATCCAACCAAATCTCCAGTTTTATACTTTCCCCCATTTTAAAGGTATAGTGGATGTTTTTTTTTTCACTTTGAGTCCCGGGAGGATCACCTTATCTGTTGGTTGTCCCACAGGCCAATCATTGTTATGCACTCACCTAGCAGCAATGTCCGTGCTCGTTCCTCGCTAGTTTCCTATTGCTGGCTCTGCTTACACACATATAGTTTTTTCATATCTAGTTAGCTTCGTTGTTAGCCATTCATTGTAGCTCCCCTGCTCTCACCCTCCGTCCGTCCTTTTTCTTCCGCTTATCCGGGTCGGGTCGCGGGGGTAGCCGCTTCAGTAGGGAGGCCCATGCGTCCCTCTCCTCAGCCACTTGGGCCAGCTCCTCCGGGGGAATCCCAAGGCGTTCCAAGGCCAGCAGAGAGACATAGTCCCTCCAGCGTGTCCTAGGTCTTCCCCTGGGTCTCCTCCCGGTGGGACATGCCTGGAACACCTCACCAGGGAGGCGTCCAGGAGGCATCCTAACCAGATGCCCGAGCCACCTCAACTGGCTCCTCTCGACGTGGAGGAGCAGCGGCTCTACTCTGAGTCCTCCCCAGATGACTGAGCTCCTCACCCTATCTCTAAGGGAGAGCCCAGACACACTACGGAGAAAACTCATTTCGGCCGCTTGTATCCGGGATCTCGTTCTTTCGGTCACGACCCAAAGTTCGTGACCATAGATAAGGGTAGGAACGTAGATCACCACAACGGATCGGTACAGCGCCCGCTTCACAGCAGACGCCGCACCAATCCGCCTGTCCATCTCCCCCTCCATCTTCCCCTCATTCGTGAACAAGACCCCAAGATACTTGAACTCCTCCACTAGGGGTAGCACATCCTCCCCAACCCAGAAGCTGCAGAAGCTGCTCTCACCGTATACTTTGAAAATGGGTCACAAGAAGAAAACTGTCTTACAGGTTTATGAGAAAAAGTGGAAGGCTTCAGAAGAAAGAAATAAGTCCAATAAGTTTTTTTATGCGATCCCCCTGAGGAGCTGGTGGGAGTCTTTCACAGGCACAGCTACTGAAAAAGGGACTTGGGCCTACATTTCCGGAAAAATCATCCACTATACCTTTAAGTTTTAGACTATAATAAAGTCAAATTAATTACAGAAATGCAAATGTATTTCATGTTTAGTGATGACACAAGAAAAAAAATCATACATTTTGTTGAATTTTCTTGAGTGACTTGTGTACTCTAGAACCTCTATCAGAGAATTTCAAATATTGATTGAAAGCTTTGCATAAAGTCTAATTTATTGATGGTGATTTTTTTATTAATTGCATTTATTTATAAGCAGTGATGTTTTTTCATGCATACATATTTGGGTCTCTCTCTATAGGTAATCCATCCCAACCCACCTCACTGCATTATATGAGTCCATACCAGATGAATACGTATGCCATGGCCCTAAAGGCTGTGGGGGAGATCATTCAGGATTATGACAGTGACAAGCTCTTCCCAGCATATGGCTTTGGGGCTAAAATACCTCCAGATGGCAAGATCTCACATGCCTTCCCCCTGGTAAGACATATTAAAGGAGCAAAAAAGCATAGTGCACATACACTGTCAGTCTAATTTGTTTAATGAAAGCTTTAAAGGACATGACATGAAAAGGTCAGATTTTTCTTGAAATGAATGGATGTTATTTGTAGCAACTAAAAGCAGTTTGAAGATCATTTAATTAAAAAAGGGAGGCATACATATAAACCCCAACCTGTTTATGCACCGTACAGATTACATTATTTTAAAGTTAGCAACTGGAAGTCAGTCAGCTGTAATAGAAAAAGTATGTTTCTAAATATAATTTTTAGAGAAATATACAATATCAGAGATATATAAATAGAAGATAAGAGATATACATATATTTATAATTCCAGATTATGTGATAAGAAATCAGTTACTTAAATCAACGGCCCTTAAACTGGGGTCCCCTAACCACGGGTTGGGGGTCCGTAAAACGCATGTTGTAGGGCCTGAGGAGGCACTGCTGAGGATATGCCGGGGTTGGGCTCATAGACATAATATAAGAGTAGACCCCGCATTGACTGTCGCTGCGCAGGAATTACGGCCGCCATCTTGGGGCAGTCGACCTGCTACCCTATCCTACTGATTCAAGCTGAACATACTAATGATGCCTCAGCACTGTGTGGTTTATTTTTGTTTAAATCGAGGGACTACTTACGTCAGGGCTCGAGGACTAACTTTTCACAAGTAAGATGAAAAGATATTGTTTATATTTTTGATTAGAATGTGATTTTTCTAATATTAGGTAGAGAGATACAGGTCTACACGTCTAAGTCTTTGTGACTTAGCCTCTCATCTAAAAGACTTACTCTCTCATCTAATAAAGGCATCAGAGCTTTGTTAGACACTAGTGAATAAACAGCATATATATATATATATATATATATATATATATATATATATATATATATATATATATATATATATATATATATAGCCCCTTATGATGAATACAATTATTGGACGTCGTGTTCCCTCGCCCGGACGTGGGTCACCGGGGCCCCACTCTGGAGCCACGCCTGGAGGTGGGGCACGTTGGCGAGCGTCTGGTGGCCGGGCTTTGCCCATGGAGCCCGGCCGGGCTCAGCCCGAAGAGGCGACATGGGTCCCCCTTCCGATGGGCTCACCACCTGTCAGAGGGGCCAAAGGGGTCGGGTGCATTGTGCAACGGGTAGCAGTAGAGGGCAGGGGGCTTGGCGTTCCGACCCTCGGCTGCAGAAGCTGGCTCTTGGGACGTGGAATGTCACCTCTCTGGTGGGGAAAGAGCCTGAGCTTGTGTGCGAGGTTGAGAGGTTCCGACTAGAGATAGTCGGACTCACCTCGACGCACCGCTCTGGCTCTGGAACCAGTCTCCTTGAGAGGGGCTGGACATTCTTCCACTCTGGAGTTGCCCCTGGTGAGAGGCGCCGAGCTGGGGTGGGCATACTTGTTGCCCCCCATCTCGGTGCCTGCACGTTGGGGTTTTCCCCGGTGAACGAGAGGGTGGCCTCCCTCCGCATTCGTGTGGGGGGACGGGTTCTGACTGTTGTTTGCGCTTATGCGCCAAACAGCAGTTCAGATTACCCACCCTTTTTGGAGTCCTTGGAAGGGGTACTGGAGAGTGCCCCTCCTGGGGACTCCGTCGGTCTGCTGGGGGACTTCAACGCTCACGTGGGCAATGACAGTGGGACCTGGACCTGGTGTCCATATGTGCTCTTGGCACCAGGACACCCTAAGTCGCAGTTCAATGATCGACTTTGTTGTCGTTTCATCTGATCTGCGGCCGCATGTCTTGGACACTCGGGTGAAGAGAGGGGCGGAGCTCTCCACCGACCACTACCTGGTGGTGAGTTGGCTCCGATGGCGGGGGAGGAAGCCGGTCCGACCGGGCAGGCCCAAACGTACTGTGACGGTTTGCTGGGAACGTCTGGCGGAGTCCCCCGCTAGACGGAGCTTTAACTCCCACCTCCGGGAGAACTTTAAACACGTCCCGAGGGAGGCGGGGGACATTGAGTCTGAATGGACCATGTTCCGCGCCTCTATTGTTGAGGCGGCTAGTCGGAGCTGTGGCCGCAAGGTTGTCGGTGCATGTCGCGGCGGCAACCCTCGAACCCGCTGGTGGACACCAGTGGTGAGGGAAGCCGTCAAGCTGAAGAAGGAGTCCTACCGGGCTTTTTTGGCCTGTGGGACTCCGGAAGCAGCTGATGTGTACCGGCAGTCGAAGCGGCAGGCGGCTCGGCTGGTCGCCGAGGCAAAAACTCGGGCGTGGGAAGAGTTCGGAGAGGCCATGGAGAAAGACTTCCGTACGGCTTCGAAGCGATTCTGGTCCACTATCCGGCGTCTCAGGAGGGGGAAGCAGTGCAGTACCAACACTGTTTACAGTGGGGGTGGTGTGCTGCTGACCTCGACTTGGGACGTCGTGTTTCGGTGGGCGGAATACTTCGAAGACCTCCTTAATCCCACCAACACGTCTTCCATTGCGGAAGCAGAGCCTGAGGACTCTGGGTCGGGTTCTCCCATCTCTGGTGCTGAGGTTGCCGAGGTTTTTAAAAAGCTCCTCGGTGGCAAAGCCCCGGGGGTGGATGAGATTCGCCCTGAGTACCTTAAGGCTCTGGATGTTGTGGGGCTGTGTTGGTTAACGCGGCTCTGCAGCATTGCGTGGACATCGGGGGCAGTTCCCCTGGATTGGCAGACTGGGGTGGTGGTTCCCCTATTTAAAAAGGGGGACCGGAGGGTGTGTTCCAACTACAAAGGAATCACACTCTTAAGCCTCCCTGGTAAGGTCTATTCAGGGGTTCTGGAAAGGAGGGTCCGTCGGCTAGTTGAATCTCGGATTCAGGAAGAGCAGTGTGGTTTTCGTCCTGGCCGTGGAACACTGGACCAGCTCTACACCCTCAGCAGGATTCTGGAGGGGGCATGGGAGTTTGCCCAACCAGTCTACATGTGTTTTGTGGATCTGGAGAAGGCATTCGACCGTGTCCCCCGAGGGATCCTGTGGGGGGTACTCCGGGAGTATGGAGTACCGGACCCTTTAATAAGGGCTGTCAGGTCTCTGTACGACCGGTGTCAGAGTCTGGGCCGCATTGCCGGCAGTAAGTCGGACTCGTTTCCAGTGAGAGTTGGACTCCGCCAAGGTTGCCCTTTGTCACCGATTCTGTTCATAACTTTTATGGACAGAATTTCTAGGCGCAGCCAAGGTGTTGAGGGGATCCGTTTTGGTGGCCTTAGGATTGCGTCTCTGCTATTCGCGGATGATGTGGTCCTATTGGCTTCATCAGGGCGTGATCTACAGCTCTCACTGGAGCGGTTCGCAGCCGAGTGCGAAGCGGCCGGGATGAAAATCAGTGCCTCCAAATCCAAGACCATGGTCTTGAACCGGAAAAGGGTAGAGTGCCTTCTCCGGGTTGGGGAGGATGTGCTGCCCCTAGTGGAGGAGTTCAAGTATCTTGGGGTCTTGTTCACGAATGAGGGGAAGATGGAGCGGGAGATCGACAGGCGGATTGGTGCAGCGTCTGCTGTGAAGCGGGCGCTGTACCGATCCGTTGTGGTGAAGAGAGAGCTGAGCCAAAAGGCGAAGCTCTCGATTTACCGGTCGATCTACGTTCCTACCCTCATCTATGGTCACGAGCTTTGGGTCGTGACCGAAAGAACGAGATCCCGGATACAAGCGGCTGAAATGAGTTTTCTCCGTAGTGTGCTGGGCTCTCCCTTAGAGATAGGGTGAGGAGCTCAGTCATCCGGGGAGGACTCAGAGTAGAGCCGCTGCTCCTCCACGTCGAGAGGAGCCAGTTGAGGTGGCTCGGACATCTGGTTAGGATGCCTCCTGGACGCCTCCCTGGTGAGGTGTTCCAGGCACGTCCCACCGGGAGGAGACCCAGGGGAAGACCCAGGACACGCTGGAGGGACTATGTCTCCCGGCTGGCCTGGGAACGCCTTGGGATTCCTCCGGAGGAGCTGGCCCAAGTGGCTGGGGAGAGGGACGTCTGGGCCTCCCTACTGAAGCTGCTGCCCCTGCGACCCGACCCCGGATAAGCGGAAGAAGACGGACGGATATATATATACACACACACACACACACATATATATATATATATATATATATATATATATATATATATATATATATATATATATATATATATATAACGATTAAAATATTTAATCGCGATTAATCGCATAATTTGCCTGATTAATCATGATTAATCGCATTGTATTTACAAACTCCAAGAATGAATTCAAAAGTAGTGTAAAGAGCACTTTTGTTTTAATGTTCTGCTGCCATATGAACAAAAGTGCTGTAACATTTGTAGCACTTATCAGTAACACATATTTAGTGTAAAGCTCAACTTAAACATGTAAAACAAAAAATAGCAATAATAATAAATTAAAGCTTATTGCCACTGACAGGGAATTCTCTTTATGGGGAAAAAATCTACCAAAAACAGGCAATTTCTGAGGTAACAGCAGGGAGAAGCATTACCATTTTATGTTCAATACCAAAGTTTAACTTGGCAGTGGTTACAACTAACTTGTTTCTGTCATATTTGTTGCTGGAAGAACTTTAAACTGAAATGCTTGCTAACTCGATATGCTTGCATGTTTATTTGACGTTAACACGCGGTTTTTTGTTGTTGCTCTCTCGCGTGCATATAGTGAATGGCAGGGGAAAAACAGGCAAAAACACATGGATACTTTGAAGCGAGAAGCGACTTCACCGGCGGCGTCGATGCAGACCCCGCTCCGCTCCGCACAAAACCTGTTCCGGCCGCCAACTCACTGCCTCGCCTAAGCAAATTCCTGCGGGAAACACCGCCTTCCGCATGTCGGCTTTGGTTTTTTTTCCGGCCAGCACCTTTCTTCCTGTTTGAATCCAAGCCTGGGCTGACAGCGAGGTTATCGGCGCACTATCGCCACCTACTGTTCTGATTCAAACCCCTACACCGCAGCAACAGACCTTCACAAAATAAAAACATGTGAGCAACATGCGTTAATGCGCGTTAAAGTAAATATCGCCGTTAATAGTCTAATGAATTAACGCGAAATTAACGCGTTAACTTGCCCAGCCCTAATATATATATATATATATATATATATATATATATATATATATTATCCAATATGGGTTTATTCAACTGAAACGTCTCCCGGACCCAGGGATTCCTCTCCCGAGTAACGTTCTCCAGTTGTGTCTAGAGGGTTCCAGGGTTTTCCTGGTAGTCCTCATCATGGGACTCGCTTGCTCTTGAAAAACGCCTCAAGAGAGGCACACATAACACCCCAAGCAGGGTTGGTGAAAGCCAAACTGTACTTGGAACAAGCTTAACTTTGTGCTACGCTTTATTGGGTTATATGGGGTTAGCCTCTGAAGCCCTCCTTGGCAGGTTAAAGTGGAAAATAATTCACTGTATATTGTACAGATGAAGAATATCAGTATGAACTGTTTAGGATCCGATTCTGTAAATCAGCTGCTGTCTTGCTCTATTAACTTGAATATGGAATTTAATTTTCTTCTTTTACCTGAGTTTTTACCAGAATATGCCGTATTATCAATTAATAATTGCACAATGGTTCCCTTTCTGTTAGGTTCATTCTCTTTTGCTTTGGAACTTCACTTTGATTAGATTTTTATTCACATTACTTAATCTAGAGTAACTCTGGGGTATTCTGTGTATTTTTGTTACTGCCACGTCCAAATTACCCCATTGTGGAAAAATAAAGGTATTTCTATTGTATTGTATTGTATTCTATTCTATTCTAACCAGGTCTTTCATTTCAGTATTATCACAATGACACATATCAAGGAAAAGGCAAGGCAAGGCAAATTTATTTATATAGCACATTTCAGTACAGAGACAATGCAAAGTGCTTTACATGATTAAAATACAGGGGGAAAAAAATAAAAAAAGAGAAAAGCAAGTAGGAATAAAATGTAGAAACAAAATAGAACATGGAAAAATAGAAACTAAAAGCAAACATTAAAAACAGTTGGACTACAAAGTTAAACTAATGATGTTTCAGTAAAAAACAGTTTAACTAGAACAGTCGAAGGCAATCCTGAACAAATGTGTTTTTAATCTTGATTTAAAGGAACTCAGGCTTACAGCACTTTTACAGTTTTCTGGAAGTTTGTTCCAGATAAGTGGAGCATAGGAACTAAATGCTGCTTCTCCGTGTTTAGTTCTGGTTCTAGGTATGCAGAGTAGGCTGGAGCCAGAAGACCTTAATGGTCTGGAGGGTTGATGCACTGATAATAAGTCTGTGATGTATTTAGGTGCTAAGCCATTTAGGGATTTATAGACTAACAGAAGTATTTTAAAGTCTATTCTCTGAGATACAGGGAGCCAGTGTAAGGACTTTAGAACTGGGGTGATGTGCTTTACTTTCTTAGTCTTAGTGAGGACTTCAGAACCGGGTCCATGTTCTCTACTTTCTTAGTCTTAGTGAGGACGTGGGCAGCAGCGTTCTGGATCAGCTGCAGCTGTCTAATCCACTTTTTAGGCAGACCTGTGAAAACACCGTAGCAGTAATCAGTTCAACTAAAAATAAACACATGGATTACTTTTTCCAGATCCTGCTGAGACATCAGTCCTTTAATCCTGGAAATGTTCCTCAGGTGATAGAAAGCCGACCTTGTAATTGTCTTTAGATGCTTTTGGAGGTTCAGGTCTGAGTCCATCACTACTCCCAGGTTTCGGGCCTGATCAGTGGTTTTTAGCTGAAGCAGCTGAAGCAGCTGAAGCTGTGTGCTAACCTTTGATCTCTCCTCTATTGGTCCAAAGATTATTACTTCAGTTTTGTTTTTATTCAACTGAAGAACATTTTGGCACATCCAGGCATTGATTTCTTCAAGGCATTTACTCAGTACTTGAACTGGTCCATAGTCACCTGGTGACATGGTGATGTAAAGCTGTGTGTCGTCTGCATAGTTATGGTAGCTGATGTTGTTGTTTTTTATTATCTGAGCTAGAGGGAGCATGTAGATATTGAAAAGGAGGGGACCCAGGATGGACCCTTGGGGAACCCCACATGTAATTTTTGTCATCTCTGATGTAAAGTTACCTACTGATACAAAAAATTCCCTGTCCTTTAAGTTGGATTTAAACCAGTTGAGAGCTGTACCAGAGAGGCCGACCCAGTTCTCCAGGCGTTCTAACAGAATGGAGTGATCGACTGTATCAAATGCTGCACTGAGGTCCAACAGAACCAGCACGGTGTTCTTCCACAGTCTGTATTTATATGGATGTCATTAAACACCTTGATAAGGGCGGTCTCTGTACTGTGGTGAGCACGGAAGCCTGACTGGAAAACGTCAAAGCGGCTGGTCGTTGTTAAGAAGGTGTTTAATTGTTGAAACACAGCTTTTTCAATAATCTTACTGATAAAGGGGAGGTTTGAGATGGGCCTGTAGTTCTGGAGTAGTAGTTTGTCTAAATTGTTCTTTTTCAGCAGTGGTTTGATAATTGCTGTTTTTAGGGACTGGGGGAAAACACCTGACAGAAGGGACGTGTTTATTATCTGAGTCAACTGAGACGCTATGACAGGCAAAACTTTCTTAAAGAAAACTGTGGGGAGAACATCAAGGCAGCTGGAGGAGGAACTTAGCTGCTGAATGATCTGCTCTAAGCTTTTGTGGTTTATTTGGCTGAATTGGGACATTTTGTCAAGATAAGTTCTAGTTAGATACAGCTTTGGTTCTGGAGTTGATATGGATGTACAGACTGATCCTCTGATCTTTAGGATTTTCTCAGTAAAGAAGTTAGCAAATTCATTACAGGCCCTGGTGGAGTGGAGTTCAGAAGCCACGGACACAGGAGGATTTGTTAACCTGTCGACTGGCAAATAAGACACGAGCATTATTGATGTTTTTCTTGATGATCTCAGAGAAGAAAGATTCTCTTGCATTTTTCAGTTGTAAGTTATATCTGTAAATTATCAGACAGCATGGGATTAATTTCCACTGTTATGCTGATGACACTCAGCTATATCTATCCATAAATCCTGATGAATCCAATCAATTACTTCGACTGCAGTCATGTCTTGATGACATCAAAAGCTGGATGACTTTAAATTTCCTGCATCTAAATTCTGACAAGACCGAAGTTGTAACCTTTGGGCCAGAGTCCTCAAAAAATAAACTTCTTAACCAATCACTTAATCTGGATGACATTAACTTGGCCTCTGGTAATAAAGTAAAAAACCTTGGTGTTATTTTTGACCAAGACATGTCATTTAAATCCCATATTAAACAGGTTTCCAGAGTTTCCTTTTTTCACCTCCGGAATATCGCCAAAATTAGAAACATTCTGTCCAGGAGTGATGCTGAAAAACTAGTCCATGCATTTGTTACTTCAAGGCTGGACTATTGTAATTCTTTACTATCAGGAAGTCCACAAAATGCAATTCAAAGTCTTCAGCTGATCCAAAATGCTGCAGCAAGAGTTCTGATGAAAATCAACAAGAGGGATCATATTTCTCCAATTTTAGCTTCCCTTCATTGGCTTCCTGTTAAATCAAGAATAGAATTTAAAATTCTTCTTCTAACGTATAAAGCCCTTAATAATCAAGCTCCATCATATATCAGAGCTCTGATTACTCCGTATGTTCCTAACAGAGCACTTCGCTCTCAGACTGCAGGTCTGCTGGTGGTTCCTAGAGTCTCTAAAAGTAGAATGGGAGGCAGATCCTTTAGCTATCAGGCTCCTCTCCTGTGGAACCAACTCCCAGTTTTGGTCCGTGAAGCAGACACCCTGTCTACTTTTAAGACTAATCTTAAAACCTTCCTTTTTGACAAAGCTTATAACTAGAGTGGCTCATGTTACCCTGAGCTACCTCTATAGTTTTGCTGCTATAGGCTTAGGCTACTGGAGGACATCAGAGCCTATTTTTCTCACTCTACTGATTTCTACTGTTCTCCAGATTTGCATTGCATTACATTGAAATGACTGTTGTCATTTCAGCTTTTAACTTTTTGTTCTCTCTCTTTTTTTCTTCATAGTAGGTACACCTGGTCTGACGTTCTGTTGACTGTGAAATCATCCAGGGAGGACAGATCACCGACTATTACCATCTAATGTAGAACAGATTACTAGATCAATGTGTGCTTCTGTGCTTTTTTTGTCTCTCTTGTTGTGTCTCTGCTCTGTCTTCTGTAACCCCAGTCGGTCGAGGCAGATGACCGTTCATACTGAGCCCGGTTCTGCCGGAGGTTTTTTTTCCCCGTTAATGGGTGGTTTTTCTTCCCACTGTCGCTTCATGCTTGCTCAGTATGAGGGATTGCAGCAAAGCCATGTACAATGCAGACGACTCTCCCTGTGGCTCTACGGTTCCCCAGGAGTGAATGCTGCTTGTCGGGACTTTGATGCAATCAACTGGTTTCCTTATATAGGACATTTTGACCAATCTGTATAATCTGACCCAATCTGTATAATATGATTGAACTTGATTTTGTAAAGTGCCTTGAGATGACATGTTTCATGATTTGGCGCTATATAAATAAAATTGAATTGAATTGAATTAAAGTATTTCTTTATAGATGTCACAGTGAACCTGGAGTTTAGTCTTTCTCCACCTGCGTTCAGCTTTTCGACATTCCCTTTTTTCACTTCTCACTGCTAAAGCATTTCTCCAAGGAGATTTTTTCTTCCCAGGAACAACCTTCACTTTAACTGGAGCAATGCAGTCTGTTTGTTCGCTGAGTCGCTGGGCTAGTGGTCACCGTTCGGAATCACAGGCAGGGTTGTTTCATTTCCATATGCGGCGTTTACATTATAATTCACTTCAAGTCGTCGGATTTTCAGCTCCACCACTGCTATTTTCTTTAGAAGCCTGTCAAGGTCCTTTGTGGTGAAGTGCACTTCCCCAATTAAGTTTCAAACCAAAAATCAAACATATAATATCATGCTGTGTCATGATTTTAGGTTCTGTCTTAGTTTTGGATTATGGAATAGTTTGAGTTTTGTTGTGGTTTGATTTTGGTCTTTGTTTTATATTATCTGTCAGGGTTCTGCAAGCTTTCAGTTCAGTTCTCTGTCAGTCACTTCCCTGCCTCTGATTAGTTCCAGCTGTTTTCCTGTAATTAGTTTTCACTCCATTTCACCTGTGCACTCCACTATATAGTTCTGCCTCAGTCTTTAGTTCTCCGCCAGATCATTTACGAGCCCACGGTGAGTTTTGTTCCAGCGTTCATTTTCTGATTGACCTGTAGATGCAAACCCGAGTGCCTTTTGATTCTGAGCCAGCCTGATCCCCAAACCTGTTTTTCCTGCCCTGTCTGACTGATTTACCGTTTTACCGACCTGATTCTGTCCCAGGATTATCCGAGCTTGCTTTAGCCCTGTCGGTACCTCTGCCTGTTTTGGACTGCTTTTTGTGTGCCGGTTTTTGGACTGCCATTTTGACCATTGAGCCTGCTTGTCCCTGTCTTGCTTGTCTGAGAGCAATAAAACGTCTGAACCTGAAGCCTCTGCTTGTTAGCCTGAATACTGAGTCCACCCGTTCAGTTCCATTCTTGACAAGCTGAGCATCTTGAACTAGATATCAGTTGTTTGAAAATGGCTTGAAGCTTGTCAGACAGTTTGCAGTTAATCACTTGTAAAGTTAAAGCATGTGGCAGTAAGATAAATGATTAATATAGATCTCAGCTGAAGAAAAGCAGAACAGGTTTTGTCATATTCTGTTCTAAGATTTCAGTTTAAGGAAAATAATTTGTGATGCTTCTGCTGAGGTCTGTAATGATAATACCAAAGACCAACCCAGATTTTCCTGACTCTTAATTTTTTACACGTTACCTCCACTCTCCATGAACTTTTGCTTATCATACACATAAGATATAGATCAGCCATGGGCATTAAGGGCATCTTACTGGCCAAACATACACTGCTCAAAAAAATATAGGGAATACTTGAACAACACAATGTAACTCCAAGTCAATCACACTTCTGTGACATCAAGCTGTCCACTGAAGAAGCAACACTGATTGACAATAAATTGCACATGCTGTGGTGCAAATGGAATAGACAACAGGTGGCGCCCCCAATAAAGGAGTGGTTCTGCAGGTGGTGACCACAGACCACTTCTCAGTTTCTATGCTTTCTGGCTGATGTTTTGGTCACTTTTGAATGCTGGCACTGCTTTTGGCTCAGGTAGTGCAGCTCATCAGGATGGCACATCAATGGGAGCTGCCACAAGAAGGTTTGCTGTGTCTGTCAGCATAGTGTCCAGCAAGGAGACACTACCAGGAGACATCAAGAGATGTGGCCGAGGCCATAAGAGGGCAACGACCCTGCAGCAGGAACGCTACCTCCATCTTTGTGCAAGAAGGAACGGAGCACTGCCAGAGCCCAGCAAAATGACCTTCAGTAGGCCACAAATGTGCCTGTTCAATGATGAGAAACAGACTCCATGAAGGTGGTATGAGGGTCCAACGTCCACAGGTGGAGGTTATGCTTACAGCCCAACACCGTGCAGGACGTTTGGCATTTGCCAGAGAACACCAAGATTGGCAAATTCACCACTGGTGCCCTGTGTTCTTCACAGATCAAAGCAGGTTCACACTGAGCACATGTGTCTGGAGACTCCATGGAGAACGTTCTCTCACCTGCAACATCCTCCAGGATGATCGGTTTGGCAGTGGGTCAGCAATGGTGTGGGGTGGCATTTCCTTGGGGAGCCGCACAGCCCTCCATGTGCTCGCCAGAGGTAGTCTGACTGCCATTAGGTACAGAGATGAGATCCTCAGACCCATTGTGAGACCATATGCTGGTGTGGTTGGTCCTGGGTTCCTCCTGATGCAAGACAAAGCTAGACCTCGTGTGGCTGGAGTGTGTCAGCAGTTCCTGCAAGATGAAGATACTGAGGCTCGCCAGTTCCCCAGACCTGAAACCAATTGAGCACATCTGGGACATCATGTCTCGCTCCATCCACCAACAACACGTTGCACCACAGACTGTCGAGGAGTTGCCGGATGTCCAGGTCTGGGAGGAGATTCCTCAGAATCAGAATCAGAATCAGACATACTTTAATAATCCCAGAGGGAAATTACTTTTGTTACACGCTCCAGATATTCAGATATACAAACATATATATATATATCCAAGTAAAGTGATAGTGACGTTGTGCAAGAACAGTGCAAAGAATGAATAAATGTCAATTACAGAGGGGGGGGTGTCTGAATCAATGAGGGAGGCGTTGTAGAGGTTGATGACCACAGGCAGGAATGATTTCCTGTGGCGCTCTGTGGTGCATCTGGGTAAGAGGAGTCTTCTGCTGAAGGAGCTCCTCTGCTGGGCCAGTGTGTCATGGAGAGGCTGTGAGACATTGTCTAAGATGGACTGGAGCCTGGACAGCATCCTCCTCTCTGTGTCCAGCTCCTCCCCCACAACATCACCGGCCCTCCTGATCAGTTTGTTCAGTCTGTTGTTGTCAGCGACCCTCAGCCCGCTGCCCCAGCATGTAACAGCACAGAAGATCGTACTGGCAACAACAGACTCATAAAACATCCTCAGCATCGTCCCACAGATGTTAAAGGACCTCAACCTCCTCAGGAAAAAGAGTCGGCTTTGGCCCTTTTTGTAGACCGCCTCGGTGTTTCTAGTCCAGTCCAGCTTATAAATCTATCTGTCCAGATGGTCAAAATTGAAAAACAGGAAGTGTTGGGAGCATTATGAAAATTGTACAAAATTTTATAAATGGTAAAGAAAACATTTGAATGGTTTGTCTTTTTTGGTGAGATACTTTGTCCTACCAAAAACAGATAGCTGCTAATTCCTGGCAGTGGTTCATTGCAGAGTCTATAGTGTAATATTTTGAGCCTCATATTTTCATCTAGACATTGGATAACTTGCAATAGTTAGTGTTATGCAGTCTGTTACTGTCACTTGTAGCAGTTACATATAAACTCTAAATCTATTACATTTAAATAAACTTAGCATAGTTTCATTTTTATTTGCTCAAAGAACGGAGCTAATCAAAACATCTGTTTAGATTTTAATGATATTAAAGTGAAATTAATTCTGTTTTACTATTATACCATTTCAACTACATCTCGGTTATGTAATGGTGAAGAGAAACATCCAGTTTACAAAACAAGACAATATACAATATTACCTTTATTATAATGAGATGAGATCATTTTATAGATTTTTGAAGGAATCCCCATACTTAGTTTTTCAAATATAGCCTAAAGATTAAAAGAATTCTGAATGTGTTTTAAAGGGAAAAAAGCAGTGAAGAAAAACTATTGTGTTTTCATAAATGAGATAAATCTTAAACTGTGTCTTAAAGAAACTCTACTCAGTGTACAATAAAGTTCGAGCTAAGCACTAGGGATGATCAAATGTAGCCCAGTGCCCATATTCACAAAAATTCTCAGAGTCGTCTAAGAGAGCTCCTATCTTACGGTCTTAAAAATGATTGAGTGAATCTTGGTTCACTGCAGATCCAAGTAAGAGAACCAAGGTTCATCTTAAAGACTGCAGAATGAGGTTAAATTAGCTTAACTAATTTAGAACAACATTTGGTATGTGTTTCAACCGATTCACATTGCAAATCTGAGTAATAAAACATTACACACACACACACACACACACACACACACACACACACACACACACACACACACACACACACACAGACATATAGAACTCTCAAGTTCGGGTCCTCTACCAGAGGCCTGGGAGCTTGAGGGTCCTTCTTAGGATCTTATTTGTTCCTAAGATGGCACTCTTCTGGACTGAGATCTTAGCTCTGTCATTTTCCGCCACCTTACAAAGTGCCCCCCATTTTGACCTAGGGGTCTCCAGTTGGTATTCTGATCAGATGTTTCTGTACACTATGCCAACCACTTGGTTATATTGTTCCATGTATTCCCTACCTGTTTTATCTTACACCCTGCTGTGAGATGCTGGATGGTTTCTGGGGCCTCTTTGCATAGCCTGCACCTGGGATCTTGCCTGGTATGGTAGATCTGGGCCTCTATTGCTCTGGTGGTCAAGGCCTGCTCCTGTGCTGCCATGATCAGTGCTTCAGTGCTGCCCTTCAGTCCAGCCCTCTCTAACCATCAGTAGGATTTAGTCATCAGAATCAGAATCAAGTTTATTGCCAAGTAGGTTTGCACTTACAAGGAATTTGACTTGGTGTTGATGGTGCAGACAAAGAATAAAAGTAAAAATACAGTAAAATAAAAAGTAAAAAAGGATATATATACAGAAGCTATATACACAGTAAACTAAACTGTGCGTTAATGTAACGCAGAAGCTTGTAAGTCCTGAACGGGGGAGAGAGTGTCCAGTGTCACGGGCGGATCTTGGCCTTGTTCATAAGGCCGGTAGCAGATGGGAAGAAACTGTTCTTGTGGCGTGAGGTTTAGGTCCTGATGGACCGCAGCCTCCTGCCAGAGGGAAGTGACTGAAATAGTCTGTGACTGGGGTGAAGGGATCAGCCACAATCTTCCCTGCACGCCTCATAGTCCTGGAGGTGTACAGGTCCTGGAGAGATGGAAGATTGCAGCCAATCACCTTCCACTTTTGCTATCTGTCGGTGGTACATCCCGTGCAGGGTTTTTTCCTCCCATGATGGTTGCTTCAGTTCCTTCTCTTCCAGCTTCCATTGTCAGAGACATTCACTGAGCGCTTCATCCCTTGGGGCCATCTTCGTGATATATTGTTGGAGCTTGGATGTTTCATCTTCAATGGTGGCTCTAATGCTCACTAGGCCTCTGCCTCCTTCTTTGCTCTTAGTGTATACCCTGTGGATACTGGATTTGGGGTGGAATCCACCATGCATGGTGGGTAGCTTTTGTGTCTTAACATCACTGGTCTGGATTTCCTCCTTTGGCCAACTTATTACCCCAGCATGGTATCTGTTTACTGGCAAAGCATAGCTGTTGATTGCTCGGACCTTGTTCTTGCAATTGAGCTCACTTCTCAGAACTTGCCTTACTTGTTGCAGGTATTTGGCTGTTACTGCTTTCCTTGTGGCCTTCTCGTGGTTGCCATGGAACAAAGGGGCAAGTGACAGTGTGAGCCAAATTAGCAAGCTCTGTGCTCGAAAGAGCTTGGTGCTCTAAATAGCAGTGTGGTGCTCTAAACTGGCTGGCTAATAGTTCTATTGAGTTGTGTTTTCTGTTATGATACTGCTTTGTCTTCCCTCTTTTTTCCCCCATGCTTCTGTTTTCATTGTGCTGGCTCGCTGTTTTTCCACGCTCTACTCTGCTCATTGGTGAGAGCAGCTACACCTGTTAGTGTCCTAGTGGTCTTCACTCTGTTGTGGATGGGCCTCCCCACAACGTAATGATTTGCACTAAGTCCTTCAAAAATTCTAAGTTCTTGGTAAGGCAGTTAAAAATATCAAACAGTAGTCAAAAAGTGAACAAAGTGAACAAAGGTAGCTGAGTCTCAGTCCAGGGTGGCAACAACACAAGACAACCACACGTGAGATGTGCTCCGGACAACATCATCTGACAACATACAGAAAGCGGTCGGTTTAAATACATTCTCTGGATCTTTGAGCTCCTCCTGTGAGCCACTCCTTTTTTACATAATTTCCATTGCTTTTTCCACAGATATCTTTGTTAATTTTTTACCTATCAGTGGAAACTTTCATGGGGCGTGCTTTTTTAAAAACATGGTTACACATCACAGCTCCTCCCAATCATGGCCCCTGCTCATTTCCATATGGTTACACGTCATTACTTTTTCGGACCTGGACCTTGCATTTTCTGTGTTCATTTTGGAGTCTTTCATGTTCTGCTTTACATTGCAAATGGCTTGCCCTTTTGACCCAGAGGTTTTTCAATTTCCCCTGTTAAATTGGTAAATTCCATTGACCCCCTAATTCTTATTCTGGGCTTGTTGCGTGACACACACACATGTTTCTTAGGTGAATGTTACAGCACACCTTATATCAATTGTGATAAGAATATATTTATTATAAGATATTCATTGTGAGATATTAATCCACTACATTCCCCCCTGTGATCCTGAAAAGGCTCACAAAATAAATCACACTCTACAAATGATTGTCTATTTATCATGACTATGAATGTCTAGAGTAAATATTACTAGTACAACAAAGGCTAATTGTAATTAATACTTAGCACATCACAAACGTACCATGATTAATACCAACGTCTAAGATCAAAACACACTTCTACTAGTAGTAAGGGATACACAAAACTATGATCACACAGAAAAACATAAGATTTATAGTTAAACAAAGAGGGAACCCCCCTTGGAACTCTTGTGAGGACTTTTCCTCTTGCTTATTTTTTTATAGAAGGATTTTCAGGATTTGTTTCAGCAATGATACTGGGCCTCAGGTTGACATATCCGTGCAGCTTGAACACCTGTTAGGACACCACAACCCTTACCCAGGGTGCACTGCACACCCTACATCAAACGAGTTGATGTTTAAATATTAATACCAATACTCCATCATGCCCGCTGTATCAGGCTAACCAGTCACTTAATGGTCAGTAGACCTTCATTACAACCAACATATGAGCAATCCTATCGATGCTCCCTGCACAGTATTAGTACTGTCACATAGGTTATAGACATACATAATTATATTTATTTTTTTAAGCATGCACCATCATATTTATTATTGAAGTATACATAATCATTTCATCATTCACATCAGCTTAGTTTTCTCTTTTTTTTTTTTTTTTTTTTATTGAAAGTTCTAAGGTTGGGGATTAGGGAAAACCACCCCCCTTGGAGGTCGATTCCCCAGTCTTTCTGTGGAAGTCCCAGGAGCTTGTCCCTGTAGCTGTGCCAGTGTCGTAGCAGCTAAACGCCACTGCAGTACTTGCCGTCTTGCTGTGTCCCGTTCTGCTGTCATTTGCAGCAGTTTTTCCTGTAAATTGACAATAGTCTGTTGAGCATCCTGAAGTCGTCGTGTCAGATTGTCCTGTTCCTGGGTTAACTGGCATACTCTAGCCCTATATTTGGCTTTGTATGTGCTGCGGCGAATTGCGAATATGTGCTTCTTTGACGCCGGAGATAGACCTTTGACCAGCAGAGTGTAAACTCCAGTGTCCATGGAGGCAATTTCAGTTTTTAGGTCCTGGGCGGTTCTGTAACGATCCAGAGGGCTCATTAGAAACCCCTGGACGTGGCTCATCTCGAGGGAGCTCAGTTGCATCTGCTGAAAAATATTAACAGTAGGCTCCAGTGCAGGATTTCCTATCGCGGTTGGACCCGTCGTCCTCGTGCCCGATGTAGATGGCCTCTCATGACCATTTCCGTTTGGCCTTCCTTGGCCCGGTGTGGATGGAAACTCCAAGGCAGCTGTATCCGGCAATCCTCGGTCTGCTGGGTCCTCGGGGCTGAGTGGGCTGAAGATGATCCTCAGGGCCCCTGGTGATGGTGGGTCATCCATGTGTATCTCTCCCAGGTCCACCATTCCTCCCGGTAGTGCAGCGCTAGGCCCCTCTGCTGGATCGTCTGGACGCCTATTAGGGAGACCAGTGCCTGTACCTACATATGCTTGTGTGCCTAACGACGCATGTGCGGCATCTGTATTTCTTCTATTTGCACGTCCCTGCCAATCCTCAGCGGGTGTGTGGTGCACATTAAAATAAGCGTCCGCCATTTTCAGCAGTCTGCATGTGGAGACATAGTATGTTATAGGTATATATCCACATGAGGCACATACTTTTCCTAAAAGAATTTATAAATACTTTTAGCATGCAAATTACTATTTCTAAGCTAATCTATAAATACTTGATATACAAATAACTATATCTACAGTTGATTATAAAGACTTGGCATGCCATGTACTATATATGTAATATATATAAAAAAATATGCACGTACCTGGTGGGGGTGAGAGGGGATCATGGTATTACTTTATATGTCTTGGTCTATCTGTACCTCTATTATGGGGAATTGACCAGTTACATTCACAATTAGTTTTGAGACCAACCCCCGAATGAGGGGTACGATGCAGCAGATAACTACTAATATTATCAATATTATAGTTCCTAGTATTATTCCTGCCGCTTTGAGGTATCTTGTCCACCCAAGCTTATTGAACCAATCCCAAAACCCCTTCAGCTGAGTGTTCCAGTTGGATCTCTCCACATGTTCATCTCTCATGCGCTTCATTTCTTGAAGAACACCTGTCAGGCTGCCGTTAATATCAGTATGCATAGGGATTAAAGTACAACAATCTGTCCCGATATAATCACATAGCCCCTGGTCTCCGGCCATACGGGATTCCAGTACGAACCTATGTTGTAAAACCATTAGTGATGTAGCATGTAATTGTTCTTTTATAAGGTCTACGCCCTTTATTGTAAAATTTATAAACCTTTGTTGATTGTACCATAGGAGATTTATCCACCTACTATTTCGAGCTATGTATTGCGCATTGGTAATTGTTCCGACGAATGGTAACGAGCCGACCCCTCTCCCAGATTTTATCCAATCACTTCCTATAGCAGCATGTTTCTCTGGCACCCCTAATGGGACCTGATCCCATGTAATGTATACTTCATCTGACATTTGCCAATTCTGTTTGTGCTCAGTAGGAGTACTTCGTTTTGTACGGTTTCTTATTTCATTAGGTGTTTTGTTGCTGATTTTTTGATTATCTATTATTAATTTTAGTTGTCCTGTAAGCATTACTGGAGCACAGATACCTTCCCACTGAGGAGGCAGTGAGGATAGTATTTGCTCAGTATTGTGACACATCCAAAAAAAGTCTCCTAAAGGGACTGATCCTTGCGCCAGACTCTTTACTCGGTATTGAGCTACTGCTGTAGGTTGGAAGTCATAGATAATATTTCCTAACCTGACTTCCGCCAGATGCATATCGCTCCGCCTAGCTTCACTCACATACATCTGGGACTCCGCCATAGGAATTGCCTTTACAGAAGGCTGGGCCTTATTAAAAATTCTTGCATATGATTGGATAAGCCACTTGTCTGTCATCTTTATTGACGTGCTATTTCAACCACTCACACCGAAGCTAACCCGTGACGCTGATGATAGCGACGCAGAAAAAAAAAAAAAAAAATAATAATAATGTGTTTGCGGTTCTAGTGGCACGCGTTTTATTGACAGTGAGCTGACAGGAAGAGGGGGGAAGACAGGCGGCAAAGCGCCGCGGGTCAGAGTCGATTCCGGGGCGACCGCGTTGAGGACTAAAGGCCTCCTAACATAGTTAGCGCTAACCGCTAAGCGCTCCGGGGCGCTTCCACGTCCGCCGCGGACGCGCCCCGGAAAACAAAACTTGCCAAATCCGGTCGGGAGAAGGGCGAAAACATCGTTTCCACCAACAAAGCCTTCAGAGGCGTTCTCTGATGTTCTTTTAATGAAACAATATTAGGTAGATTGGACAACACGGAAGAAATAGCAGCATCAATGTTAACGCTTGCTTCCTCGACGAGCCGCCACTGCTATCAAAACAGTCTCACGTCATGGTCGCGTCTCCACTACGTCACATCTATGAAACTCCAGCCCTGCGTCCTGATTGGCCAGACCATAAATTTGGTTGGAGAAATCATTCTCTACCGGCGGTGTCCCAGATGTATGTGAGTGAAGCTAGGCGGAGCGATATGCATCTGGCGGAAGTCAGGTTAAATATTTCCTCCATCTGGTACTATTTGTTTACAACTTATATTACTTTTAAGGCTAGTTTCACATAGTTTGATGTAGCTAACGTTCCCTCCTGCTGCCGGTGGGTACCACGGTATTTTATTTCATTTCACCATCTCATCTGCAGTCTCCATTTTGCTAGAGGTTCTGTCGGTCACCTCTTCTAATTCTGTTCCTCGTGCTATACAAAATGGAAAGCTTAGTTTAGCCGGCTTTTGCACTACTGGAGGGAGGGAAGATGTACTCATTACTGTATTTATTGAGGAGGTTATTGCTTCGGGGCATCTTTTCCTGTCTTTTGTCCATGATGGTAAACCTGCTGCCATATGCATAACACAGTGAGCAAAACATTCTGATATGTCTGTGCAGTCGCCTATTTTACTTCCGGGTATACTCTGAAGGGTCGGTAACTGCTTAGCATTATAACAGGCTATACAATCATCTTTAGGGCGCTTTTTAGCTGTAAACATAGCTTGAACCGAAAATTGTATCCATTGTTGAAACATGTTCATTTGCCATTGTGACGTTTTTAATTTATTCAGATCCCTTTTCTGTCTTTTGTTTATTAATTTTACTACTCTATGAGCTCTTTCTATCGTCATTATTTGTTTTGTTAGTATGTTTTGACACATGTTTGTTTTGCATCTTACCGTAATGATCACCATCCCATCCCCACGGCAGTCCATGCTTTGTGGAGTTCCAAGCCAATGTTTTCCCATTGACTCGTCTCCTAAAATTTCCTCAGACATCACATAGTCATAACCTTCGGTTTGCACATGCATTAATGATTTATTCTCCCCACCGTTATTACTGATTATCCCCTGGTTAGTAGCTAGTGTTATCATTGCTAGTGCACATGTCTCTGTTTGACGCTTTACATGTGAGTGTGCATTGTTAGTGGTGAGCTTAATAAGATCCCCCCTTGTTAACCCAAAAAGGGTTAACAACAGAAGAAAACTAGTCAGATTCGGAAGAAGACGCATACGAGTGACGCCCAGACGGCGATGGGGTGGGCGGACACGACCCGCTCGCCGACCCAGACGTGCCGTCCGAGGGAGTGGATAGGGAGGGAGGGGGTGGTGAAGGTGAGGGATGTGGAGAAGGGGAAACAGTTCCAGCACTGTCTGATGAGTGATGAGAAAAAGGTTCTTCCAGTGCCTCAGAGCTGGGTGAGTCTGAGACAGACCTGCTAGGAGTCTGAGTGGCAGGAGAATCATCATTACTGCTGCCAAAGTCAGAAGGCGAATCGGAAGCAAAAGAATGAACATTATCATTCTCAGAGTCCCCTGACAGTGAAGCCCGTCGGGCTGCCAAGCGGGCTGATCGTCTCTGGCCATCAGACGACGACGGGGCTGAGGATGCATCAGTGCTCGCCCCAGGTACGACATCAGACGCCTGTGAATGTGCTATGGTAGTATGCGGAGGGAGACTTGCTGCTGCCCTTTCAGCATGCGCAGAGCCCGTCGGTCCTGGATCAAGGCCAGGTGGGTCTGGTGGACGATGACGTGTGCAGTGGTTCTTATGGAACCAGAAGGGCTTACCTTCAACTTTTAGGGCAGTGGGAGTGGTAAGAACAACTTTAAAGGGCCCTTCCCTACGAGGTTCGTTCCACTGACGTCTAAATACTCGTATGAACACTCTGTCACCGACTTGGACGTCTCTGACGTCCACTGGAATACGTGTCTCGTCTCGGTTGTGAGCTGCTTTCACCTGTTGAAATATAAGTCTGTGAATACGGGTTAGGGACCTGAGGTAGTCCCCCAGTTCACGTTCAAGTTGCGCCAGGGAAATCTCCTCCTGGGGCCCTCGCACCTGTGGGAGAGGCATAGGTCACCCTGTAAGCATTTCATGAGGAGTAAGATGGGTTAATCGGTTAGTTTGAGAACGCATTGCCATCAGTGCAATCGGCAACGCATCCACCCACGTCAGGCGGTTATTGCTATCAGCAATAATCTTTGCAATCTTGGTTTTGAGCACACCGTTGGCTCGTTCGACGGAAGCTTGGGACTGGGGATGATAAACACAACCAAACTTTTGTTTTATACACAACTGGGTGAACATCGCCTGGATGACCTGTGAAATAAAGTGAGGTCCGTTATCAGATGAAATAGTATCAGGCATACCAAACCTGGGAAACACTTCTTTACATAAAAACCTTGCTGCTGATTTGTGATCGTTTTTAGCAGTGGGGCAGGCTTCTATCCACCTGCTGAAACGACAAACAACCACAAGCATGTATCTCTATCCCTGCACACGAGTTAAAATGTCAACATAATCCATAATCAGATGACGAAAAGGGCCATCCGGCATAGGGATATGTGCTAAAGGTTGTGTGAACATTTTTCGCACATTGTACTTGGGGCAGTGTGGGCATATAGCTAATTCTCTGTCTACCATAGGTGTCAAATAAGGTGACCACCATACTGCCTGCAATTTTCGAACAACCTGGGCTCGCGAACAATGATCAGGTTCATGCATTACTCTGATAGCTGTTGGTAATAAGGACAAAGGAAGTACAAAATGTCCTCGGAAACTTCACACAACCCTGCATGGGGGTGTGATGTGCGTACCGCCCCCCTTTGCACCCACAATCGTTTTTCTGCTTCAGAGACGCTGTTCTGCGCCTCAATTAATGAGGCTAAATTAGTGATGGGTCCACAGTCAGCTGCAAGAACCATTGGTCCTTGTATTGCAGGTCCTGTGGCTTCTTTGGCTGCCTCATCTGCTAAGTTATTTCCTATTGCTACAGGTGTTTTTGCCGTCTGATGTGCCATGCATTTTACAATAGCTAACGCAGATGGGAGCTGCATGGCTTGTATTAATTCCATGACAGCCTGCCCATGTGTCACCGGGGTGCCATCAGTTCGAACAAAACCTCGCTGTTTCCAGATGCTCGCGTTTATATGGCATACCCCATAACCATACGCACTGTCTGTATAAATGGTGACTCTTTTACCTGTAGCTAATTTACATGCAGCTGTTAATGCTTTTATCTCTGCCAATTGGGCAGAGCAAGGTTGGTCAAGGCTCATGGACTGAACTTTTGTATAGGTGCCGTCGGGGTCAAGCCGGACCACTCCATATCCTGCTTTGTTCCCCGTCTCACCTCTGACGCATGACCCGTCAACAAACAATGTTAGATCGGACGGGATTGGGTGATTGTATAAATCCTCCCTTACTTTCATGAAGGCGTCCGTCTCCTTGAGACAATCATGGGGCTCACCTTCTGTTGGCAATACCATCCTAGTGGCCGGGTTGATCGTGACACAACGTTGCACGGTAAGGTCAGGTCCTGAAAGCAGAACTTCATAACCAGTGCGACGAGCTTGGGTTATCACGAAGCGTGGGCTTGTGAGCAGTGCATGTAATTGATGTGATGTATACAAGAAAATAGGGTGGCCCATAGTAATTACTGAGGCCTTTTTGTATGCAAATGCCGCTGCTGCCAAGCCTTGATAACAAGGAGGCAGGCCTTCTTCAACTCCATCTAATTTTGTACTGTAATAAGAAATTGGTTGTTTACCTGTGGGGGTGTCTTGCATCAATACTGCACATGCATACCCTTGTCGCTCTGCCACGTACAGATGAAATGGTTTGCCATAATCTGGATTGGCCAGAGCAGGAGCCGTTTGGAGATCTTGTTTTAGCAGCTGAAACGCTCTCTCTGCCTCGTCTGTCCACTGTAACTGAGCCGACTGGTGTCCTTGGCCTGCGGCTTTAATAAGTGCTCTCAATGGAGCAGATTTGATGGCGTAATCACATACCCACGGTCTGCTGTAACCTGCCATGCCAAGGAAAGACAACATGTGACCAACAGTTTGAGGTTTGGGCAATTTGGTAATGGCTTCTATTTGGGACGGTGCGATAGACCTCTTGTCCCCACTGAGTTGCCTGCCGAGGTATTCTACTGTTTGTTGACAGAATTGTAATTTTTGTTTACTTACTTTGTGTCCGCCTTCTGCCAATGCAGTCAACACCGTAATGGAGTCTTTTTCACACTGCTCTTTTGAGGAAGAACAGATCAAAATGTCATCAACATACATCAACATGGTGGATGGTAAGTCTAAGTGATTCAGATCATTTGCCAGCACACGATTGAAAATAGATGGTGAATGTACAAACCCTTGGGGTAATCGTGTGTACGTATATTGCTGACCTTTGTACGTAAATGCAAACAGATACTGGGAATCTGGATGCACAGGCACACTGAAAAATGCTGAACACAGATCTATCACAGTGAACCATTTTGTACCCGGGGGTATGTTGCTTAACAGTGTATGGGGGTCTGGTACTATCGGTATTTCTTCTGCTACAATGGCATTGATTAATCTTAGATCATGGACTAATCTACTGTATATTCATTACCGTTAGGCTTTTTTATGGGAAAAATTGGTGTGTTACAGGGGCTTACTGTCGGTTTTAGAACGCCTACAGTTTCTAATCCTGTTATAATGGGCTGTATGCCTTCTACTGCTTCATGTTTGAGGGGGTATTGTCTTTGAAAGGGTAATTTAGCATTTAATTTGGTGGTGAATTTGATGGGGTCAGCTGATTTTACTAAACCTACATCTGTTTTGCTTTTGGACCACACCTGCTCAGGAACTTGTTCTAATAGTGATGCGTGCTCCTCAGTCACCGCCATTTGTCTTTTCCCAGGCACTTTGATGTGTTCTGCTATTACTTCATCTGCTTGTGAAAATGAGATTTTGAAGTATAGTCCATCTTTTGATACACTAATCCGGTTCCATGCAGTATCGATCCATTCCGTGACTTTCTTGGCTTCTTGAATCATGGGACCCAGGTCATGCGACTCGTACTGGTCAGCAATCAGCAATGTGACATGCGGCGCTGAGTCAGTGACCTGGAACCATTCGGCAATGTCTTTTTCAGGAAACTTGACAACGGCTGCGGCTCCTTGTGGCCCAACCATTATGTCAGCATATTGGATGACAGTTGTTTTGTTGTTAATTTCTTCATCCCAGCTTTTCTCATAGTCTTCATGTTTCTGTCCTTTATCATAAAACATGGTGCAATGGAGGGGTAGGAAAGGCTCTTTGGATTCATCGTAGTGGTTCATTATCAGAGGTCTCCATGTTTCCCACTCCAATTGGAGGAAAGAAGTAGGTGACGTGAGTTTCATCCAAAATACTTGGTTTTCGGGGTCATGATTTGTCATTTGTAGGGTCATCTGTGGGCCCAGTGGCATCATGAAGGCTTTGCTGTTGTCAGTTGCTTCAAAATAAATTCCATTTGGAGTGCATTTAATCTTTGCGTGGAGCTGGCATAACACATCTCTGCCCAGCAGATTAATTGGCGTATCTGCTGAATAAAGTCGTGGTGCATACACAGTCTTTTCTCCTATAATCATGGGAACTGGCTCAGTCATGGGTATTATTTGGGTTTTCCCAGAGAAACCTACTGTTCGAATCTTTGAAGCTGAGAGAGGCAGACCAATTCCATTTTTTCCTATGCAGGAGTACGCAGCACCTGTATCAATCATGAATTGATGATGGCTGTCATATATTGTGACATCAATTGTGGGTTCCGTTTGTGGGCGTTGTGTTAATACAGGTAGAATGGCCTCTCTTTCAGGTTTCTCTGGGCACCCCTATTGCCAGTACGCTTCAGGCCCTGCTCCACCGTTGGCAGGTCCTGTGGCAGGGTGCTGGGGTCCCATCCATGGATTGGTTGGGCAGTCTCTTTGCATGTGTCCGACTTGTCCACATCCCCAGCACTGCAGCCTCAGCTGCTGATGTCCTATGTCTGGACCCGCCTGGGGCATCCGCTGGTATTGTCCGTGAGGGGGCCTCCTCGGGGCTCCTTGTTGTCCTCTCCATCTGCCCCGCATGGGTGGCCCCCCTCTTCCTCTTCCAGTCATCACGTGCGGGGGACCTGTTCCCTGATTTAGATGCACATGGATGGGGGGAACCTGTTGAGTTTGGGCCCCTCCTGCAGGTGGTGCTGTTGGATACTGCATCTGCTGTGTGGGTGGAGGGATGGTGGGAGATATCACTGGGGCTTGAACGACTTCACCTCCTGCTGGTCCACTCTCAGCTGTGGGAGGGGCTGCCACTGTCAGCGCGGCTTGATGTTTGGGCTTCTCTCTGTCTCTCTTTGCTTTTGTTAATTCTCCAATTTGCAGTTGGGCCAACTTTGTGGCCAGCATCTTGCTTTGGTCTTCAAGCGCTTGTTTTTCAGCTCGGTGCATGTTTACATAATGTATGACATGCTCCGAGAACGCAGGCCAGTCCATTTTTATGAGTCCCACCACTCCATCCAGTTTGGCCTGTACTTCTTTGGGCATGGCACCTTTAACGTACATTTTAAATAGTGCCTTGGTTGATTCTTGCTCATCCCATTCGCTTCCTGTCTCTGCTTTCCACATTTGTTGAAACTTGTGCAGAAACTGGGCTGGGCTCTCATCATCTTTTAGACATTCTTCTTTCAGCTTGGTTGGGTCTCTGCGTGAGGGATATTTGTTTCTCAGGGCTTCCCATACTCGGGGTCTCATATGGTTGAAGGGTAACCCATCGCACCGGTGTCCACGCATGACCCCTGGAAGCGCCGCCTCCACAAACACTTCTTTGGCTGCCGAGTGTCCTGCCATTTTTATTAGCAGTGCTTTGATGTCTCCCGCTGCCAAGTTGATGCCCCCCGCTGCCAAGTTGATGCCCCCCGTGATTTCTTCTAGCTTTTCTATCCATCTGTCTGCTCCGTCTGCCAGCGGCGTCAGTCTTCCTGCAAGCGTTATCATGTCCATAAATGACCATGGCATGTAGCGGTCTTCATTCGGCCCCTTGGAAATTAAAGGCATGATTTTTGCCTCCTGCCCCTGTGCTGCTGCACGTAGCTGTGCCTGCGATCTCGTTTCCATTGCATGATTGCGGTGCTCTTCCACCTCCACATCCACCTCAAGTTCAGTTGTGAGTTGTTTTTTCACACCTGAAAGCATCGCTCTCCTTTCCGTGACCTCCCGAGGTCTTACAGCTGGGCCCTTCCCGCTCTGTCTGGTCCTGCTGACAAAATGTGGGGATATTATGTCGTTCCCATCATCCAGACGTTCAGCTGTGTCCCACAGTTCCATATTTCTTTCTCTTTCGTCCTCTTCCTCTTTTTCTGCTTCTGTGAGCGTAGTTTTGAAGTGCTGGTCAGGGTGGTCCGCGAGGTCAATCTGGGCTGCCTCCTCCATCCGCTGCTCAACCTCCTGTCTTTGCTTCTCCTCTCGTTGCTTTCTTGCGCACCTTTGTAATTCTTTTAAGTTTTCCTCATGTTCCCTTACTTCTTTTCTCAGTCTTTCCACTTCCTCTTGTTCCTCTTTTTTTCGACTTTCTGCTTCTCTTTGTCTCTCCAAACGTTCCCTATGTTTCTCCCAGCTGCGGATTAATGTATGGCACTCCTGCAATTCCTCCAGCTCTGCGGTTGTTCTTTCTTCCACCGATTCTGACTTTTCTTTTGGATTTGATTTTCTAAGTGCCTGAGGGAGAGTCGTGGGCCATCCGACTGATGCGGGCAAATGAGCCCTAGGAGGTGTCGGTGGGCTGGAGCAGGCACTATCCTCCTCCTCATCTAACGAGCAACTTGGCATCTCTTCTTGGCTTATATTTCCCCAATTTCTCTGCTGTCTATCTCTTTTTCCTTTTTCTCCCTCCCCCTCGTTATCCATTACTAATTTTAACCTCCCTGTGATTTTACCCCTACTAATTTTATCTGTACACACTGGGTACTGTCCTGCTGCTGTGGCATGGTAAGGTGGTGGCTTAGAAGCAGTAAACTCAGGTGCTGTTGGGTTTATGTTACTTTCAACTTTAAAATATCGCAAGATATCTCTCTGTTCAGCATGTTTCTGTTTTTTACGCAACTGCGTTTGGTCATTTCTTGCATCGTTATGCCGCAGCCTTTCTTCTACTTCATCATAGCATAACGGGTCAAAGCTACCTTCTATAGGCCAGCGATTTTTTCCAGATGTAATCTTATGCCATTCCATCATGCATTTTTGAATTCTGCGTTTGTTAGAAGGATGTGTTATCATTACTAATTTAGCAGGCGTCAGTTCCTTAGTCTGTTTGCTCACGTTGGTTCCCATGGCACTCAGCAGTCAGCGGACACTGTGGCCTGTGTCTATTTACATAGGGCTGAACGACTTTGGAAATAATCTAATTATGCTTCTCTTTGCTGCTGTAATTTTAATGTGATTATTTCCAATCTAGTTTTACTCACATGCAAACAACAAATCTACTTTGTTTCCTTGCTGTGCAGCTCAATTGTTAAAAGACTCACCGCATCTAAATTCAGAACAGCAATGATTGTGTTTTAACCTAACTATATTTTAACCTAGGTTGCAATTTTTTTACCTTCCTCTTCATTAATCGTAGGTAAAGAAAGAATGGCCTATACCTAGAGTTGTTTGTACACAAGGACTAGTTACACCTAGAACCTTTATTGTTTCTATTAATCAGAATGTTATTCAATAGACTAGCTTTTAGTTAATTTGGACATTTAATCCTTCTTAACTTTAAGGTGCAGTCTACAGGCAAGTCTAGCTTTAAACTAATTGATCTGTATTTTTATGCTACGTATGATTATAGAGACTTCCAAATCCAGTAATAAAATTAGATTATCTCCCTGCTGCTATTGTCTTTCTTTTTTATGTGGAGGCAACCCCACTTTTAAGTTTTTGTCAACACCTACTGGACACGTTTTAGTTTTATAATTGTTAGTAGCTACAAATTGTAAACTCTGTGATTTTGGAAATTGCGTTTATATTAAGACTGCTATTAATTGTCCAGCCCAGCTATTTACTAACCCTCTTAGTCCCTATTTTGTCTGGTTTTTTATCGGGTCCTGCTCTTTCCAATATAGATTTTTCCTTTTTTAACTTTTTACCTTTTTCGATCTGTTATATTTCAACAATCTAGGGTTAGGGTATTTCTGTTATGCTGAACTTCTTGTTTTATCCTTTGTTTTATAGTTTTTATTATATATATTTTACTACTATCAATTCTTATTGTTTATCATTATCTTATCTTTTTATGCTGTATTGCTTAAATTTTATTTTGTTCTATACTTTGTTTCTTTCGAATATATATCTGTATCCTTATCACTGTCAATTTATTATTTATTATTATCTTATTTCTATGTATTATTATTATAGTTCCCGTTTTCCCTTATTTCCCTTTTTAACAATTAATCTACACTTTACATACACTAACACAGACAGACATGTATTTTAGCTCTCACCTATTGCACTTCTTGTGCTTTTACTCTGCAGGTCTATATTATTCTTACAATAACTTTCCTCACTGTCTCTTACAGTGGCATACGCATTTTTCCCAGCTTTCAGGCCCCACTTTCCACGCTGGACAAGTGAGGGACGTCTCCTTCGAGCGGTACTCCTTACACTGACTATCGCCTAGTCAGGTCTCTTTAATCATCAATACTTTTGCACAACTTCATAGCACATTTCCTGACTATCACTTAGTCACCAATACCCTTATTCTGCCACAAATATGAACCATACACTAAATGCATCCACTGCTCTGAGCGGCTGTCTCACCAGACTTATGTCAATCACTTTGACTGGTCTGTCCCTACTTCTCCACCCACTATCTATTTCAGATACAAAACAGTTCTTTGCACCAATCAATATCTTAAACAAAAATGCATCAGTTTTTCGTTAGCCATATATTCATGCACATATACTTTTTTCATCAATTGATACCTTAAACAAAATTGCAGCAGTTTACATTAGCCATATATTCAACACTTTAAACAAACATGCAGCCACATACAATTAGCCATACATTCACACACACATATTAGACAAACATGCAGCCACGTACAATTAGCCATACATTCACACACACATATTAGACAATAATGCTGCCACGTACAATAACCATACATTCACACACACACACACACCTCTGGACCGCTCCCCAGCTTATTCTGTTCTTCCTTTATGTTATTTTTGTATATATTGTTCTTGTTATGTTATTGTTTTGTGTATATTACTAAATTTAGATTGCTAGGTTCTTTTAGGAGGGCTTTGTGATACCTGACATCCACTAGCCGCCTGCCGGAGGCCGGTTCCCCACAAATTTAGATAATTATAACAAATTAGTATCTCACCTGTATTGGTGGATTCTTATGGGCCCTTGGGGTTCCTGGCGTCCAACCGGTGGCAGCAGTCGTCCGGGATCACGCGTCCTCCTGGCTGGCTCGCCAAAATGTTGTGGATGGGCCTCCCCACAACGTAATGATTTGCACTAAGTCCTTCAAAAATTCTAAGTTCTTGGTAAGGCAGTTAAAAATATCAAACAGTAGTCAAAAAGTGAACAAAGGTAGCTGAGTCTCAGTCCAGGGTGGTTTATTGCAACAACACAAGACAACCACACGTGAGATGTGCTCCGGACAACATCATCTGACAACATACAGAAAGCGGTCGGTTTAAACACATTCTCTGGATCTTTGAGCTCCTCCTGTGAGCCCCTCCTTTTTTACATAATTTCCATTGCTTTTTCCATGGATATCTTTGTTAATTTTTTACCTATCAGTGGAAACTTTCATGGGGCGTGCTTTTTTAAAAACATGGTTACACATCACAGCTCCTCCCAATCATGGCCCCTGCACATTTCCATATGGTTACACGTCATTACTTTTTCGGACCTGGACCTTGCATTTTCTGTGTTCATTTTGGAGTCTTTCATGTTCTGCTTTACATTGCAAATGGCTTGCCCTTTTGACCCAGAGGTTTTTCAATTTCCCCTGTTAAATTGGTAAATTCCATTGACCCCCTAATTCTTATTCTGGGCTTGTTGTGTGACACACACACATGTTTCTTAGGTGAATGTTACAGCACACCTTATATCAATTGTGATAAGAATATATTTATTATAAGATATTCATTGTGAGATATTAATCCACTACAACTCCTTCTACCTGTGTTTCTGCCTTTTTAGACTGGCCTTCCTAATTTGAAAGCCATTGTGTGAGTAGATGTTTCCAGCATTCTTTTCCTGCCTCTCCTTTTTAACCATGTTCTCCTCTTTGGATTTCCCTGGCTTGCTTCGCTCTGACACTTCCTCATCTTTCTGATTTTCGGAACACAATCTGGATTGTTTCATGACCCCGATTCTAGCCAAGTGGTTTTGACCTATCAGCCTGCCTGCTCTTACCATGTACGATCCAAGCTCAATTCATCTTCTTATTTTTTTTACTTGTGTTTCAATGGCGGTTGGCAACCAGCTAGCATTACTGCCTAAAGCCCAATTCATGGACCTCTCTTCAGCCTCAGCTCTCTCTGCGTTACCAAACTCCAGTGTGGGCTTTTTGCCTGCCTACACCAAGGTTTGCGAAGATGGTCAGTATGCATTGGTAAAGAATTAAAATAATAATGAATTCTTTAAATATAAAAGCATCACATAATATCAATATATTAATGCTAATCACCAGCTAATTGCTCAGCTAATCTCATGGAACAACCAAAATGACTACAAATAACACACATCAATCTGCTCTATAAGGAAACCCACAATCCTTTGCATGACATGACGTTTAGGCACAGCCCACCTCATGGAAATTTACGAGAAGACAACACACTCTTTGTACTTCTTTTTCAGAAGGCTGTAGACTTGCATTTGACCAGAATCATCCATGTGCATTTTTGTCGCGTAATGACGTAAGAGTTAAAGGCTGTCCAAAATCGACACAGCAGTCCAAAGCTCCTCTCCTACCCACGATAGAGTTATTCATGACCATATTCAATTCAATTCAATTTTATTTATATAGCGCCAATTCATGAAAAATGTCATCTCAAGGCACTTTACAAAGTCAAGTTCAATTATATTATACAGATTGGGTCAGATTATACAGATTGGTCAAAAATGTTCCTATATAAGGGAACCAGTTGATTGCATCAAAGTCCCGACAAGCAGCATTCACTCCTGGAGAAGCGTAGAGCTACAGGGAGAGTCGTCTGCATTGTCCATGGCTTTGCAGCAATCCCTCATACTGAGCAAGCATGAAGCGACAGTGGGAAGAAAAACTCCCCATTAACGGGAAGGAAAACCTCCAGCAGAACCGGGCTCAGTATGAACGGTCATCTGCCTCGACCGACTGGGGGTTACAGAAGACAGAGCAGAGACACAACAAGACAGACAAAAAAGCACAGAAGCACACATTGATCCAGTAATCTGTTCTACATTAGATGGTAATAGTGGGTGAGCCGTCTTCACTGGATGATTTCACAGTCAACAGAACGCCAGACCAGGTGTACCTACTATGAAGAAAAAAGAGAGAGAACAGAAAGCTAAAGCAGAAATGACAACACATAATGCATAATTGAAGAACAGTAGAACTCTATAGAGTGAGAAAATTAGATCCTGATGTTCTCCAGTAGCCTAAGCCTATATAGGTAGCTCAGAGTAACATGAGCCACTCTAGTTATAAGCTTTGTCAAAAAGGAAGGTTTTAAGATTAGTCTTAAAAGTAGACAGGGTGTCTGCCTCACGGACCAAAACTGGGAGTTGGTTCCACAGGAGAGGAGCCTGATAGCTAAAGGATCTGCCTCCCATTCTACTTTTAGAGACTCTAGGAACCACCAGCAGACCTGCAGTCTGAGAGCAAAGTGCTCTGTTAGGAACATACGGGGTAATCAGAGCTCTGATATATGATGGAGCTTGATTATTAAGGGCTTTATACGTTAGAAGAACAATTTTAAATTCTATTCTTGATTTAACAGGAAGCCAATGAAGGGAAGCTAAAATTGGAGAAATATGATCCCTCTTGTTGATTTTCATCAGAACTCTTGCTGCAGCATTTTGGATCAGCTGAAGACTTTGAACTGTATTTTGTGGACATCCTGATAGTAAAGAATTACAATAGTCCAGCCTTGAAGTAACAAATGCATGGACTAGTTTTTCAGCATCACTCCTGGACAGAATGTTTCTAATTTTGGCGATAAAAGTTTATGTGGTTCCTTGACATAAAAGTAACTTTTAAGAAAGTATTTAGGCAAGAATTTAGCTATGTAAACCCAAAATATCTGCTTGATGTGTTCTCATATAGTTTAATTTTTAAAATGCTTGGACGTGCTCAGACATGTCTACTGCCACTGCCACAGCTGGCTCGCCTTGATGGCTTTCAGCTGCCTGGGCAGTAAAGGCTCACTATGTTGAGAGAAAACGCCTCTCTCCTGGCACATTGCTTTCCAACTCCAGCTTGGTTTCCACAATGAGTTAAAAGGAAAAATAATTCAGATATCTAATGCCAATGTTTGGTTAGTTAATTATTATTATCATTCTCTATAAGTTAATTTCAACTTTCCTCAGACAGTTATTGGGTTAGTGTTTAAGTTGTAAAAACTTTTACTAATAAATTACACAAATAGTATTTGTCATCAATCAATTTTATTTAGTGGTATTTCCATATTAACATAAAATTACTTTAAATATTGGGCTGATTGATGAATTAAAATGAAATGATAAAGCAACATTTTAAACAAAGGATTGTGAGCCATCATGAATATGTAAAGCGAAGAATAAGTACTGTGTACAGTTATTTACAGTGGAGACAGCTGGATTAGCCTTTATGCTCCATTTGTTTGACTTGATGCTGTCTTGGTTGCTTGGCAATGGGAGTTATGCTAAGGTAGGTGAGGACAGCCATTGAAGGCTAGAACGTCCCACTTCACAAACCGATCTCTTGCGGCCTTTTCTTTTTGCCGGACAACGAAGGACCTGGCTCACGTAGACCGGGTCCGTCCAAGGATGTAGTCCCTGAATTGTGACACAACCAATTCAATAAACAGAATTATAGCTTATCCTAACACACAGCAAACTGACCCAATAGTGCCACCAAACTCAATCACAGCATCACCAGCAGAGAAAGTAAAAACATAAACAAGGCTTTTTAGGTGAGAGATAACTAAGTAGCTAAGTAGCCTCTCCAAGACAGGCCATAGCATGGAACATTGCTGCTCAGGTTGGTTGTTAGCTCAGGCACTAGGGTTGGTAACTTCAGTTTACCAATCAAAGCATCTCAGCACTGACTACATCACTGGCCAATTTTAGGTAAGAATTTGAGTAATGTAGCAGCATTCAAAGAGTCTGATGCACAGTTTGTTGACCTGTGACATGTCAAAGCAGAATATAACAGGAATACATTGTTTTCTCAGGAATAAACAGACTGTTTTTCTCTTTTGCAGAACTCGAATACAGAAAATCCAAACTGTGTGGGTATCGAAGGTGTACTAGAGGCTTACTTCCACACCCTGCGAACTGTTCAGTTGTATGGCCCGACCAACTTTGCTCCTGTCATTAATCAGGTGGCTCGGTGAGACATGCATAAACACTAACATCTACCCACTATATGGATTCAAATGCACACTGTGACAGCAGTACCAAGGAACTGACTTCAATATTTTGGATAAAAATAATAAGAAAAATAGAAATAAGAAATATGGCAAAAGCATGAAAATATAAAAGTAAACTGAAAAAGTCAGTGTATTAAATGGATATGTTACAGAGAATCATTCAATTCAATTCAATTACCAGTTTGAAAGATAAAAAGTTGTGTATAACAGATTAGAGATGTTGAGTGATTTGACAGAAAAAGTCACACAAAGTTACATTTAGCATCTATATGATGTATAGTGGCTGATACAGCTAGTTGCAGATATACAGTTTCTATTTTTGTGACATGTAGTTTTGGTTGTGATGAACATCAGTATTTCACCTGAAGTTACTCATTCAAAGTTTTGTCCAGGATTGGAGAGATCAGTGACAATTCTTCTCACAATCCCGGTGACCTGTATGTTTCAGAGATGTGTCACATTTTATCACACCTTGAGATACCAAATGCGATAATGCTGCCAGTGTCTTTGGACAGTGTGGCAGTAGCACGCCAGATTGTAGAGCATTCATGAGCATGCACTCCATAGTAGTGTGGATGAGCACTTCTCTTTCCTTTGGCAAGTTTCAGATGCCTCTTACTGTCTGCTTGGTATTCTTAGTGAGAAAGCTGATCCTGTGGCAACTTTAGATCCTTTCCCTGAAAGAATCCCAAGCTGAGGATACACATGAGAACCATGAATGAAACAGTTTTTTGAGCGTCGTCGTCGTCGGTTGTGGAAGGTTTTGTTATTGATCACTGCGTTGCAGCAAATGATAGATCCTTTGGTTGTAAGCTAGTGGGCACCATTGGAAGTTGCATTATTGTGAGAGCGCTACATCAATAAAAGCTCTTCAATCATACCTGAAGTGAATTCATTGGATGCAAGAGGACGACGCGTCAAGTCAGCAGTCTCACTGTGGCTTAGGTTCGTTTTTGTTTTGTTAAGAACAAGTCACTACAGCAACTATAGAATCTTACAAAAAAGCACATTCTTGAAATACTTTTTTAACAAACCAAAAAATACTATTCAAATAAATGTTATGCCAGAAACCCTTTTGATTATGATTATTATCATTAATTATAATTTGCTATTATAATTTTAATAATAGGTCATTCAAACTCAAATGGTAGCTATAACACATATAGTTCAAATGGTTGTGATCCCAGGGCTATAAGCTTGTAATGATTAATACCAATAATGCATTTATTAATTAGCTGTTATGAACTCATTTATGCTGGAACAGGGTGATCTGATCGGTTTCTGACATGGTCAAATGGCCAGTGGCCATTTTGACCATGTTGCATGATGGGAGTCGGTGGCCATTTTGACCACACTGCATCATGGGAAATGTGGTCTGTCACATCATGAAAATGGCATAACATAAACATCAATTGTTTGCACTTAAGTTGAATCCTAATTATGTAATTTGTGAGCAAATCTTAAAAGAAGCAATGTAATGCTGGGCACATTTAAACTATTACAAACAAAGAACCAACAAATTGATCACTTAAAGCCCAAGTAATAGAAACAGGGTACTCCTAGAGGAGGTATGCTGTACTGTACTGTGTTTTGACCTCTTCTTCCATTTTTGGCACAGGCTGCATGTTAGCTCACTACATCCAATCCATCTTCCAGAGCCTTTAGTTTAGATAGTTCCATCTCAGCCAAAAATGATCCATTTATTTTGTTGCTAGTAAATCCTGGCGCCCATCAGTCGTAAAAGACAGTAGGGTGAACCCTGGCGTGGAACAAGGTGCTTTTGCCAGCGGAGACCAACATCAAATGTTCTCGCATGTATGCAATGCCTTGTATGCGGTGGAAAAGTAACTCTCCAAAACATGCTTAATACAGCATTCCCACAGAGACACGTGGTGATGACAGCATCATGTGTGGGTGAAATTTTTCTTCGGCGTGGAAAGGGAAGCTGGGCAGAGTTAATGGGAAGGTGGAAATACAGAAAATGTCCCGGGGAAACACCTGTCAGAGGCTTTTCAAAAGATTTGACACTTGGGCGAAGGGTTACCTTCCAGCAGATACAATGACCCTGAACATAATAAATAATAAATAATTGAACTTTATTGATCTCACAATGGAGAAATTCACTTCTGCATCTTAGCCCATCCCCTTGGGGAGTAGTGGGCTGCCACTCTGTGGTGCCTGGGGAGCAATTGGGGGTTAAGGGTCTTGCTCAGGGACCCAGAATGGCAGCTTGTGGGAGTTGAACTCAGAACCTCTGGGACCGAAGCTCTGTGCTCTAACCACTAGGCCAACACTCCCCTCCTGGCGCCCCTCCTGGCGGAGGCCACTCGGTTATCATGCTCTGTGTATTTCCTTCCTGCTAGTATCTTACACCCTGCTGTGTGATGCTGGATGGTTTCTGGGACCTCTTTGCATAGCCTGCACCTGGGATCTCACCTGGTATGGTAGATCCAGGCCTCTATTACTCTGGTACTCAAGCCCTGCCATGATCATTATATATATATATATATATATATATATATATATATATATATATATATATATATATATATATATATATATATATATATATATATATATATATATATATATATATTTCTGCTCTTAGCAGTAATGATTTTATGGGAATCTTCATAAATAAAATTGATTCCATTAAAAATAAAATAATTGGCATCCTCCCAAACATGATTACCTCGTCCTCAGTAAGTGAGGCAGCATTGGAGGAATCTTTAGAACCTGCGCAGTATCTGAATTGTTTAGAAGCAGTAGAGCTTTCTCAGCTATCTAAAATTTTAGCTTCATCTAAACCTTCTACCTGTATGTTGGAACCAATCCCAACCAAGTTGTTTAAGGAGGTGTTCCCTCTGATCAGTGGTCCTATTTTAGACATGATTAATCTATACTTGGTAAATGGATATGTACCACAGGCTTTTAAAGTAGCTGTTATTAAACATTTACTTAAGAAACCTTCTCTTGATCAAGATGAGTTAGTAAATTACAGACCTATATCTAATCTTCTTTTCCTATCTAAAATTCTTGAGAAAGTAGTTGCTAATCAACTATGTGAACATTTACAAAGTAATGACCTACTTGAGGAGTTTCAGTCAGGCTTCAGAGCTCATCATAGCACTGAAACAGCTCTGGTGAAGGTCACTAATGATATTCTCATGGCCTCAGATAATGGACTTGTGTCTGTACTTGTCCTGTTAGATCTCAGTGCTGCATTTGATACAGTTGATCACAATATTCTCCTACAAAGACTTAAGCATACTGTAGGGATTAAGGGGAAAGCATTAGGCTGGTTTAAATCTTATCTGTCGGACAGATTCCAGTTTGTTCATGTTAATAATAAATCTACCTCAAACTCTAGGGTCACTTGTGGAGTACCACAGGGTTCAGTCCTTGGACCAATTCTCTTTACTATATATATGCTTCCGATTGGCAAAATTATCAGACAGCATGGGATTCATTTCCACTGTTATGCTGATGACACTCAGCTATATTTATCCATAAATCCTGATGAATCCAATCAATTACTTCGACTGCAGTCATGTCTTGATGACATCAAAAGCTGGATGACTTTAAATTTCCTGCATTTAAATTCTGACAAGACAGAAGTTGTAATCTTTGGGCCAGAGTCCTCAAAAAATAAAGTTCTTAATCAATCACTTAATTTGGCTGGCATTAATTTGGCCTCTGGTAATAAAGTTAAAAAACTTGGTGTTGTTTTCGCCCAAGACATGTCATTTAAATCCCATATTAAACAGGTTTCCAGAGTTTCCTTTTTTCACCTCCGGAATATCGCCAAAATTAGAAACATTCTGTCCAGGGGTGATGCTGAAAAACTGGTCCATGCATTTGTTACTTCAAGGCTGGACTATTGTAATTCTTTACTATCAAGAAGTCCACAAAATGCAGTTCAAAGTCTTCAGCTGATCCAAAATGCTGCAGCGAGAGTTCTGAGGAAAATCAACAAGAGGGATCATATTTCTCCAATTTTAGCTTCCCTTCATTGGCTTCCTGTTAAATCAAGAATAGAATTTAAAATTCTCCTTCTAACGTATAAAGCCCTTAATAATCAAGCTCCATTATATATTAGAGCTCTGATTACCCCGTATATTCCTAACAGAGCACTTTGCTCTCAGACTGCAGGTCTGCTGGTGGTTCCTAGAGTCTCTAAAAGTAGAATGGGAGGCAGATCCTTTAGCTATCAGGCTCCTCTCCTGTGGAACCAACTCCCAGTTTTGGTCCGTGAGGCAGACACCCTGTCTATTTTTAAGACTAATCTTAAAACTTTCCTTTTTGACAAAGCTTATAGTTAGAGTGGCTCATGTTACCCTGAGCTACCTCTATAGTTATGCTGCTATAGGCTTAGGCTACTGGAGGACATCAGGGCCTATTTTTCTCACTCTACTGAGTTCTACTGTTCTCCAGTTTTGCATTGTATTATATTGAAATGACTGTCGTAATTTCAGCTTTTAACTTTTTGTTCTCTCTTTGTCTTCATAGTAGGTACACCTGGCCTGACGTTCTGTTAACTGTGACATCATCCAAGGAAGACCGATCACCCGCTATTACCAGCTAATGTAGAACAGATTACTGGATCAATGTGTGCTTCTGTGCTTTTTGTCTCTCTTGTTGTGTCTCTGCTCTGTCTTCTCTAACCCCTAGTCGGTCGAGGCAGATGACCGTTCATACTGAGCCTGGTTCTGCTGGAGGTTTTTCCTTCCCGCTAATGGGTGGTTTTTCTTTCCACTGTCGCTTCATACTTGCTCAGTATGAGGGATTGCTGCAAAGCCATGGACAATGCAGACGACTCTCCCTGTAGCTCTACGCTTCTTCAGGAGTGAATGCTGCTTGTCGGGACTTTGAAGCAATCAACTGGTTCCCTTATATAGGACATTTTTGACCAATCTGTATAATCTGACTGATTTTGACTTTGTAAAGTGCCTCGAGATTACATGTTTCATGAATTGGCGCTATATAAATAAAATTGAATTGAAATTGAATTGAATTAGAGATAATCCTGAAAATCAGATCTTGGTTGGCAGGGCTGTGGGATTATATGGAATTTACCAGATACTCAGGAGAGGAAAACGGACAGGCACAGCTATACAGCTCTGGTGACTCTGCACACTCTTGCCTTCAATCCACCTGTCTAATGACCACTCTCTAAATAATAAAAAGCTGGGGCTTCCGGCTATTTTAGGTGGACCACACTGCAGAGCTCTCAAGGAAGAAAGAGAGGCAGAATAAGCTTTTAAATAAACAAATGTAAAACTACCACTAAATTACACGTCCAGCCATCTTCAGTGTCACACTTTTGAAACCATAGTTTAACACATTTCACAATCTAAAAGGCAGAGGAATGTTTACAACTTCAGTAATGGACTCTCATACCCAACAATGCGAGATGGGTAGATTTCCGATCGCCAGAGAGTGTCCAACTCTTGGCCATTTCAGTTTATATGGATGAGCAAAGCCTGCTCAGGATTCGTTGATTACCCCATGTTGCTTTCCGGGATCCATGTCACCATTAGACTGAGAGCTTGTCTTCAGGGAAAATAACTGTCAATGTGTATGCATGCCAAATGTCCTTGGGTTTGTTTCCCTGGTAACTGTCTTTGACAGCTGCAGCCTCTGTTATCTCATAATCTGTAACATTACACCAAGGAGTGGAACAGGAGAAGCTGACAGTCCTGGTTTTAATGGGGGTGTGAAGATTCAAAAGGTTGGTCAATTTAATTTTGGGGGCCTGCGAAAGAGAAAAAATGTTGTTGGGAGTAGGGGTTTGCTTTCTAAATCCTAAGCATTCAAATCAATATCAGGAAGGCAGGGGTATGATAGATAAATTCAGATCTTTGTGGAAGATGACAGCCAGATCACCACCTCTTCCCATTGTGTGAGCCTGCTGAAAGAAGGTGTATCCAAGGGGACAGGCTTCTCTCCGCCTCTCTGCCTACTCGGACGCTTTTTTCTCTGCTCCCTGCTTGCTTGCATTTTCCTGCCTTTTACTTTTTATCTCCTTTTTATATCTTAGCCAAAACTTCAGAAAGTTGGATTTTGTTATTTTATTTATTTTCTTTTATTTATTTTTGATTTTGATTTTCAAAAGATGCCTACCTTCACCACAGAGGACTTTGACAAGCTTCTACAGAAGATAGCTGTTATGGAACAGAAAATCTGCCGACTCGGAGTGAATTATAATGTAAATGCTGTGTATGGAAATGAAACAACCCTGCCTGTGATTCCGAACGGGGACCACCAGCCCAGCAACTCATTGAACAAACAGTTCCCTGAGGAAAATGAGAATCCCTGGACCACTCTGGGTGCAAGACCAATGGATCAAGGAAACCCCCACCTAGACAAAGGAAACTGGCCGATACTACAGAGAAGTGTCCCAAGACAAGTGAAACAACAACGGGCCGTTCTCACAGCAAATGATAGGAGTAAACCTGCTGGAAATGTTGGAATTCCACTACTAAACAGATTCGCTCCGCTCCAACATGAGACCCAGGAGGATCATGACAACAATCAAAGTTATGTCAACAATCTTCGCTCTAAGCTACCAGAGAAAAAACAAGCCACAGGACCAAGGACCCTGATATTATGCAATGGATCTGTAAGTGGGATTAAACATTTCTGTAACAAGAAAAACACAGAGTTCTTGATTTATAACCCTTTGAACTATCGCCTGGTGTCTAATGTATCAGACATCCTTCCAAGGATCTTGAAAGAACGCCCGGCCCTGGAAAAACTCATCATACAAACTGAAGCCTTGGGCGACGCCACCCAGAGAAAATCAGAAGTTTTGAAAGAGGATTACAACAATTTAGTTGATGGCCTTAATGTCAACGTATTTCTCAGTGGCCCTCACGTCCCCATTCATTGTGGAGATGAGATTTTTTTCCAGAGTTCTGACGCTAAACAAATAGCTGAAAAAAACATGCAAACAAACAACTGCAACCTTCATAGACAACTTTAACATCTTTTGGGAAAGAAGACATCTGTTCAACAGAGATGGTTTCTCTCTAAATAGGTCAGGTGCAAAACAGCTGATTTCAAACATCTTCTATTCTGTGAACCATGCGTCATCAGCTTTGTTCCAAAACAAAGCTCAATCAGTGCCAAAACAAATGATAAGCCCAGGACAGCCCGAACAAACCAAGATAAAGATGGCCAGAAAGATGACACAGAAAGAGGCTACGTAAGAATTACAGGAGGATTCATCCCAGATCTCAGCAGGACAAAGAGAGGACCAAAAACCTCCATCGTCACGAACACCGGTCCAGACTGCAACAACCTCCCCTTCTTCTCCACAAAGCCCAGAAGTTCCTTTTCTGGAATTTTCTCACAACATGAACAAAGTATTTAAGATTGGCCTACAGTTGACATCCTCTCCACATAGCCATTCTGACATCCGCAGCTCTGTGACTAAATCAGCATCTTCTAAAAGCCTCAGAGCCCCAGAGCCTCCCCCTCAACGTATCACGCAACATTCCTGTGGTCAGGACCTTCCGATAACTTCTCTGTGATACACACCGGGCCCTAGCAGCACGTTTATCAGACATGACAGTTTCCAGCATCAGCCTGGGCCTTCTGTCAGAGAATATGGAATATCTGAGATGATACGTGGCAGAAATAAGAAAACCAGAAGTATAACAAACAGGAACAAAAACTTAAAAGTTATAAACTGTCAGATGCAATCTGTCACAGAGAAACAACCACCAAGTCATATAAACTGGGTTTATTAAACATTAGATCTCTGTGAGGAAAATCCCTTTTAACTAATGACTTCATTATTGACAATAATCTCGATGTAATGTTTTTAACAGAAACATGGTTACATGAATTTAGTGAAGCAGCTATACTGATGGAGTCAACACCTCCAAACTACAATTTTCTTTGTGAGAGCAGACAGCAAAGGAAAGGTGGAGGAGTAGCAACATTGTTCAATGATTCACTAAAGTGTAAAAAGGTGTTTTTGGGAAAATTTGACTCTTTTGAACATTTGGCTCTCCAGGTAAAGAGCCCGGTACGAACTATGTTTCTAAATGTTTACAGGCCTCCTAAGTCCACATCAAACTTTTTTAATGATCTTAGTGACCTGCTGTCTGTGATATGTGTTGATTATGACTGTTTAATTATTGTGGGAGACTTCAACTTTCATGTTGACAACCCTGAAAACAGAGGTGCAAAAGAACTGTGTGACACACTTAGAAACTTTGGTTTAACTCAACATGTTAAATGGCCAACACACAAACAGGGACATATTTTAGACTTGATCATCAAGTCAATGTAACTGATGTTGCCCTATCTGATAATTTTTCTGTTACCTTTGAAAGCATAATTTCCAGTGACTCATTTAGCCAAAGGGACATTATAAGAAAACGCACCTTTAAGGACAATGCCACAGAAACTTTTATTCAAGCTTACTCTGATACTTCAACCTTGGGCTGCAACTCAGTAGATAAGCTAGTAGATAACTTTCATTCTAAAGTCTCAGACATCATTGACTGCATTGCTCCAGTTAAAGTGAAAGTTTTTTCCGGGAAGAAAAAATCTCAGTGGAGAAGTGCTCCAGTAACCTGACAAAAGCCAGCTGTATGTTGCTCCGCCTAGCTCCACTCACATACATCTGGGACACCGCCGGTAGAAAGTGATTTCTCCAACCAATTTTATGGTCTGGCCAATCAGGACGCAGGGCTGGAGTTTCATAGATGTGACGTAGTGGAGACGCGACCATGACGTGAGACTGTTTTGATAGCAATGGCGCCTCGTCGAGGAAGCAAGCGTTAACATTGATGCTGCTATTTCTTCCGTGTTGTCCAATCTACCTAATATTGTGTCATTAAAAGAACACCAGAGAACGCCTCTGAAGGCTTTTGTTGGTGGAAACCATGTTTTCGCCCTTCTCCCGACCGGATTTGGCAAGTTTTGTTTTCCGGGGCGCGTCCGCGGCGGACGCGGACGCGCCCCGGAGCGGTTAGCGGTTAGCGCTAACTATGTTAGGAGGCCTTTAGTCCTCAACGCGGTCGCCCCGGAATCGACTCTGACCCGCGGCGCTTTGCCGCCTGTCTTCCCCCCTCTTCCTGTCAGCTCACTGTCAATAAAACGCATGCCACTAGAGCCGCAAACACATTATTATTATTATTTTTTTTTTCCTGCGTCGCTATCATCAGCGTCACGGGTTACCTTCGGTGTGAGTGGTTGAAATAGCACGTCGATAAAGATGACAGACAAGTGGCTTATCCAATCATATGCAAGAAGTTTTGATAAGGCCCAGCCTTCTGTAAAGGCAATTCCTATGGCGGTGTCCCAGATGCATGTGAGTGGAGCTAGGCGGAGCAACATACAGCTGGCTTTTGTCAGGTTAGTGCTCCAGCAGCTAGAGGCGAAAAAAGGGAATGTCGAAAAGCTGAACGCAGGTGGAGAAAGAACAGACTCCAGGTTCACTATGACATCTATAAAGAGAGTCTTTACAGATATAACTTACAATTGAAAAATGTAAGGGAATCTTTCTTCTCTGAGATCATCAACAAAAACATTAATAATGCTCGTGTCTTATTTGCCACAGTCAACAGGTTAACAAATCCTCCTGTATCAGTGGCTTCTGAACTCCACTCCACCAGGGCCTGCAATGAATTTGCTAACTTCTTTACTGAAAAAATCCTAAAAATTAGAGGATCACTTTGTACATCCATATCAACTCCAGAACCAAAGCTGTATCCAACTAGAACCTATCCTGACAAAATGTCCCAATTCAGCCAAATAAACCACAAAAGCTTAGAGATCATTCAGCAGCTAAGTTCCTCCTCCTGCTGCCTTGATGTTCTACCCACAGTTTTCTTTAAGAACGTTCTGTCTGTCATAGCATCTGATTTGACTCAGATAATAAACACGTCCCTTCTGTCAGGTGTTTTCCCCCCAGTCCCTAAAAACAGCAATTATCAAACCACTGCTGAAAAAAAAAATTTTGGACAAACTACTACTCCAGAACTACAGGCCCATCTCAAACCTCCCTTTTATCAGTAAGATTATTGAAAAAGCTGTATTTCAACAATTAAACACCTTCTTAACAACGACCAGCCGCTTTGACGTTTTCCAGTCTGGCTTCCGTGCTCACCACAGTACAGAGACCGCCCTTATCAAGGTGTTTAATGACATCCATATAAATACAGACTGTGGAAAAACCACCGTGCTGGTACTATTGGACCTCAGTGCAGCATTTGATACTGTCGATCACTCCATTCTGTTAGAGCGCCTGGAGAACTGGGTCGGCCTCTCTGGTACAGCTCTCAACTGGTTTAAATCCTACTTAAAGGACAGGGACTTTTTTGTATCAGTAGGTAACTTTACATCAGAGATGACCAAAATTACATGTGGGGTTCCCCAAGGGTCCATCCTGGGTCCCCTCCTATTCAATATCTACATGCTCCCTTTAGCTCAGATTATAAAAATCAGCTACCATAACTATGCAGATGACACACAGCTCTACATACCATGTCACCAGGTGACTATGAACCCATTCAAGCACTGAGTAAATTCTTAGAAGAAATCGATGCATGGATGTGCCAAAATTTCTTCAATTGAATAAAAACAAAACAGAAGTAATAATATTTGGACCAATAGAGGAGAGATCAAAAGTTAGCACACAGCTTCAGTCGCTTCAGCTAAAAACCACTGATCAGGCCCGAAACCTGGGTGTAGTGATGGACTCAGACCTGAACCTCCAAAAGCATCTAAAGACAATTACAAGGTCGGCTTTCTATCACCTGAAGAACATTTCCAGGATTAAAGGACTAATGTCTCAGCAGGATCTGGAAAAACTAATCCATGCGTTTATATTTAGTAGAATTGATTACTGGTACGGTGTTTTCACAGGTCTGCCTAAAAAGTGGATCAGACAGCTGCAGCTGATCCAGAACGCTGCTGCCCGCGTCCTCACTAAGACTAAGAAAGTAGAGCACATCACCCCAGTTCTAAAGTCCTTACACTGGCTCCTTGTATCTCAGAGAATATACTTTAAAATCCTTCTGTCCGTCCGTCCGTCTTCTTCCGCTTATCCGGGGTCGGTTCTCGGGGGCAGCAGCTTCAGTAGGGAGGCCCAGACGTCCTTCTCCCCAGCCACTTGGGTCAGCTCCTCCGGGGGAATCCCAAGGCGTTTCCAGGCCAGCCGGGAGACATAGTCCCTCCAGCGTGTCCTGGGTCTTCCCCTGGGCCTCCTCCCGGTGGGACGTGCCTGGAACACCTCACCAGGGAGGCGTCCAGGAGGCATCCTAACCAGATGCCCGAGCCACCTCAACTGGCTCCTCTGTACGTGGAGGAGCAGCGGCTCTACTCTGAGTCCTCCCCGGATGACTGAGCTCCTCACCCTATCTCTAAGGGAGAGCCCAGACACACTACGGAGAAAACTCATTTCAGCCGCTTGTATCCGGGATCTCGTTCTTTCGGTCACGACCCAAAGCTCGTGACCATAGATGAGGGTAGGAACGTAGATCGACCGGTAAATCGAGAGCTTGGCCTTTTGGCTCAGCTCTCTCTTCACCACAACGGATCGGTACAGCGCCCGCTTCACAGCAGACGCTGCACCAATCCGCCTGTCCATCTCCCGCTCCATCTTCCCCTCATTCGTGAACAGGACCCCAAGATACTTGAACTCCTCCACTAGGGGCAGCACATCCTCCCCAACCCGGAGAAGGCTTTCTACCCTTTTCCGGTTCAAGACCATGGTCTCGGATTTGGAGGCACTGATTTTCATCCCGGCCGCTTCGCACTCGGCTGCGAACCGCTCCAGTGAGAGCTGTAGATCACGCCCTGATGAAGCCAACAGGACCACGTCATCCGCGAATAGCAGAGACGCAATCCTAAGGCCACCAAAACGGATCCCCTCAACACCTTGGCTGCGCCTAGAAATTCTGTCCATAAAAGTTATGAACAGAATCGGTGACAAAGGGCAACCTTGGCGGAGTCCAACTCTCACTGGAAACGAGTCCGACTTACTGCCGGCAATGCGGACCAGACTCTGACACCGGTCATACAGAGACCTGACAGCCCTTATTAAAGGGTCCGGTACTCCATACTCCCGGAGTACCCCCCACAGGATCCCTGTGAAAACCACACTGCTCTTCCTGAATCCGAGATTCAACTATCCGACGGACCCTCCTTTCCAGAACCCCTGAATAGACCTTACCAGGGAGGCTTAAGAGTGTGATTCCTTTGTAGTTGGAACACACCCTCCGGTCCCCCTTTTTAAAATCCTTCTGTTAGTCTATAAATCCCTGAATGGCTTAGCACCTAAATACATCACAGACTTGTTATCAGTGTATCAACCCTCCAGACCACTCAGGTCTTCTGGCTCCAGCCTGCTCTGCATACCTAGAACCAGAACCAAACACGGAGAAGCAGCATTTAGTTCCTATGCTCCACTTATCTGGAACAAACTTCCAGAAAACTGTAAAAGTGCAGAAAGCCTGAGTTCCTTTAAATCAAGATTAAAAACACATTTGTTTAAAATTGCCTTCGACTGTTCTAATTGAACTGTATTACTGAAATATAATTAGTTTACTTTGTATTCCAACTGTTTTTACTTGTTTGCTTTTAATTTTTATTTTCCCATGTTCTATTTTGTTTCTGCATTTTATTCCTGCTTGCTTTTATTCTGTTTCATTTTCCTATACTTTAATCATGTAAAGCACTTTGCATTGTCTCTGTACTGAAATATAAATAAATTTGCCTTGCCTTGCCTTCATTTAGAGTGATGGGTACATCAGCTTGATACCAAGTTTTAGTCAAGCACTTAATATCCCAATTATGATCCAAAATGTGACTAGGATTAAGGGAGGATTTATTGGCAAGTGTGTTAAACAGATACGTCCTTATGAGTTTGGTTGCAGTAGTCTTTTGAAATTATCACGGAAGGCCACAATCCTTACTGTCTTTTCCACCTTGCCAAATATGCTGTTGTGCTGTTGGCTATCCATGGTTAAGAATCCTAAGAGCGTCAGTCTCTTATGATGTACAAAGTGTGTGACAGTAGGTGCAGCTGCTGTCCAGAAGGATGAAATACCATTTGCTGAGAAAAAATAGACAAAATAGACAAAAGGTCTAAGTTCCACCGAAGTTCCACTGAATGGCATTAGCCACGCACCGCACGGTTCTGCCTACTTGCGAGTGTTTCAGGAGCAGTTTTTTCAAGGCTTGCTCAACAGCAGGGTCAAACCGAATGGACTCGATGGGAGTTTTGAGTGAACATGCTGCTTTTCAGTGATTGGCCAAGGGGTATGGAGAAATGAGAAGGTTTTTCTCTGAGGAAGTCGAGAAAAACTTAAGAGCAACGACATTAATATAAAGGACCACTATGAACAGAGCGGGTCAAACTGAAATATAATTTTATTTACAAACAATAAACCACGCCTGGAGGGAAAAAAAAGAAAAAGGACACTTCAGCTTTCTATACGCAGACACACTTTATGCAGCAGGATGCTTTCGCAGAGGTGCCCACTGAAAGCAGCTCAAGCTCTGCCAGCGCCCAACACGCTCTCTGCTAACAAGAGCAGCCTGCAGCCTGGGAGTCAGTGTGAAATCAAACTGATAAAAATTATTTCACTGCAGTTAAAAATCTTTGAAGCTATTAACATGTTCTCCTCACTCCCGCTGAGGCAAAAGGTCTCAGATAAAGCTGTAAATTTTAACTCCATGACTGAACACACCTGAGCCAAGAAGCAATATGCTGTGGCAGCTGCTATAGGGAGCTCATTCTCAGGAAATCCCTGTAAACTTGCTCTGCTGAGAGGCCCAATGCCTCTCTCTCTGTCTCTCTCTCTCTCTCTCTGTCTCTGTCTCTCAGACACACAAAAAAGACCAATATTGTATGAGAAACAAGCGACTTACTCCATAAAAACAAGCCCAAAAGAATACCAACAAGCAAACAACCTCACTGCAATACAAAGGCTGCTTCTAATCATTACTAATGCATGTATTTAGCATAGTATTTATGCACAAACCGGGACTTTTCTTACTTGTAATATAGTTCACAGGGAAGATGGGGGGGGAGGTTGAAGTTAGCCCAGTTAATATCTATTGTTGTGCAACGCGATAACTAGAAAGAAGGGTTCTGCCGGAAAAAAGTGAAGGCCAAAGTGACTTCACATTCTAACTCAAACCCAAAATCCACAACCGCTAAATCATGAAAGTTGGCAGCAACTTCAGACAAAATCAAGCGGACTATGTGACTATGTAAAAATAACTCACATAAACACCCCTCATGGATTGTATGACGTTTACATCCTGCTGATAAAAAGCCAAGTAAATGTAGCCTACCTGCACAGACGCTGCATCCACTGGTATCAGGTCATGACATTTAATTGTTGGCTCCTTGCCACCGAGGAAATGTAAACACCACATATAGGTGTCTTCAGTCAGATTCCATAATAAAGTCCTCTCAGTTACAAGCTTGTATCCAACACTGACATGTCTCTGTATTCCTCCTGGGTTTAGAAAAATCAAAGAAAAAAAACTTGGTCACGATCATCATATCAGGAGTCACTCCAGCAGATATAAGTAAACAATTCAAAATTTCCTGCTCATCATGTGTTTAACTTTTCCGTTTTTCTGTCTGTTTTAAGATATATTATAAACCAGAGGTCACGGATTAGTGGACCACGGTCCGGATCCGGACCCACCTGCTGGCTAATCCGGACCCAACCTGATTTAAAACATTTATAAATTACTGCATGTTGTCTGACGACAGTGTCTAACTCAGGGGTTAAAGTTCTCAGTCGCTGCGACGGATTTCCGTCATTTGGAAATTGAGCGCTAAAAGTCCCGTCTAGACTTTTTATTCAAGGTTTTGCACTGAAGCTGCTCTCAACCAATTAAACCTGGCAGAACCGGGACATCAGCCAATCAGAAAGAGAGCAGGGCGGGTCTTTGCAAAGCGGACATTAACAGTGTGAGGTTTATCGGTGTTTAATCATTTTAACCTTTGGGAGAGCATCTCAAACTGACCACAGATGACATGAATGAAAGTAGCGGTGGTCAAAGGTTTTCTTTGGATTTATGACAACGCTGACAACGACTTCCCTCGGTAAGCGTTTCTGTCACTGCTCCAGCAGTTAATTAATGAATTATTTCCACCTGTTGCCATGTCGTCTGTCACCGTTTATTCCCTCGCTGATAAACGTGGCGACCAACCAAGGATCTCCTCGTGATTCGCTATTATGTTTCATTTAAAACACAAAGAAGAGTAACGCGCTAGCTCATGCTAATTTAGCATGACCCTTGAAGAAGAGTCGGAATGTGAAATAATGTCCCGCATTTGACTGGGTCCGATTCGGAAAAAGTAAAAAAAAACAAAAAACAAACCTGCACTGTCCTGAAACAAAGAAGGCAGAGCTTCATCGGCTGTCAGTCGGTATGCAGCAGTGTTCACCTGATGAGCAGCTGCGCCCCAGGACACTAAATAAAATGACAAGGATTTTGATGCTTACAGAGTCTTAAGAAAACTACATCAAAAAGATAAAACAAATAAACTGCAGCTACAACATGGACTGGAGAACGGGTTCTACCTGGGTGAGGCCAGAGAAAGGCGATTCTCAGAGAGTTTTTTATGAAGTTAAAGTGGAGCGCGGACACAGGGTTCATCCTGGACAGGTCTCCAGTCACTGGGCTAAAATATAACCATTTTATTAAACTTCAAAAAAGTTAAATCATGCCTTTTTATAAACTGTAATGATTAATTGGTGAACAATTACGGGCAAAGCAGAGACTGAATTATTGTCATGTGCAATCTGTGTCAAATTAAAATGTATTATGTCATGATAGTGTTGGTGATGTGTCCTGCATTTCCAAGGCTGTGTTTGCCTTGTATGATCATAATATTGGTTTATATTGAATGTGACAGAGAGCCAGTGGAGTTGATGTACAGGTGTGAAGTAGATGATGTAATGATGAAGCTGCTGTCCTCTGAACCAGCTGCAGTTTATGGAGGGTTTCTGGAGGACAGAGAGGAAAGGGAGCTGGGATTGTAAAGTGGACTGTGGACCAGTTTGTCAACAGTGTGAAGGAAGAACTTGATGCTGCAGAGATGAAAGTAACCCAGATGATGATGTGGATGTGGAAAGTGATGGAGAGGCTGTCCAGGATGACACAAAGGCTCTAAAGCTGAAAGGTGGCAGAGATACAGGAATTTTCAATGGATATTTTAAAAGTACCAGATTTGGTTGACTTTGCACAATAAGCAACTAATGCGGCATGATGTCCACGGCTCCGGGAAAATATGGGCTGCACGTGATCCAAATTAGCCAATGAGCTGTGTCAGTCAGGTTTGCTGCTGCTGGCTACTTTTTAGAAAAAAAAAATCAAAATCAAAATCGAAAAGCACTTTGGATTTTAAAATAGAAAAACGTTCCATTTTTATGTCATTTTTTTGTTTAAAAAGTCAATGTATAAGGTGGATGCATAAACATTTTATTTCAGTGTTAAATACTATGTGAAGTAACGGATTGTTATTAAAAATGTGTTCGGACCTTTACTGGTTGTTGATTTTTGTTATTCGGACCCTGCTGATTTTTAATTAGTGACCCCTGTTATAAACTTTTATTGTTTGTTTGTAAAGCTCTTGCCTTGTATGATCATAATATTGGTTTATATTGAATGTGACAGAGAGCCAGTGGAGTTGATGTACAGGTGTGAAGTAGATGATGTAATGATGAAGCTGCTGTCCTCTGAACCAGCTGCAGTTTATGGAGGGTTTCTGGAGGACAGAGAGGAAAGGGAGCTGGGATTGTAAAGTGGACTGTGGACCAGTTTGTCAACAGTGTGAAGGAAGAACTTGATGCTGCAGAGATGAAAGTAACCCAGATGATGATGTGGATGTGGAAAGTGATGGAGAGGCTGTCCAGGATGACACAAAGGCTCTAAAGCTGAAAGGTGGCAGAGATACAGGAATTTTCAATGGATATTTTAAAAGTACCAGATTTGGTTGACTTTGCACAATAAGCAACTAATGCGGCATGATGTCCACGGCTCCGGGAAAATATGGGCTGCACGTGATCCAAATTAGCCAATGAGCTGTGTCAGTCAGGTTTGCTGCTGCTGGCTACTTTTTAGAAAAAAAAAATCAAAATCAAAATCGAAAAGCACTTTGGATTTTAAAATAGAAAAACGTTCCATTTTTATGTCATTTTTTTGTTTAAAAAGTCAATGTATAAGGTGGATGCATAAACATTTTATTTCAGTGTTAAATACTATGTGAAGTAACGGATTGTTATTAAAAATGTGTTCGGACCTTTACTGGTTGTTGATTTTTGTTATTCGGACCCTGCTGATTTTTAATTAGTGACCCCTGTTATAAACTTTTATTGTTTGTTTGTAAAGCTCTTGTCTTGGCCTTGTAAAATCAAAGCTCAAGATTCTTTTTTTATTCACGCAGGCTTTAATACTTAAAACTACGTTATTTTTGTTTTATCCACTGTGTTTTTAACCTGTTTGTTATGCTAGCTTTGATCCCTCTGTGTGTGTTTTATATTGATTTTGTTAAGCACTTTGGTCACAATTATTGTGGATGTAAAGAGGACTATACAAATGATTCATTGATTGAATTTCTGTGTGTTTTATGATGTCAGATGTGCTGCAGATGTGACGGACGGCTCACAGTACTTTGTGCTGCTAATGATCACAGATGGTGTCATTTCGGACATGGCTCAAACTAAAGAGGCAGTTGTTAATGTGAGTATACATAACTCATTACTCATCACACATTATGAATCCTTAATTGCTCTTTTTAACTATTTTGTTCAGGTTTGAGTGCTAAACCCACAAGGTTATGCTTTTAAGTGAAACTGCTGGATTAGCTGGCTTTTTGCTTTAAAAAAATGTTTCAATGCATTATGCCAGCATACCTGATAATGACATGGCGATTATATCACTAACTCTAGACTGAAAATTTTGAATTCAAAAATAATTTGTACTAAAATAGCTGTACTATTTGAAGGATGATAGGCAGGTTACTGACCCAGTCAAATTTTATTTAGATAAATAAGCCCTTCTACTGGGAAATAAGGTTGATATGAAGACATAAAACATAGTCTAATACAGTATGTCCACTGAAAAAATGTAATCCAACAGAAATAGCTGGTGGTTTGGTAAATACATTAAATTTCACCAAGTTGGAGGATTACTTTAACAGTTTAAAATAAAAATAAAAGTGGACAAGCTGGTTTTGTGTAATTCAAAAGTAATAAACTTTCAGATTTCCTATATAGCAGCTGTGTCTAGTAATAAAGTGTACAGTGATGTGAAAAGCAAAGGACATCCTCTGTCAGCTCTGAGGTTTTAGTATATAAATGCTATTGTCCTATGTAACCTTTCTTCAGTTTCAGATGTTTGCATAGATATTGTTGCTTGTATTTAGCAAAAATATTTGCTAAAACTGCTTTTTGGAGTTAGACTTGGGTCAAACTTCCTTCCACAAGCTTTTCACAACTGGATGCGCACACACTGTCATGTTTGCCTTGAGATGTCGGGCCCACATGCAGAAACACACTCGGTAACGACAGGTAAGTTTAAAAGGTTTATTGTTTACACAGGCGAGAATGCTAGGCGGCGAAGCTAATCTGCGGGCTGGAAGATACTCGGGCAGGAACTCGGGCGGCGGGGACCAGGTCGATCTAGAGGTAAGGGGAGAACGTTAATTCTGGGAAGGGAAAGCCCCAAGGAAAGTATTCAGGGGAACGTAAGCTTACCACGAGGTGCAAGAAACCCGACCGGGGAGGACGGCAGTGTGGACTCAGCTGAATGTTGGTCGTAGGTGTCCGGGCGGCTGAGAGCGGGGCGAGAGGTCCGAGCAGCACCGGAGGATTCAGGACAGCGGATGGAACCTGGGAGTCGTCGGGAGTGCGTCTCGTCCGAGAAGCAAGGCTCCACTCAAGATGAACGGGGAAATCCCAAGAGGCAACACGAGAAGGACTGAGGAGCTCGAAGGAGGACGAAGGAGCACGAGGAGGTACCTGGGAGACACAAAGGGTAGCGGTTTAGCGAGGGAGCAAAGTCTAAATGGCGTGAGGTCGAGGCTGGTAGGCATACCACAACGGTAACACTCAGGCATCCACCCGCTGTCCGAGTGCAGATCTTATAGTGCAGCTCCGGTGCTGCTGACGAGCTGCAGGTGCGCCTACTCCCCCCACCAGCCAACCGCGAACACCTGTGGACGAAGCAAAGATGGCAACAGGCTGCCTGGCCCTGCCAGCTGAGTCCTGACACCACCCCCCCCTCAAGGGTCGCCACCTGGCGGCCCAGAGGAGGACGTAGACGGACGAGAGGAGAGAAATGAGTCAATGAATGAGCGGTCCGGGATGGCGGAGCCCGGGATCCAGGACCGATCCTCGGGACCGCGGCCCACCCAGTCGACGAGATACTGGAACCCCTTACCTCGTCGACGGGAGGCCACGATCCGTTGGATCTGACGTCCATGATGGTCCTGGGAGGGTGGTGGGGGTTCGGCCGGAGGGCACAAGGGGCTGGAGTTGACTGGCTTGATCTGAGAGACATGGAACGTGGGATGAACTCGGGAGTGGGATGGGAGGCGGAGACGGACAGTCGTGGGGCTGGGTATGGAGGTTATCTCGTAGGGGCCCGTGAATCGTGGGGACAGTTTGCGTGAGGCTGCTCGGGAGGGGAGGTCACGGGTGGAGAGCCAGACTTGTTGACCTGGTTGATAACTCGGGGCTGGGATGCGTTTACGGTCAGCGAACCTGCGGTTATTCTCGGCGGTGTCCTTTAAGGCCTGGATGGTTTGGGACCAGTAACGTTTGCAGCGGTCGATGTGGTCCTTTACTGAGGGTACAGCGATCTGTCTGCTGTCATCGGGGAGTAGTGGTGGCTGGTAACCCAGAGAGACCTCGAAGGGGGACATTCCAGTTGCGGCGGAGACATGGCTGTTGTGTGCATATTTTATCCAGGGTAGATATTTGCTCCAGTCAGATGGGTTCTGTGAGGTGAGGCAGCGGAGGGCGGTCTCCAGCTCCTGGTTCAAACGTTCTGTCTGACCGTTGGTCTGCGGGTGGTAACCCGAGGTTAGGGTATACCGGGCCCCCAGGGCCACGGCAAACTCCTTCCATACCCGCGATATGAATTGGGGACCACGGTCAGACAGAACCTCCTGTGGGATTCCGTGTAGGCGGAATACATGTTTGACCAGGAGCTGGGCCGTTTGAAGAGCTGAGGGTAGTTTTCTGAGGGGTATGAGATGACAGGCCTTGGAAAAACGGTCGATTATTGTTAAAATGACTGTCATACCTTGAGACGAGGGAAGCCCGGTAACAAAGTCCAGGGCGATATGGGACCAGGGGCGCTCTGGGACAGGCAGAGGCTGAAGGAGACCCGCAGGTGGCCGGTTTGAGGGTTTGCTTTGAGCGCACACGGGACACGAGAGAACAAAATCCTTGACGTCTTGGGACATGGAGGGCCACCAGAACCGCCGGGACAAAAAGGAACGGGTTCGACGAATGCCTGGGTGAGCCGAGAATTTCTCTGAATGAGCCCACTGTAGTACTCGGGTACGAGCTGAGGAGGGGACATAGGTTCGGTTGGGGGGGCCGGTTCCAGGGTCTGGATCCGTGAGCTGGGCCTGGGAGATTACGTCCTGGATCTCCCACTGGAGGGCTCCAAAAACACAAGACGGAGGGATTATTGTTGCAGGTTCCTTCTCTGCGTCGGGAGGTGAGTAGAGGCGGGACAGACACTGCATGAAAAGTGAGATTTTCGTCCCCGTAAACTACCGCAGACCTCCCTCATTTTCGGCAGTTAACGACAATTTGCAACCCGCGCTTGTTTGCCGTTTTCAGTGCCACAAATTGTCGGAACCGGACTCTGACGTATGTGGAGAGCGATCAGCTGTACTAATGGCCCTAATTAGCATATGAATGCAGCGAACCCGCGCGGCTGGCCAGGTCTGGCTTGAATAACCTACTCAGTATTGGCTGAAACCACTATTTTTAAATAAGTAAAATCGCTCCTGATTGGCAGCAAAACCACACGTGGCCAGGCCAGGCTTGAACGTTCTTACTGAGTATTGGATGGAACCACTTCTTTCAAACAAGTAAAATCACTCCTGATTGGTTGGCAGATCCCCAATAACTTATTTACATATATATATATATATATTTATTTATATATATTTATTTATTATATATTTATTTATTTATTCAGTCATATTATGCTGTATATTCATGTTATCCTATGTAGGCTACTACACTATTATTAGGCTACCATCAAGGACATGAATGAATTTATACAGGAAATGAACATTTGCCAGGAAGATGTTTATGCAAAGAAAGAGCTTTATTAAAACAAACACCTATATACAACGCGAGGATCCAAAAATTACAACCCCGTGAACTGTCCGTTTGCCTCCTCGGGGTTGTAGGTAACTGCTGGCGGCGTTCTTTCTGAGGCAGGTCCGATGTGCAGACGCCTACTGTGCGTGGCTCTGTACTTCGGCGTCGCCTCTAACCGGGACTGCAGCTTCACACAGAGTTCAGAGAGATCCGGTGTTGTGCGCAATTCTGTTCCCCCGTGAAAATCTGTTTCCCCTGTGTCGGGAATGCGCTTTGCAGCCGTTTTCCCGGCGCTTCTAATTGATTTCTCGGTAAAACAACTCATATAATCATGTCAAGGTTGTAACAGTCAGTTTAATCGGCAGTTGTTTACAAAATTGTAGAATAAAAATAAATAAACTATGTCTTCTTACGCTGTATTGTGTTATTATAAATGGCAAGATATATGGTCTTTTTCCAACTTTTGTCACTTTAACCTGACAAATAAAAGTAAGCCATAAAACACCATTCCAGCACCTACTGTGTATTTATGGTTTTACATTGCTAAAAGAGGAGGATGGGATGGCTGACAGCAGGACACAAACATTATGGCTGTTTCTCAATTCACGAGAATGCGAGCGCGTTCTCGTGAATTGAGAAACAGCCTAAAAACACTAGAGTGTAGACTTCCCAGTACACCCCTTTGTAATATAAAATATGACAGATTACTGGATTAAGGAAATTTCTAGTATACTACATCCTATCACACATAATTTTTGAGAATTTAGAAACATTTGCTCTTTATTTCCCAAAGTTTTCGGGAGATGTCTGAAAGACCGTTTATTTTTATTTTACAATTTTGTAAACAGCTGCCGATTAAACTGAATGTTACAACCTAGACATGATTATAGGACTTGTTTTACCGAGAAATCAACTAGAAGCGCCGGGAAAACGGCTGCAAAGTGCGCTCCCGACACGGGGGAAACAGAATTGCGCACAACACCGGCCTACGAAATGGCGGCGGCCGTCCAATCCATCCAGAGCCACGCCAACAACGCCATCTTCTTCGCCAGGCTGGAAAACAAATAAATGAGAGTGGTATGAATAAAAATCAAACGCAAGTCACAATAACATTAAACAAGGAAAGAGAAGCAGTAAAAACAAGTCACTTACAGATAATGTCGTCTTTATCAACATCGTGTAAATATGGAATTGCAGGCATTGCTCCGAGCAAATAGGAGGTCACCGCCTCGCTCCGGTTCATAGCGCCTGCAATTTGTCTCCGAGTTGTGAAGACGGCATACTGCTTCCTGTAAATGAAAATACACTTTGATAAAGCTTGTTCTTTTGCAAGGCTACTAGGCTAATCTTAGATTTGGTTGTAGGCTAGGCTACTTTTAGCTTAGCTAGCAGTCACCGAACATATTCTTACCTAAGCTTGGGATTCTGCACCCGTCTTCTCTTCTTGGAGTCTCTCCCGCACAGTTGTTCGACTGCAGAGCCGCCAACTTGTCCTCTATGGACAGCAACCTTGGAGTTTACCGAATTCTGCAGTTAAGTGAACCGCTAATTCATATCGGCACTATTAGCTGACGAGACGGTCCGCTTCTTCTTCTTCTTCTTCTTCTTTCGGTTTTTATGGCGGTTGGCAACTAACTTTAATGGTGCATTACCGCCACCAACTGGACTGGAGTGTGGTACTGGAGTCTAACCTTCCCTAATAGGTTGCAAACAAATAAAACAAACACACAAACAAACATAACGAAACAAACCAATCAAAACAAAACAAACAAAAAGATCATACTAAATTATTTTAATTAGTCCTGTATTCCTCAGGAAGCCAATTACATAGTTTACACTCATTTCCCCTGTGTTTTTTTGCAGAATTTCTTCTAAGTTTAGCCTCATCTGTTCTCCTTGTAATTGTAAGACTAGTCTTTGTCTTTCTTCATGATATTTATTACAGTGTACAATAAGATGCTCTATAGTCTCTGGACTACCACAGAATTCAGTTGCCATCAGCATGCTTCTTCATTATTAACAAAGTTTTATTTAGACGTGTGTGTCCATACCTCATTCTAGAAAATACATCCTCCTCCTCCTTGCTTCTAACTTTATTCTGAATGTTATAGAACTGTCTTCCAGTCTGCCCACCGTCCCATAATGTTTGCCATTTACCCTTAACTATGTTTTTGACCATACTTTTAATTTATTCTTTGCTGTAGTGTACTTCAACATCTATATTAGAATGTCTAGCTGCTTGCTTAGCACTTTTATTTGCTAACTCGTTTCCTATTACTCCTATATGAGCTGGTACAATACCAGAGTTATATTAATTCCTGACTTTATTAGATTATTTGCAGCTTGCAGTATATCATACACAATGTCTTGCCTTGATTTTGACTGAAATGTTTTAATACTGATTAAAGCTGAGCTGGAATCTGAAGCAATTTCTGCCTTCCTTGGCCTATTGACCTCCACCCAAAGCAAAGCTAGCCACACAGCAATCAATTCTGCTGTGTAAACTGCTAAATCATCACTCATTCTTTTTCCAACTTTAATGTTTAATTTTGGAATGACATAAGCAACACCCATTCTTTTATCAGTTAGTTTAGATGCATCTGTATATATAGTTAAATCCTCACTATACCTCTCCATTAAAGTGGGACTTATTTTTAGTTCATTAAACCCCATTTCATTTACTTTAACCTGAATGACCCAACCAAAACTTCTGACTTGAACATTTCCACGCTCTTGGCATTGCTTCAGTACCGACTGACTCATATGAGACAGTCCACTGATAGCAATCAGCAGTTTCTTCTCGTCAGTCTGCGGACTGGCTGAAAGTTGTAGATCGCGTCCAAGAGGAGTTGAAGGGGAGTTGAATGCGAGACATGGGTAAACTCCCCCTGCAACCCTGATTTGCATTTGTATAGCTCACAGCATTTTCATTTACATGTTAAAGCCTCCCCTAGAATTAGGAGGAGGGGGGGTCATGGGGGGACCACGCCAAGCAAGGCCCACGTCAATTTCTGACAATTCACGGCAGTTTTCGGTGTTGCCTGCAAATTACCGTGAACAGCCGTTAACCTGAACTTCCACGACAATCTACAGTGCCGCATAGTGACGAAAATCACACTTTTCATGCAGTGAGAGCGTCTGGCTTCTGATTCTTCGAACCGGGGCGGTAGGAGATGGATAAATTAAACCGGGAGAAAAAAAGGGACCAGCGGGCTTGTCGGGGGTTTAGTCTCTTAGCTGTCTGAATGTAAGCCAGATTTTTATGGTCAGTCCAGATGAGGACGGGCTGCTCGGACCCCTCAAGCCAATGGCGCCATTCCTCCAGGGCAAGTTTGATTGCGAGCAGCTCTCTGTCGCCCACATCATAATTTCGTTCAGCGGGAGACAACCGTCGAGAGAAGAAAGCACAGGGGTGCAGTTTGTGATCCTGGTCGGAGCTCTGGGAAAGAACCGCGCCCACTCCTGTGTCCGAGGCGTCGATCTCGACCACAAACTGTTTCTTTGGATCGGGGTGGATGAGGATAGGTGCTTGGGAGAACCTTCTCTTGAGGTCCATGAATGCCGTATTCGCTTGCGGGTTCCAGGAGAAAGGTATCTTGACCAACGTGAGGGCGTGGAGAGGGGCGGCGATCTGGCTGTAACCCCGGATGAACCGACGATAAAAGTTGGCGAAGCCCAGGAAACGTTGAAGCTCCTTCCGGGTCTCGGGGACCGGCCAGTCGAGGACCGCCTTGATCTTCTCGGGGTCAGATCGAACTCTTCCCCCCTCCAGAATGAGGCCGAGGAAGGACACAGAGGGTTTGTGGAACTCACATTTTTCAGCCTTGACGAATAGCTTGTTCTCGAGCAGGCGTTGCAGGACCAGCCGAACATGACGCTGATGTTCTGTGGGATTGTTGGAATAAATGAGTATATCGTCAAGGTAAACAAAAACGAACACATTGAGGAAGTCTCGGAGGACGTCGTTGACCAGAGCCTGGAATACTGCTGGGGCGTTACAAAGGCCGAACGGCATGACTTGGTACTCAAAGTGGCCCAGTGGAGTCTTGAAAGCTGTCTTCCACTCATCTCCCCGGCGGATCCGCACCAGGTGGTAAGCATTACGTAAGTCTAACTTAGTAAAGACCGTGGCTGACTGGACCGGTTCTAGGGCTGAGGAAAGGAGTGGGAGAGGATACTTATTCTTTACTGTGATGGCGTTTAACCCTCGATAATCGATACAGGGGCGTAGGGAACCGTCCTTCTTGGACACGAAGAAAAACCCTGCTCCTAAAGGGGAAGACGAGGTTCTGATCAGCCCGGCTGCTAACGATTCTTTAATATATTTCTCCAGGGCCTGGCGCTCGGCCTGGGAGATATTATAAAGGCGACTAGCCGGCAGCGGGGCACCAGGTAAAAGATCTATAGCGCAGTCGTATGGCCGATGCGGCGGCAAGGAGCAAGCTTGGGTCTTATTGAAGACCTGCCTTAAGTCATGATAACACTCGGGTACCAACTTTAAGAGCTCAGGATCTACCTGACTAAGTGGTTTCGCGGGAGTCTGACACGAAGGCACCGCAGACTGTAAGCAGACGGCGTGACAGTTGGACGACCAGGTCTCAACTCGCCGCTCTGCCCAATTTAGATGTGGGTTATGCTGCTGTAACCAGGGGAAACCTAAAACCAAGGGCGCGTGCTTAACGGGGAACACAAAAAAGACCAGCCGTTCTCTATGGTTCCCAGAAACGACCAACTCTAATGGCGTGGTTCTATGGGTAATCTTGGGCAGAACTCCACCATCTAGTGCTGAAACTTGGAGTGGAGAGGTAAGTAGGACGGTCTCAAAACCAGCCCGTTGAACAAAAGCTTGATCAATTAAATTAAAATCGCACCCTGAATCAACCAGAGCGGAAAACGAAAAAGTGTCTCGGAAAGAGACAATCGCAGCCCTTAAACAAAGTCGCGGAGGAGAAGTTAGTGTTTGTTTGGACTGGTCCGCCGGTCCCTCCGGAATGACCGACGGACCTACTCTTTTGGCCGCTCTGGACAGTTCTTAATAAAATGAGCGGCCGAGGCACAATACAAACACAGCTTGGAAGTCATCCGCTTCTCCCTTTCATCAGGGGTTAACCGAACCCGGCCCAATTGCATGGGCTCCGGAGGGGGAAGCGGTGACTCAACCGGTTTAGGAAAGCTTCGCTCGGGAGGAGGCGGCCGGGAAGCGAGCGGACCCACGGGTCGGTTCCTGGACCGAACCCGGAGACGGTTATCAATTCGGATAGCTAAAGCGATAAACTCATTAAGAGTGGCAGGTTCCTCCTGACGCATCAACTCGTCCTTGAGGGACTCATCCAGTGCTTGAAAAAAACACGGTTTTTAGCGCGCGCTGCTCCCATCCTGCCGCAGCGGCCACCGTGCGAAATTCAATAGCGAAGTCGGCGACGCGCCTGCCCCGCTGTCGGAGGGCTAAAAGTCGCCGAGAGTCCTGAACCTCATCAACTTCAGCCGCAAAAACTGTCTTAAACTCGGAAATAAACTCGTTAAAAGAGCAACCAAACTGCTGGCAATTAGGGAATCGGGTCTCTGCCCACTTAAGGGCTCGGCCGGTAAGCAGCCGTAAAATAAAAGAAATCTTCACGTCATCCTGGTCGAACAAGCGAGGGGAACGGTTAAAAACTAGGGCACATTGGAACAAAAATCCTCCGCAGTCACCACTGTCTCCGGAGAATTTCTCCGGAGCAGGGGAGGAGGCTTGGGGATCGGGCGGTGACGTCACCGGAAACACGACTGGCTCGGGAGTGGGAGTAGGAGGGGCTGGAGCGGCTGCCTGCTGGCTAGCATTTAGCATGGCCGTGAGTTGGTTAATTTGGCCGGCTAAACTCTGTATCTGGCCTTGCAGACCTACGACAGTGGATTCTAACCCACGGATCTGGTCTTGCTGGACCGCTAGCGCCCCACCGCCCCACTGCTGAGTCGCTTTGGCCTGAGTGTTCTTCTGTCATGTTTGCCTTGAGATGTCGGGCCCACATGCAGAAACACACTCGGTAACGACAGGTAAGTTTAAAAGGTTTATTGTTTACACAGGCGAGAATGCTAGGCGGCGAAGCTAATCTGCGGGCTGGAAGATACTCGGGCAGGAACTCGGGCGGCGGGGACCAGGTCGATCTAGAGGTAAGGGGAGAACGTTAATTCTGGGAAGGGAAAGCCCCAAGGAAAGTATTCAGGGGAACGTAAGCTTACCACGAGGTGCAAGAAACCCGACCGGGGAGGACGGCAGTGTGGACTCAGCTGAATGTTGGTCGTAGGTGTCCGGGCGGCTGAGAGCGGGGCGAGAGGTCCGAGCAGCACCGGAGGATTCAGGACAGCGGATGGAACCTGGGAGTCGTCGGGAGTGCGTCTCGTCCGAGAAGCAAGGCTCCACTCAAGATGAACGGGGAAATCCCAAGAGGCAACACGAGAAGGACTGAGGAGCTCGAAGGAGGACGAAGGAGCACGAGGAGGTACCTGGGAGACACAAAGGGTAGCGGTTTAGCGAGGGAGCAAAGTCTAAATGGCGTGAGGTCGAGGCTGGTAGGCATACCACAATGGTAACACTCAGGCATCCACCCGCTGTCCGAGTGCAGATCTTATAGTGCAGCTCCGGTGCTGCTGACGAGCTGCAGGTGCGCCTACTCCGCCCACCAGCCAACCGCGAACACCTGTGGACGAAGCAAAGATGGCAACAGGCTGCCTGGCCCTGCCAGCTGAGTCCTGACACACACACACACACACACACACACACACACACACACACACACACACACACACACACACACACACACACTAACAAACTTCCTTGTTTAATGTACATAGTGAGGACTGTGCCTTGACTGCCATAGACTTCCATTGATCTTCAAGCCATTCTATGAACTCACCCTGACCCTAAACTTTACCAGTTTATACTTAACCCTAACCCTAACCTGATTAACACCTTTGTCCGAAACCTAACCCCTAGCCCAGAAAAAAGTGAGGACCTTTTTCAGGTCCTCATATTACATCAAAGTCCTCACTTTTGTAGTAAAATGGGCAAAAAAAAATTCTCGCCCAGCTGCAGGTACAATAACACACATCCGTGCACCAACACACAATCACTCCAAATAGTTGAAGATCATTAAAGAACAGGTTACTATAACATTACTGTGGTCTGCTTACTTTGATGCTGGTCTGAATCTGGATCTAATAAATTATTTATGCAATTAGGATACAGAGTTGAGATATGCTTCTTATAGAGCAAAACTGGCCTGGTGCATGGAGGCAACCATCTGTTCCATATATTGTGCATGAAAAGTCACAAGACACGTTAAAATATTTTTTATTTGCTACTTATTTTTTACAAAGACATTATTAGCACCCATCTAAACACATGATACAAATTTCCTTTGGGATTAATAAAGTATTTTAAATTCAATTAAATTTCTGAATAGAAGTTTTGAATTTTGCAAACTTTCATTTTTGAGTGTGAAAAATATAATCTTTTTGCTTCTTCCACAGGCAGCTTCTTTGCCCATGTCTATAATCATAGTAGGAGTGGGCCCTGCTGAGTTCGATGGTAAGCATGCGTATGTTTGTATGAAAAGGTATTGCTGCTGTAAAGCTGACAGATACGTCAGAGATGTCATCATTTTACTGTAAATCCTCCATCTATCTGTCTCAGCTACTCCCACTTACTGTACATGCACTCTCAATCATGCACACAATTGTTACAGAGGCTCTTTTAAGACATAAACAGACAAGATGTCAGCCATGAAGCAAGAGAAATAAAAAAAACACATCTTCCAACTGAAAAGCAATTGAGTTACCTGCTGAATTGCTCTAGAACATTAAGATGCTTACAGCGATTTAGTTTGGACTTTCAGCATTGCATCTTGTATGTAATGAAGAGAAAACCGAAAATTCCAGCAGCATTTATATACAGATTAATTGCTGCTCTATTTTTTTCCCAGCATCATTTGTCAACAGAAACAGAATCTTTTGGCTGAGAATGCATTGACTGAGCAAAACATTGGCAGCTGATGGAAGCAGTGAAAACTGTATTTTTCCAAACACCATCAATCTGTCATTTACCAAGGAAGTTTTAGATGCAAATAAGGGATGCCTCAAAACTTTTGCACAGCTATATTCTGTGTGGAAAACTGTTCAGATTATAAAAAAAGGACATATGCAGCTGTGTTTGGTATTGCTATTTATTTTAGTCTTTTCCTCAGTGGTACTTTTGGCTTAGCCAAACAGTTTGCAGATAGTTTCACTTATCAGACAGAGCTGCCTCATGTGTGCATAAGATGGCCTCTGTCATGCATGAAAAGCTTCAAACGCAGACACATGGCATGGAAAAGAGGATAAATCAGGCAACCCTCTGGTGAGTTTTCTGTCTCTGAAAGTATTTCATCTGTAGTTCTGCCTAAATGTGCTCCCTGTTAAATAGATCTACTCTTGACTATTGGCACTTGACTGTTGAATAGATCTCTAGACATCATTCACAGAAAGTTGGAGCAAAGTCTCTCAGAAAGTACCAAGGGTGAATCTATCTTTTGAAAGATACATTTATTAACCTATTCTGATCATGATTGTTTCATCCCCCTGCTACATATGTTGTTCTCTTTGCTGTTCCAAACTAATCTGCCAGCCTGAATTGTTAAAATACAGGTACATCTCAGTAAATTTTAATTTGCATTCCAATGAGGCTGGTTTGTCAGCTTAAAATGTACCTTTTGAAATGAACCTTTAAGTAGACATTAAACATACCTTTCATTAAGCCTATATCGTTTTTCTGGTCTGATGTAATATTCTCATTTTAAATGCTATATTTTCTTCAGCTGTAAGCAGACAATCGTCAAAATGAAAAAGGTACATAAAGATTTGAAGATTTGAACAGAGTTTCTGAAATACATGAAACTTTCAATAATACTCTGCTTTATTAAGATCCACCTATACATTTTTTATTCATGTCAAAGAAATGACCTGAAAATACCTGAATATTTTATGAACCAGACTGCAGCATCCATATGTATGACCATTAGAAGCATTTTTGTTTGATAGTAACAATAGCATAAATATGCATCTTCAACACCAGATGACTTATAAATAGATATTCATCTATTGAAATGGTTCCACAAATATATTGTCATGGTTTAAGTTGTATCTGGTTTCCTTTTTGTTATTTTGCAGTTCACTCAGCTCTGCTATTAGTCACACCTGTCAGGACACTAATTAGTCTTTATTCCTGTCACCTGTCAAGCTCCCTTTATAAACTCACCTTAGTTGTGTTCTCGTCGCCGGTCCATAGCGTTCACTCCCGCTCAGTCTCTGCCAGTATTCTTGTCAGCTCCGTTTTGTTGCCATAAGACACCTTTCAACCAGGTTTTGTTACAGTCAGCCTTTAGGCTTTTCCGTCAGCTTTGTTCTCTCCAGTGTTCGTCTCAGAAGGTCTGCTCTCAAGCCCACGGCGCCGACGTTCTGGTCTCAAGCCCACGGCGCCGACGTTCTGGTCTCAAGCCCACGGCGCCGACGTTCTGGTCTCAAGCCCACGGCGCCGACGTTCTGGTCTCAAGCCCACGGCTCCGACGTTCTGGTCTCCGGTCCTCGGTTCTGACGCTCCGGTCTCAAGTCTTCGGCTCTGACGCTCCGGTCTCAAGTCTTCGGCTCTGACGCTCCGGTCTCAAGTCTTCGGCTCTGACGCTCCGGTCTCAAGTCTTCGGCTCCAGAGTTCCTCCGGGTCAGTCTCTCCTCACGCCTCCTGCCGGCCAACTTCTGCACCCTACACCTCCGTCTGTTGAAAGACTCTGGTCCTATCTTCATCCATCTTCCACTCCATTCAATAAAACTCACTCCTAAGAACTTGCTCTGTGTGTGCGTGCTGAGTCCGGGTTCATCCTCGAAAAATATATCATAACATTATGGACCGGCCAAGGGATGAACCCGAGCACGCACAGAGCCTGGTGCAGAAGTTGGTAGGATCTGTCTCGCCTCCGGTTCATCTCGCCGGGGTCGCCGTGTGGCGACACCCCGCCTCCGGTTCATCTTGCCTGGGTCGCCGTGCGGCGACGCCTTGCCTCTGTTTTTTTTTTCTCACCTTGGTCGCTGGATTGCAACGTCACGCTTCCGGTTTGTCTGCCGGGGTCGCATCCGCGACGCCCCGCCTCTGACTTTGTTTGCTAGTTCCGCCTCCTACGCTGCGCAGCCGTTAAAGACGGCGCTCCTCGTCGTCGCTGCCCAGCGTTGACTTTTGCCGCTGCCCAGCATACAGAGACTTTGCTGTCCAGCACCTCCTGGTTTCTGTTTTTATTTTAAGTTATTTTTGGGTCCTTGTTTTTGAGTTATTTTTGAATTATTTAACGTTCCTTAGATTCTCAGTGCTCCTTAGATTTCTTAAAGTTATTCAGGTTTGGTTTTGTTGTGTTCTAGTTTTGCTTTAGTTTCTAGTCTTTTTGTATATTTTTACGGTTTTAGAAGAATTATTTTCGCCTTCTGTTCTTTAGTTAGGCTCATCCTTAGTTTTTGGTTTACTTAGGATTTTTTTGGGATTTATGTTGCTTTTGAGTAATTGGGTTTTATTTTGTTGTTTTTGTCCGGGGTTTTGTGTCCCAGGTTATTCTAGTCATTCGGGTTCTTCTTTAGTATTCTAGTTTTTGGTTTTCTTAGTCAGCTAGTTAGGTTTTTGTGTCTTTTCTAGCTTTATTTACTTAGTTGCAGTAGTTAATATTTTACTAGAGTGTTTTTGGTTTCTTTTAATTCTTTAGGTTTTTATTTTCTAGTTCGGGCTTGTTCTCCATCTTCTTGTTTTAGCCATAGCCCTGATTTAGTGTTCTAGGTTCGCCTTTAGTCTTCTGAGTTTTGTTTTTGAGCTCCAGTTTCTTTACCTTAGACTCCCTGTTCTGTTCCGTTTCATAGTTTTGCTTTATCGTTTGGTTCCTTTCCTAGTCGTTAGTCTTGTTTTGATTTGTCAGTAGATCCGGTTTTAGCCCTGTAATTTCGTCAGCCCTGTAGCTTCGTCAGCCCTGTAGCTTCGTCAGCCCTGTAGTTTCTGTCCTAGCCCTGTAGTTTCTGTCCTAGCCCTGTAGTTTCTGTCCTAGCCCTGTAGTTTTAGTCTTGTTCTGAATTTGTTTTGTCTTTAAGTTTTGTTCGTCTTTATTTTTTCCCCTTAGTATTTTTGTGTCTGGGATCCTGCGCTTTCTAGGTCCCTACGCCCTTCATCTCCTGTTTTCTTTGTTTGTTTTTGCCCTGTCTAGGTTAGTTTAGTTCCCCTCAGTAGTTGTTTGGTTCTGTCTTGCCCTAGTGTCTCTGATCTGTTCCCCTAGCCCTCTTGTTCTTGTGGTTCCCCTGTTTAGGCGCATGCAGGTCGCCGCCAGAGCCCTCCGGCGCTCCCATGTCGCCGGCTGAGCCTCTGGTGCGCCAGACTGTCGCTGCCCTGCGCATGCAGGTCGCCGCCAGAGCCCTCCGGCGCTCCGATGTCGCCGGCTGAGCCCTCTGGTGCGCCAACCTGTCGCTACCCAGTGCACGCAGGTCGCCGCCAGAGCCCTCCGGTGCTAAAGTCGCTGTCTGTGCCCTCTGGCGCGCCTGGCCTGTTGCTGCCTAGCTCACCCTCTTGTTCTGATTGTTCCCCTGTTTAGGCGCATGCAGGTCGCCGCCAGAGCCCTCCGGCGCTCCTGTCGCCGGCTGAGCCCTCTGGTGCGCCAGCCTGTCGCTGCCCAGTGCACGCGGGTCGCCGCTAGAGCCCTCCGGTGCCTAAGTCGCTGTCTGTGCCCTCTGGCGTGCCTGGTCTGTTGCTGCCTAGCTCACCCTCTGGTTCTTGGTGTTTGCCTTTGTTCTTGGTTCCTCGGCGTGTATAGACGCCCTCTGTTCTCGGTTCCCCGGCGTTCCGGTCTCAAGCCCACGGCTCCGACGTTCTGGTCTCCGGTCCTCGGTTCTGACGCTCCGGTCTCAAGTCTTCGGCTCTGACGCTCCGGTCTCAAGTCTTCGGCTCTGACGCTCCGGTCTCAAGTCTTCGGCTCTGACGCTCCGGTCTCAAGTCTTCGGCTCCAGAGTTCCTCCGGGTCAGTCTCTCCTCACGCCTCCTGCCGGCCACCTTCTGCACCCTACACCTCCGTCTGTTGAAAGACTCTGGTCCCATCTTCATCCATCTTCCACTCCATTCAATAAAACTCACTCCTAAGAACTTGCTCTGTGTGTGCGTGCTGAGTCTGGGTTCATCCTCGAAAAATATATCATAACATATATGAGCTCTAAACTGTGTCACTGTGATCAGAAGAAAATGTTTAGGAATGAATAATTCAAGAAACCATTTCCTACATTTATGTCACATGCATTTTTCACAGACTGCACTTTCAGAAGATGTCCTGGAAATCCTGAGTCTCTTAATTTAAATGACACAAGTGGACCTTTCAGATGAATCAGTGAATGTGTGTCTCAATGTCATGCTTTGGATGCTTTCTTCTATTTCTGTTCATTTCTGACTATTCTTCCACTTACTTCAATTGCATTTAGGTCTAAGTCTTTTTCCAAAAAGTGCCAATAAATAGAGACTGCGTGACAATGTTAGGTATAACATGACTGTGGATGTAAACCTGAGAAACTACATTTCAACCAAGTACAGTTGGAAGTAGATATTTACACATAACCTGTTTTTCTCACTGTATGATGTTGAATCAGGTTGAACCTTTCCTGTTTTCAGTCAGTGAGGATTATCAAAATCATTTATATTTGCTAAATCCCAGAATGAATCATAAAATAAAAATCAACCCATGCAGGGCGGGTGGAGCGGGCCTCCGAAGTAGGGGATGAATCATAAAACAAACAAAAAAAAAAGAGTTCAGGAGGGCGATCTGGAGGTGGTCCTGTGTAGGTATTGAGTTCTGGAGGCCTGTGGCAGAGGACCCTTGGAGGCCTGTGTCCAGGAGTCTGATGACACCTCAAATGATGCTGGAGGCATCTAGTGGACTGCCACTGCCTGGCAGGCTTGACCCGGGGGCAGAGTTTGGCGTAGAACCCGATATTCAGTCAGACACAGTGTTGAGTTTTAAAATGTTTATTGAAAACAATAATCAAGCCCTAGTGTAGACAGGCAAAACATCCGCTAGAATCTGGCATGACTGAGAGTGGACAGGCTGACAGGTGAGGCTTTAAACAGGTCCACAAGGTAGAGAGACAGATCCAAAGGGCTGTGCAAGGTTCATTGTAAGGAAAATGGTCTAGGTTGTGTCCAGAAACCAATAAATTGTCTGACGAGAACAAGGTGAGAAAGAGAACTCCAGGAAGTTAAGAACTTCATCAGAATTGTGACAAGGCAGACAAGGAATTCTAGACATTTACTCACACTAGGCTTTCAAAAATCTGCCGATCTCTGTCTGAGAAGCCTCCATACAGAATAAGGCAAACCAGTGTAGTGTGTGAGAGTAGAGGGCATAGCAACTGCTGCTGCAAACTTCTGCGGGAGAGAGAAGGTTTGAGGGAGGCAGGGTGGAGTGAAGCCTAGTCGCTGCAGTGTGGGGGCTGCTGAGGGTTCGAGAGTGAAGGCTGCAGACAGGGCTTCACACTGACAGCGAGCATTTTCTTTCGGCAGCCGCTGTGGTGTGGAGTCTGCTTTGCTCCCTGCCCCAGCGGCTGGTTGCGGTTGAAGTGGATCTAATCCACCGAATCAGCGCAGTGCGAATACCCAATATTAAGCCTATAAAAATAATAAGCCAGTTGGTTTTTCCGCGCAAACCGTGACGTCACCTGTGGGCTGGTCAAACTGAAGATGAAGAAACAACAAGCATGGCGGCGAACACAAAGAGTCTGCAGTGGTCTGCTTTAGGAAACACAGGAGTTATATTTTGGGATCAATTTAAAGGTCAACAGAGTTTTCTGAATACTAAAAATCTAGCCTTTGTTAAGAACAGATGTATTTCAAGAAGCAGATGCTGGCATATGATTTGTAGCTTCCGATTCGGAAATCAAACTAGCATTTCCACCTTCTTCATTACTTGAGCAACTTTAATCGTCTCTAGATTATAATCTTCACATTGCCGGTATACGGTAGCCTCACTTCTTTCAGTCTGCTAGGGGCAGCTGTGGCAACAAACATAGCTCCCCACCGTGAGGGTATGAATGTGTGCTTGAATTGCTGAATGGCTCACTGTAGTGTAAAGCGTTTGGGGTCGTCGGACTTGATAAAGTGCTATACAAGTACAAGCCATTTACTACTTATGGCCTCACTCATAGGTTCATAGGCCCTTACGAGATTGTGGCCAACATCAATCCTGTCACCTATCGTCTACGCCTTCCACGTTCCATGAGGGTCCACCAGGTCTTTCATGATTCTCAGCTCAAGTGGCATGTCTCGTCCCGGCTGGCTTTACCATCCACACACTCCCACCACCACCACCCGGGCTAATTGACGGGGGTCCCATGTATACTGTTTGATGGATTCTTGACTTGCACCATTGAGGTAGGAGCTATCAGTATCTGGTAGACTGGGTTGGCTATGGTCCTGAGGAGGGCTCATGGATACCGTCTCACTTCATCCTGGAGCAGTCTCTGATCAGGGATTACCATCACTGTCATCCTGGACAGTCAGGGGCCGGTCCTGGGGAGGGGCATCCTGTCAGGTTGCGGTCAGGTGACCACATGGATCGGCCATAAATAGAGGCTGCACCTACCTGTGGGTCGCTCAGACATCGTTCCTTCATGTCAAGAGCTCCGGTTCTTCCTACGTGTCAGTTCTATTCCCTTTGGCACAGTGAGTACCAGTCATCCTTTCTTCTCTTGGCCATCCCGTCCAGTCCTGGCTCCTCAGGCAACACTTCTCTTCTAGTTCACATTTCTGTGCCTAGGATGTTACTAGAGCAATATGTGCATCTCTAATTACCCACTGCAATTTATTGCCGCAGTTGGGTCTCATCGGCACGCCATAACCGCTCACTTCTATCTCAGTGATTTTGTGCTCAGCCTTTCCGCTGACAGTGATGTTATTTTCTTAAAGTCCTTTTGTCTCCCACCACCGGCACTGGGTCCAGGGTGTATCCCAGGGCAGGGCCACGGCTAAGCCTCTGCTACAACAAAACACACCACAGAAGATGGCTGATGCCACCACAGAGTCAAAGAAGGTCTTTACGTGTGTCCCTTGCACTCCAAAAGTTCTCCTCAGCAGGTAGAGTCTGCGCTGACCCTTAGAGCATTGGTGTTGTGACTCCAGTCCAGTTTATTGTTAAGGTGAACACCCAGGTACTTCTAAGAGTCCACTATCTCCATCAGTTCTTTGGATATTAACTGATATCAATGGGGTGGGTCTGTGCCTGCAAAAGTATACCACCAACTTGTTTGTTTTCCCGGCACTTAACCTGAGATAGTTCTGCTGAAACCTGTCTACAAAGCTGTCGATTCACTGTCTACACTCTAAATCGTCCTTATCTAATGAGACCTACTATGGCGAAGTCCTCACAGAACTTCTGAAGGTGGCGGCCTGTTGAGGTTTTAGGGGTGTGTGGTCTTAGGCACAGGTACCTCAAAGGAGGTCTTCCACAGCTGTGGTACTCTCAACTATGTCAGACTGGTAATTAAGATGCGTCCCATGATGCCACATAGCTGATTCACGTAGCACCTCAGGAATCTTTAGCTGATGCCATCTGGATCTGCAGCACTTCGGTCCTTTGCAGTATGTGCCGATTTAGCTTATTCCCCAAGCTCATGTGCCCAGACCACTCAGGTCTTCTGGCTCCAGCCTACTCTGCATACCTAGAACCAGAACTAAACACGGAGAAGCAGCATTTAGTTCCTATGCTCCACTTATCTGGAACAAACTTCCAGAAAACTGTAAAAGTGCGGAAAGCCTGAGTTCCTTTAAATCAAGATTAGAAACACATTTGTTTAAAATTGCCTTTGACTTTTCTAGTTAAACTGTTCCACTGAAACATCACTAGTTCAACTTTTTTAGTCCAACTGTTTTTAAATTTTCTAATTTGTTTCTACATTTTATTCCTACTTGCTTTTATTCTGTTTTATTTTCCTATATTTTAATCATGTAAAGCACTTTCCATCGTCTCTGTACTGAATTGTGCTATACAAATACATTTGCCTTGCCTTGCCTTACAACCTGGGCATTCTGTTTGTGACTTGCTTTCACATTGGAAACGTGAGTCCATATAATCATTGCTGTGTAAAAACAAGTTTTTCTTATGCATGCTGGTTCAATGTCGCCCAAGGATTGTGATAGGGTAGGCAGTAAATGCAGGCCAGTGTTTTGTTCAAAAATGTTGGAAAAATAAGAGCCCCGCTGAGCCACGCATCTACCCAAAAGCCCAGCTCCGAGTCCGGTGTCCTTTCAGCCCAAGCGGTGCTGGGAAGGAACCCAGAAAACTCGGTTACACCACTAATTAAAGGGCCAAAAAAAACATGTCTCTGTTTTTGAGCCATGGAAGTCAACAATATTAAGACCACATGGTAAGAAGAAGAAAGGTAAGAAGAAAACAGCACAGCTATTAACAATGTTTTTGTGGAGCTGTGACTGCTACTGTTTTGGAGAAGTCTGCGTCGACAATGCAGACGACTCTCCCTGTAGCTCTACGCTTCTCCAGGAGTGAATGCTGCTTGTCGGGACTTTGAAGCAATCAACTGGTTCCCTTATATAGGACATTTTGACCAATCTGTATAATATGATTGATTTGACTTTGTAAAGTGCCTCAAGATGACATGTTTCATGAATTGGCGCTATATAAATAAAATTGAATTGAATTGCGTGGATGTGTAGTGATAGTTAGACAATAACTTAAAGGCACACTATGCAACATTTTTCAGTTAATTAATGTGTTCCATACCGTTTTGGATGATTAAATGAGTCATTTCAGGTTGAACAAAGGTTTTCTTGGCCGCCCTGGTGGTCTGTGGGGGAAATACCGCACTTGCAATTGCAGGAGCCCTCGGCCCGCGCCCACAGGCTCAGAATCTCGTGCAAGATCGCGAGAGTCGGTCTTGCTTTACGGCGAGAACTGCTACACGTCCCCAGTGAAATGCATGCTCGTTGCTAGCGCAGTGGCGATACCTGTGCAGTTATCATGGCGGAACCAACGATAAAACAGCGAAAGCCCATGTCGGAGCAGACAAGAAAGAGGAAAAGGGCTCTGGAAAGAGAGAAGAGTCGTACACGGGTGAACATCGGGAAAGCTTTTTCCGAATGGCGAGAGCTAAAAGAGAAAGAAGGCTGCAAGGCTGACGCGGACCTCGCGTTTCCGCTGATGCGATTGTAAGTAACATTGGAATGGTTACTCTCTCTCTCTCTCTGTGCATGTTCATACTTTCACTGTGTTAAGCCGGGCATAACTGTACGAGTTTTTCAGTCGTGGTACTTATATACATCTCAAACTGTGCGACGGAACCGCGGGGTTTAAAAGTTCACTGCTCATCTGTTTGCTGATCTGTGTTCTCAAACTGTACGGCGCGACGCTCGGACGCGGTTCGGGAGGCACCGGGCGTCGGGGGGAACGGAGGGGAGAGAGGAAAGACCCCGGCAGCCGCGCGGCATACGGAAACAGACGGCCAGCGCGTCGCGCAGACCGGGACCCTCGCCCTCCCCAACTCCCCCGCGAGCCGACGTCCGGCCCCAGCGGGTCCCGGGCCAGGCGGAGGTCGCTTCGGGGATGCCCGCTCCCCTCACTCCACTGGCGGGGACGGAGAGGAGGGGAGGGCGCTCCCTCGTAGCTCTGCTTGAACAGCAGGATGGTGATTCATTGCGTTCGCCTGTCTGTTTTGTCTAAGCTCAAAACAACCGCGCCTGGCTTGACGGAGAAACCAGGAGAACAGCTGAGCATCTTTACGACAGTGCACTTTTACTTTCACCCTCTGGGGGGAGCCTCGCTGGAAAATCAACCCCGGTTGCATAGTATACCTTTAAATATCCGATTAATATCTTGCTGTGAATGTTGTAATCGTAGTTACAGGTACTAAAACCCAATAAAGTGAATGCTTATCAGTTGGCAAACAGTTTCCAAACTTAGTGTTAACAATAATGTGATAAACGAAAAGTTAGCCGTACGATTAACTGTTTGCGGATTAGCGCAACTATGCCCACCCCTGCAAATGAGGTATCCGGCGTGGGCAAGGTGAAACAGGGAAATCCAAAAGACGAGTACCTGGTTGGAGACTAGACAAAGGCCAGGAAGAATGCTGGACATCCCACAAATCATTTTCAGTAGTCTGGCCCTGCTGGTTGTGGAAGCCCAATATATAAAGGCAGAGGAACAGGTGAACAGAATAAGCCTGATTGTCCTGTGGCAGAGGAGTGCAGGTGCAGCTAGTGATCCTTAAATCATGGAGTGCAGCTGCAAATACACCAGAACATGACAGAAAACAGAAATACACAAATGGGAAAACAGAATCTAATAAAAAAAACTTCTGAAAAGAATGAGAGAAATCTTAAGAATATTGGAAGGAAACCCTAAATCATGAGGACTTCTTTATTTTCTCCTCACTATTTCATCATCAAAACTCATCCATTACCATGGATGAGTTAGTGCTGTGTAGCTTTAAAATTTACTGTTTTCCATTTGTGAGTGTAACAAAGAGATTTAGCTAATATATATGCTTGTCATGCGATTTTCCAGGGCAACAGGAGATTTTGTCACGCTTCTTATCTCAGTGGGCAATGCTCAAGCAGTCCGCCTGAACCCTTCAAATCTTAGCTCAGTTATTTTTTGTTTTTTATGTACTCTTCCAACATTTTTTTGTTTAACTTTAGGATTAGCCAATTTTAGCAACCAAACGCTGCAGCGACCCCAAACCTCCCGGTGGTATAATCGCATTAATAAAATCGAATGTCCCTAAAGTCAATGATTTTACTGAGCAAATCATTCTTTAAAATGTTTTATGTAACTCGGGATTTGCATTGTGAATGGGTTGAAACACATGCCAAATGTTGTTCTAAATTAGTTAAGCTAATTTAAGATCATTCCATGTTCTTTAAATCAGATCTGCAGTGAACCAGGATTCACTGAATTATTCTGATGATGATCAACCACTTTTGTTTTGTCTTTTGTGTTCTTTTGCATGTACATAGTTCCTGAGCTTAGTTTCTATTATCTTCATTTTGCTTAGTACTTTAGTTAAGTTTCACTAGCCTAGTAGAGAGGATTTGTTGACTGAAATATAGTGTTAATTCAGATGAACAGCATTATTTTTTTTTCTCAGTTTAATTGAGAAAGCTTTCTGGATGGGAAGCGAAAAGACTTCAAACTTTATTTTATTTTTTTGACTTGGATCACTGAGAATTTTCACCAGCAAACAAGGGTGTCATCCAGGACATGTCACTGTGTTTCTGCAGCCCGGATATTGAATTGTTAGCAATGAGTTTTTGTCTTATTTACCCAGAGAGTTCACCAGTGTTGTTTTGGCAACAGGCTATGCTCCACCATCAGCTGTTGCCGACACTGCATGTGATGTCATCAGCTCAGTTGTGGATAAGACATCCAAATGCAATATCTGGTGATTTGAATCATGCCTCACTCTGTTACGCTTCCAACGTTTCAACAGTTTGTCACCTGTTCTACTAGAGCAGGGATTCCCAAATTGTGTGGGGGTGCGCGAGCTGAAAACTGTAATGGCTGTCTGACAGTGTTTTTTCCCCCACAACATAAAGACGTGTAAATAAACATTTCCTTTGTAAAGATCAAAATCAAAAACTGTAAATTGAATCCATAAACAAAGTTTATTGTAATGATCCGTATTAGACTTTATTGCTAAGTGCTGTTGCACACTTACTGTGTCTTTAAGTAGGTTGTTTTGGGGTTATACCACAAGAAATGTGTGGCTTCCGGGGTGGGGGGGGGGGGGGGGTTGGGGAGTGGTGGTTAGGGGGACTGGCGGGGTGAAAGCTGTCCTGTTCTGTTCGTCCTAAAATAAAGTGTTAGCAGTAAAACCTCGGTCTGGTGCTTGGGTGTCATAACGGAACGATACAGTATTCACACGAAAATGTATTTATTTAAAATATATCTTCTTCTATGCTTCATTTTAAGATGAAATATCCGCACCTAACTTGTGGTCTCTGCTTCAATCATTCTCGCAAATATGCTCAATTGGCTGAAATCAGGGAAACTGTCAGGCAGGTGAGACATCTAAGGTCAAAGTTAGTCATTAAGGAGGAGAGGAAGAGAGAGAGAGAGAAATTGGAGGCAACAGAGGAGAGAATTGCAACGGATCCGGGAGAAGAAAACGAGCAAGAATCAGAAAATGTCTCTTTCTCTCTCCTGACTTTACGTCGTTTACGTCAGCAGAGGAAACATTTAATTCTGGCCGAAAGTTTTATTTACGAGATAAATTGAGTGACACGTTCTCTCTATCGATCGAGCAGTGCCTACAAACAGCGCTGCTCATGGGGCCGTGATTGAACCGGTGACAAGCACCGATGCGCATGTCATGCCCACACCGCTGCCGTTACCACTGCTGCTGGGGGGTATTAGTGGTGATAGACGCGATTTCTTGATTATGCTCACACACAGAGCTGTAATACTTTTCACTGTGATTCAGATAGGTGCAGTTCATTTTAAAGATGCGGTTTAAGCGCATATTCAGACAGAAACAGGCAAACCAGAGATGGGGCTGTGGAGAGCTGAGGAGTGTTGCTATGGGCGAGTTTACCTGCTGGATGTAACCGCTGTTAAACAATCAGGGAATAACTTTTTATTTCTCGCATTAATAACAGCTTTATGGATTTCCCTGTTATGTTACTCTATGCCTCTCTACCAAAGTGTCTCTCTCTCTCGCTCGCTCGTCATCGGACACAAATCAAATGAAACTTCTTTGTGTTTTTGCGGTGTAAATTGTGAGTCAGACTCAGATTTAGAAACTGGTACATGAAATAAATAAAGTGAGAACACACACAGGTAGATCATCAGAGTTTAGTCCGTGAATCCACCTGGAGGGTCTCCGCTTCAGAGACGTTTCAGGTTGTATGTGGAGGATTGACCGATCCTTCTCTGGCTTCTGTTGTGGATGTTGTGTGTAACTTTATTGCAACTTAATTCAAATTATGTTCTAATTTTATTTATATAACCTTTGTTACGACGTTTGAGCTGTAAGTACAACTGCCATATATATATATATATATATATATATATATATATATATATATATATATATATATATATATATATATATATATATATATATATAAATAATTAATTTATTTATTTATTTGAAGATTCAGGGTGCATCAACCCATTTGGGACACGGAAGGGGGTGCACGGCTGAAAAAGTTTGGGAACCCCTGTACTAGAGAAAACAAAACTCTTATATGTTTTACACACATGTCAAAGAATCATACATCTCTAAGGCAAGACCGCTTCTTGGCAAGTCAGATCACGATCTTGTTTTTCACTGCTCAGAATATATGCCTCTTTTTCAACGGCAACCTGCAGTAAAGAGAACTGTGAGAAAATGTTCACAGGAAGCTGAAGTAGCCCTTTAGGGTTGTTTTGAGGCAACAGACTGGGATGCACTGTGCCAGCCACATGGAGAGGACATAAAGTGGGATTCTACAGCACCTCTTGAACCTTAGTCTGATCAAGGAGAAGGTTCCAGTGTTGTGGAAGACCACCTTCATTGTTCCGGTACCAAACAAAACTTACCCATCCGTCCTCAATGACTTTAGACCTGTTGCCCTGACATCCCACCTCATGAGGGTTCCAGAGAGACTCCTATTGGCCCACCTGCGTAAGCCAACAAGCAGCAATCAGGACCCCCTGCAATTTGCTTATTGCCATAGAGTTGGAGAAGCCATCATACACCTGCTTCAAAAAACCCGCTATCATTTAGACAAGGCAGACAGCCCTGTGAGGATCATGTTCTTTGATTTTTCCAGTGCATAAAACACAGTTCAACCAGATTTGCTTTGTCAGCAACTCCAGAACACTCAGGTGGAGGCCTCAACAATTGCCTGGATCAGAGACTACCTCACAAACATGCCACAGTTTGTGAGATTGAAGGGTTGTGTATCTGACCAGGTAGTCAGCAACACAGGAGCACCACAGGGGACTGTACCCTCACCATTCCTTTTCACTCTGTATACTTCCAGCACAAGTCTGACTCCTGTCATTTACAGAAATGCTCTGCAGTTGTCGGGTGCATCAGAGATGGACAAGAAGCTGAGTACAGAGAGCTGGTGGAACGCTTTGTGGCATGGTGTGGACTCAATCATCTCATTCTGAATGTAGATTAAACAAAGGAGATGATTGTCGATTTCAGGAGAAATGGAAAAGGACCAACACGATTATCATACTGGGAGAAGAACTGGAGGTGGTGGAGGAGTATAAATACTTTGGTGTTCATCTAGACAACAGACTGAACTGGAAATGCAACAGTGAAGCTACCTACAAGAAGGGAAAGAGCAGACTGTACTTCCTAGGGAAGCTTAGGTCCTTCAGGGTTGCAGCAAGTTGTTGCAGATCTTCTATAAGTCTTTTGTGGAGAGTGTGATCTCATCTGCCATCATCTGTTGGGGTAGCAGCATCAGAGCAACTGACTTAAAGAAGCTCAACAAGTTGATAAAGAAAGCCGGCTGTGTTCTGGGTACTCTTCTAGAACCCCTGGAGATGACTTTGCAAATAAAGATTCTCCATAAAATTAAGAACATTATGGACAACCCTCAGCATCCTGTTCATAAGACTGTTGTACATCAACAGAGTGTCTTCAGTTAGAGGCTTCTCCAGATCAGCTGTAAGAGAGACCAGTACTGGAGATCTTTCCTGCCTGCAGCCATCACCATCTACAAAAAACCTGCATGATATGAGTTACACCAGCATTTAATTTCCCTTTTGGGAGTAAAGTATTTTTGAATATAATTTAATTTAATTGGTAATGTGCAGAATGGAATGTGTGCTCCCAAAGCAGGGGCTACAGTTTCTGTTGGGAAGAACTAGTTTGGCCTGTCATCTGCACCCATGTGTGCAACTTACTAAAACACACGTTCTGCTAGAGTGTCCGTACTACAGATAAGAAAGTCGGGAATTACAGTTTTCAAATAATGTTGTTGAATGCCTCAGCTCAATGACAACCTATGGTAGCCATTGTGAACGTGGCTGGTAGTGGCAGCTATCAATGACACCAGCATGTATTCCAGGTATGCAGTTAGATGCTAACATGTTAGGGGAGTGGTGGCCTTGTGGTTAGAGCAGTGCGCTTGCGCTCTGAGAAGGTTGCAAGTACCTGGTTCGATCCCCACTGCCTGCACTCTGGGTCCCTGAGAAGACCCTTAACCCCTGATTGCTCCCCAGTGTTATACCATAATAACGCCATGATAAATAATTGATCTCGGATTGGATTCTGAACAGTGGAAGGGTCACAAAGGAATTTCACTCCTGCTGCAACATGAGACCCTCAAGGCTTGGACGGCCCTTCTTCTCACCAGGGGTCCTGCTGCTGGTGATAAAACTTTCCTCCCACAGACAAAGCGTCCCCTCTTCTGCAGATCTCTTCAGCTCTTCTCTTCTGCGACCTGCTCTCCTCTCCAAGCTGCTCAGACTATGGGCCCTGCATGGGCCCATGACCGGTACACAAGCCATGCTTGACCCAGGGTCTGCTGAACTCATCTGCTGTTTCAATGGAATGACCAAGGGGAAGCAGAGGACCTGACTGCTTTGTCAGCTTTGTTCAATTTTGTCAGCTGTTGCAGGAGAGCAGACACGAGACGGTGGATGCCTCCCCTCACCAGACAAGCTGAGCGATCAGACTATTGAATGGACATCGGTCCCGACCACACATGCGTGTTTCTGCTAGAAACCCCAAGCATTCCCTCCACACGCTGTTGGTTAGCTCAGAGCTGGAGAGCTAAGCGCTAACCCGCCAACAACAAACCAACAACTTCCTCCTTCAACGCTCCTTCCGTGAATGGCCAAAGTGGACAGAACTGACACGAGGCAAGAGACAGGTTGGGCAGGAAGAGCTGTGGGAGAAGTAAAAAGGTTTATTGGGAAATTATTTGTGAATCGTTGGTACATGGGCCTTTGAACAAAGGGCTAACGAAATAGCTCATTGCTAGCATTCGGTACCATGTCACAGTCGAGTGTTTTTCTTTGGTTTTAACAGAACGGTTATCTCCACAAGGGTTTCATACATTGATGGGACATTAATGTTTATGTTATCCAGCCGCTCATTATGACTAAAAATAAAGCAAAAGCTTTCATTTGTTAGCGCCGAGCGTCTGCTAGCCAACATGCTATTAGCCTTGCTAACATCCGGTCCCGGACATTTCAAAAGGAGTTAGTTTTAAAGCATAAAATGAATGTTATGTTTTAAAGCATAAAGCGTAACTGTTCCATCCTCCGATGGTGTTATGAGCCTTATTCCCGCATCAATATGGTATATTAATGCCGGTTTTCAAGGCAATTTTGATAACTTTATGTTGTATCCTCTTAGCCACCGAGTTGCTACAGCGACCCCTAGCTTCCGGAGGTAGAATCGCATAAACAAAGGCAAGCGATTCTGAATTAAATGACATTCCTCAGAATGTTATTTCATCAAATAATGTTTTGTTTAACTTGGGCTTTGCATTGTGAATGGATTGAAACACATGGCAAATGTTTTTAACTCCATTCCATGCTTTTGAAATCAGATCTGTAGTGAACAAGGATTCACTGAAGTATTTTGATTATGATCAACCACTTTTGTTTTGTCTTTTTTGTTTTTGCATGTAAATAGTTTCTTAGCTTAGCTTCCCTTTTTTTATCTTCATTTTGCTTAGTAGTTTAGTTAAGTTTCACTAGCCTAGTAGAGAGGATTTGTTAATCGAAATATTGAGTTAATTCAGATAAACAGCATTACATAGTGATGTTCTCTGGAGGTTCATATTATTTCTGTTATTAAATTCTTGGACTTGAAAAGAAGTTGTCACTCTTTATTCTATGTGTGTGCAGGTTTTGCTGTTAAAAGATCGCTAGTGCTTGAATTCATCCCTTTCAACCATTGTCTTGATATCAGCTTAAGAGCTGATCATCACCAGACAATACTTAACAGACAGAGGGTTATTTAATAAACATTAAATAACATTAAACAGTGTATAATTGCACAACACCAGGCGCCGCACAGTGGCAGCCCACTGCTCCCCAAGGGGATGCAGAAGTGAATTTCTCCATTGTGAGATCAATAAAGTTCAATTATTATTATTACTATTAAACAGCCAATGCAAACACAGGGACATATTTTAGACTTGATCATCACTAAAGGTCTAAAGATTTCTAAGGTCAATGTAACTGATGTTGCCCTATCTGATCACTTTTCTGTTACCTTTGAAAGCATCATTTCCAGTGACTCATTTAGCCAAAGGGACATCATTAGAAAACGCACCTTTAAGGACAATGCCACGGAAACTTTTATTCAAGCTTACTCTGCTACTTCAACCTTGGGCTGCAACTCAGTAGATGAACTAGTAGATAACTTTCATTCTAAAGTCTCAGACATCATAGACTGGATTGCTCCAGATAAAGTGAAGGTTGTTCCTGGGAAGAAAAAATCTCAGTGGAGAAGTGCTTTAGCAGTGAAAAAAGGGAATGTCGAAAAGCTGAATGAAAGTGGAGAAAGACAAGACTCCAGGTTCACTATGACATCTATAAAGAGAGTCTTTACAGATACAACTTACAACTGAAAAATGCAAGAGAGTCTTTCTTCTCTGAGATCATTAAGAAAAACATCAATAATGCTCGTGTCTTATTTGCCACAGTTGACAGGTTAACAAATCCTCCTGTGTGCAAATTCATTACAGGCCCACCAGGGCCTGTAATGAATTTGCTAACTTGTTTACTGAGAAAATCCTATAAGAGGATCACTCTGTACATCCATATCAACTCCAGAACCAAAGCTGTATCCAACTGGAACTTATCTTGACAAAATGTCCCAATTCAGCCAAATAAACTACAAAAGCTTAGAGGCAGTGTTGTAGTCCAGGGTGTACGCGGGTATACGGCGTATACCCATTTATTTTTCAGTCAGCATTACGTATACCCACTTCTGGAGCGATATTTGTGCCTTTTGTTTGAGCGCGCAGTGAGACAGGTATTCAGCGTTGAAAACATCACATGCTCGCTCAAAACTGATAAACTCTTCTCAACCCACTATCCTCGCGCTCGGTTCCGTGTCTGCTCGCGTGCTCGACCTGATCCTTCCACGCTCAATACCAGCTGTGCGCTCGCTCGACTCTGTCTGTGCACTCGTGACTTCAAAAACTGTCCATCTCACCAGCCAATCACAGACAGGTTTCTTTCCATCCAATCACAGTAGGGCTTGCAAATACTGCATTCAGATGGATTAAATCAAAATGCTGCAGCTTTTGGCAGAAATTACTAAACATAACGGTGGGATTTAAGAAAAAAACAACAACCAATAAACAGTTTAATATTTTAGCCTAAAATGTTTCGTTTAAAGTAATTCCTTGAGTTACTAAGCGAGGTGTGAAAAATCTTTTGTCTCTTTGCTTTCCAGCTTCTGGGAGGTGATGCAAAAGTTTCTTGTGATCATAATCATCATCATCGTCATAATTATTTAAAGAGCACTTTAACACGAGGTAAAACAAAATAACGTCTAATAAAATGACTTGGGTAAAGACTCAACAATTTAAAACAACAATAATAATAATAATAATAACTTGATATCAAACATAATAGAAATACAAGTACCAAGTACCAAGAAAAGTTGAAAAAGATAAAATCTCAGTAAATTTAAAGGCCAATGAGTAAAAATAGGTTTTAAGACTGGACAGCACAGGGGCCTGTCAAATGTACAAAGGTAAGTCGTTCTGTAACTTAGGGGCCCCAATAGAGAAGGCCCTGTTCCCTCTAAGCTTCTCGGCAGAACTGTGAATGACCATGAGCAGTTGGTCAGCAGACGTGAATGAGCAAGCAGGGGTGTAAAGGTGAAGGAGAAGCTCATTGTTCCTTAAATGATAAAAATGACTTAACTGAGGTCCTTTTTTGACTGTCAAGTTTAAAATCACCGTCCATTTTAAAATCGAGGTTCATAAATTGGGGCTAAACATTCATTGTCTGGGGGTCTAAATCAAGAGGATCAACACTTCTTTGGGTGTTTCAATTTGACAATTCATGATTTGGAAAGACAAAGTGATTTGAGTTTTGATGTTCTCCTCATCATTAACTTTATCTCTTTCTATAGATTCTCTTTCTCATTCAATTCAAGACTTTCCATATGCCTTATCATCTAGGTCTATATTGAAAAACCTACAGTATAGTAATGAAATGTTGATTCTGGATGTAGTGTAGGAATTCCTTCAATATAAACCAAAGAAAATTTTACATTACCTGGCAGAAGCTGGAAAAAATCTTTGAAAAGGAGAAAACAGTATTTTCACACCTCACGTAGTAGCTCAAGGAAATATTGTAATTAGGGCTGTCAATCGATTAAAAAAATTAATCTAATTAATAACATACTCTGTAATCTAAATTAATCGCATATAATTTTTGCTGTGAAAGTATTTTAAATATTTAAATTCAAATGATTCAATGAATAATCAGCCTTAGATACATTAAAGTATCGGCTGTATCTAATGCATTATCCGTTGAATACTGATAATGCATTTGGCCACCGAGCTGGACTAAATCGTTTGGCCAGCATTCACAGACTTGCTATCTGGACGGTATCTGGCAATCTGATACCATCAACTTACTCTTAAAACGATCTTGTGATACGTTATCTAAAGAAGAAAAATACGTCGAGAACTCGTCGTTTGCTCTGTTTGCGTCTGCCACTGTGCTCGCCTTCTGCCTTCCAGTCCGGCGCGCAGGCGCGAAAAACCCAGATGAAAACAATAGCAGTGAACTACCCTATACCAGGGCTTTTCAAATTCATTGAATGTGAGCCTCCCCTTGGAATAGGTAAAGATAACCACGCCCCCCCCCCCCCCCCCAACCACAAACCTACCACACACAGGTCCCTGCAGTAAATGCATCTTTCTTTTGTGTTCCTAGAATGCTGTGTTTCAAAAACAACTGATAGCCCAACACATGTTTTTTTATTGTATTTCTTTTAACAAAGTACATTCATAAAAAAGGCCTATTCATAAAATATCCATCCAAATATTTCCATCTTACAGGCTGCTTTTACTGAAACATCACGGACAGAGGGCTTAGTTTTAAAATTGAGCTGTCTTTAGATCAAATTCATAAACAATTGCTTTCAACAGCAGACAAACTGAACTAAACAGATGCCAATGTCAAACTGAACTCGTGTCAACAGGAGACATTAACTGAAATGATAATAAAAAAGATTACCTGAATTTAACAGACGTCAACATATTACATATTCCGATTTACATATTTAGGCTAATTATACACAATTTAAACCTATTGCTATTTTATTAGTTGTTATCTCTTTTCTGATGTATTTCTGATGTTTGGCACTTTGTTTTACCTCGTGTTAAAGTGCTCTTTAAATAATGATGACATTCATGATGATTATGATCAGAATAAACTTTTCCATCACCTCCCAGAAGCTGGAAAGAAAAGAGACAAAAACATTTTGTCTCTTTTTCACAGCTCACTTAGTAACTCTAATATTTTAGTCTAAATACTTTAGCCTAAATATTTTAGGCTAAAATATGACACTTTTTATTTGTTTTTCTTCAATCCCTCGGTGATGTTTAGTAATTTCTGCCAAAGGCTGCAGCATTTTGATTTAATTCATCTGAATGCAGTATTTGCAAGCCATACTCTGTTTGGATGAAAAAAAAAACTTTCTGTAATTGGCTTTAACTGCCGAGTGAGCGCACAGCTGGTGTTGAGCTTTGAATGAGCAGGTGCGCGCGAGCAAAGTAGCGCGCGAGCAGAGATGGAGCTCACCGCGAGGACAGTGGGTTGAGAAGAGTTTATCAGACCGTACCAGACCGGTTTTGAGCGTTGAGTTGTTTCACTGCGCGCTTGGATTGGTTCCTGCGCGCTCAAACAGAAGGCACGAATATCGCTACATAGTTTAACAGAGTTGAGCGGCAGCGCTGTCTTCTTCTCTGTCTTCTCGCGCCTCCCCTGTGACTCTTTGGCGCCCCCCCAGGGGAGGCGCGCCTCACCGATTAATCTGCTCTATTTTTTTTAATCCGTTATTTTTTTTCAAATTAATTAATCGGAATTAACGCGTTATTTTGACAGCCCTAATTGTAATCTAAATATTTTAGCCTAAATATTTTAGGCTAAAGTATTTAGACTAAAATATTAGAGTTACTAAGTGAGCTGTGAAAAAGAAACAAAATTTGTAAACACTACTGATGGATTTTTGGGTAAACTAAATAGAGCAGTGTTACATGTCATTGTTTCTAAAACAGCATTTTTCTGAGCTGCGTCTAAAAGGGCATAAATTGAGAGTATACCCACTTCTCCAGGGACCACTACACCACTGCTTAGAGGAGATCATTCAGCAGTTAAGTTCCTCCTCCTGCTGTCTTGATGTTCTCCCCACAGTTTTCTTTAAGAAAGTTTTGCCTGTCATAGCGTCTGATTTGACTCAGATAATAAACACGTCCCTTCTGTCAGGTGTTTTCCCCCAGTCCCTAAAAACAGCAATTATCAAACCACTGCTGAAAAAGAACAATTTAGACAAACTACTACTCCAGAACTACAGGCCCATCTCAAACCTCCTTTATCAGTAAGATTATTGAAAAAGCTGAGTTTCAACAATTAAACACCTTCTTAACAAGGACCAGCCGCTTTGATGTTTTCCAGTCAGGCTTCCGTGCTCACCACAGTACAGAGACCGCCCTTATAAAGGTGTTTAATGACATCCATATAAATACAGACTGTGGAAGAACCACCGTGCTGGTTCTGTTGGACCTCAGTGCAGCATTGATACTGTCGATCACTCCATTCTGTTAGAGCGCCTGGAGAACTGGGTCGGCCTCTCTGGTACAGCTCTCAACTGGTTTAGATCCTACTTAAAGGACAGGGACTTTTTTGTATCAGTAGGTAACTTTACATCAGAGATGACAAAAATTACATGTGGGGTTCCCCAAGGGTCCATCCTGGGTCCCCTCCTATTCAATATCTACATGCTCCCTTTAGCTCAGATCATAAAAAACAACAACATCAGCTACCATCACTATGCAGACGACACACAGCTTTACATCACCATGTCACCAGGTGACTATGGACCAGTTCAAGCACTGAGAAAATGCCTAGAAGAAATCGATGCATGGATGTGCCACAATTTTCTTCAGTTGAATAAAAACAAAACAGATGTAATAACATTTGGACCAATAGAGGACAGATCAAAGGTTAGCTCACAGCTTCAGTCGCTTCAGCTAAAAATCACTGATCAGGCCCGAAACCTGGGTGTAGTGATGGACTCAGACCTGAACCTCCAAAAGCATCTAAAGACAATTACAAGGTCGGCTTTCTCTCACCTGAGGAACATTTCCAGGATTAAAGGACTGGTGTCTCAGCAGGATCTGGAAAAACTAATCCATGTGTTTATTTTTAGTCGGATTGATTACTGCTACGGTGTTTTCACAGGTCTGCCTTAAAAGTGGATCAGACAGCTGCAGCTGATCCAGAACGCTGCTGCCCGCGTCCTCACTAAGACTAAGAAAGTAGAGCACATCACCCCAGTTCTAAAGTCCTTACACTGGCTCCCCGTATCTCAGAGAATAGACTTTAACATACTTCTGTTAGTCTATAAATCCCTGAATTAGCACCTAAATACATCACAGACCTGTTATCGGTGTATCAACCCTCCAGACCACTCAGGTCTTCTGGCTCCAGCCTTCTCTGCATACCTAGAACCAGAACTAAACAAAGAGAAGCAGCATTTAGTTCCTATGCTCCACTTATCTGGAACAAACTTCCAGAAAACTGTAAAAGTGCTTAAAGCCTGAGTTCCTTTAAATCAAGATTAAAAACACATTTGTTTAAGATTGCCTTCGACTGTTCTAGTTAAATTGTTTTTACTGAAACATCATTAGTTCAACTTTGTAGTCCAACTGTTTTTAATGTTTGCTTTTAGTTTCTATTCTCCCATGTTTTAATTTTTTTCTACATGTTATTCCTGCTTGCTTTTATTCTTTTTTATTTTCCTATATTTTAATCATGTAAAGCACTTTGCATTTTCTCTGTACTGAAATGTGCTATACAAATAAATTTACCTTGCCTTGCATTGCCTTGCTAATAAGGCAGAAATGCAATTACAGAAATGTAAAAAAAAAAACAGGCAGAAATAAAGCATTCAATAGGGTAAAAAAATACAAAGGAAGAATACACACACTAAATTATGACATACACCTAGATAAATACATTAAAAAATAAGTAATTAATAAAGTTGAAAATTATAATGGATAATGCTTCACTGGTTATGGACAAAAAATCAGTCCTAATGGCTACCTGTACCATCAGCCTATAAAATGCCAGTCAGAGGAAACTCTGTTGATGAGAGAGGATTTTTCTATACTTTCCACTTTCTGTTATGTTTTAGAACATAATAAAGTCAAATTAATTTCTGAATTTGAAATAGATTTTTGTTTACAACTGACCCAAGAAAAATAATCATATATTTATATTAATTTTTCTTGATTGAAGCGAGCAGAATACGGACTAAATTGTGACTTTTGTGTACCATTAAACCCTAGCTGCTGCACATATTTTTCAGTAGAACTGACAACTCTACAACACTAACTTATTTTTGTTAACTACACACAGGGTCCACATAGACACAGATATTTAAGTATGTACTACAGTCACAATCACACTGTTATATACTAAACTTTGTGTAAAAATGACCATGGACCTATGTTCAGCTGTGCCCACGTTTGACCAAACCAAAAAAAAGAGAAAAACTCCCATCATGACAGGATTGGTGAAAAGTCTATGGATTTCTTGAAAATAAGAACAATACATAAATAAAGTGTAGATTTCCCTAAAACAGCAGAAGAGCATGGCTGGAATTTGTTAACTTGTTTAAAAGCTTTCATAAATAGAGACTGGTACCCAAAGCTGTTTTTCATTGTGTTCACTAAGTGACCAAAAACACATAAGCTGACATGGTCATCTTTGTGTTTTTAAATATCTTGGTTTGTTTTGGTTCTGAGGACAGAACAATAATTGTAAAACTACAGCAGTTCACTTGTCTTGAACAAGCTTCTAGTGCAGCACTCAGTAATATGTTTTGTGTGTTGTTTGCAGCAATGGAAGAGCTTGATGGGGACGAGGTCAGAGTATCCTCAAGGGGACGATTTGCTGAGAGAGACATTGTCCAGGTGCTGAACTCAGGATACACTTCGCTTTTCACTCCATATTTTTTTTATATTGCAATACAATTTTCTTTAGTTAACCTTTAAATTGTATTATATATGGAAATGGACTGAACACTGCGACAAATGCTAATGCTACAAACAAGTGATACAGAAATATTAATTCAGGGCTTTTTACAAATGCTTGACATGATTGCAAACTTGCACAAAATATATATTTTGAGAATATGTTGCAGATATTACACGGTTCTGGAGGACAGACTTTGACCTATGAACATTGTATTAATGGCAGGACCAAAGATTACCATAATAAAGTTTGTGTCCTGAAAGCTTCCGCTTTCTCCATTTCCATTACATTTGATCTGTTTCTGTGGTGAAAATCCCAGACATCCAAAGCATGGATTTACCTTTAGATTTTGGAGTCAGGATTCTGCTAATTTATTGTCTAAGCATCTTTGGGCTTAGACATTCTGCATTTCTGGTTTTGTCTCATCACTTAATAAAACACACACCTAAGGCCCTCTCCAAACTGATCTGGGGTTTATCTTTAATATAATGTACCAAAGTTAGTGTGATGTATGCAGACTTTTTAAAGCTTTTTTAACATTCTCATAGCATTGTGACAAACTACTTCAAATGTCCAGATGAATATTCTTTAGTTCTTATACCAAACTAAAGAAGGTATGTAGCTTTGCAGTTGCAATCAGCAAGTCACCATCACTTTGTGATCTTGGGATTACTTGAAATAATAATGATCCAAGTTCATCTCTGAATGGCTCAAAAAATCACAACCAAAAACAGAATGAAGGTTTGGGATGTGGAATGACCTTAACCAGGCCTTTCATGATTAAAAATAATTAAATATGGCTAAAACCAAACAAGTGTGCAAAAAGAAAAAAAAAACATGGGGGATGTAAAAGACTCATTGCACAACCAGTCATTAGGGTTAGTGAAGCGCTTTGGGGTTGTTGGACTTGATAAATCGCTATACAAGCATTTACCATTTAAGTGGACTAACAAAAAAATCAGTGGATTTCAGGCATGGGTAAGGTTTTTCAGTAGTGAATGTATAAAAGTGCTGAGAAAAATTGTTGGTCTGTTTAGCCATTAATCAATAATCTGACTCTGGAATCGCTGACATTGGGAGGGATTTCAATACCACCTAAAATGGACGAACCAATCAGGATCGCCGGGCAGGATTTCTGTAGATGTGATGTATGAGACAGGCAACTGTGTGGATTTAGCCAACATTGGTAGCTTGCAGCGAGGAAGCAAGCAATGACCAGATGTCCCTGAATTCCCGTTTTGGATGACCTGTCCCCGGCACAAGCTGTCCCCGGAAATGTCTTTGAGTTTTTTTTCTTTCCCTAAAGAGGATGAATTGAGGAAAAAGTGGATGGTTTGCTGCCTCTGATGAAGATATCAGGTTTTATACAAGGTAAGATGGGCTGCATGATGAATTAAACATTAATTCATGGAAGTAGCATCAGCACCTAGCATTAAACTTAATTGTTAAATAACAAATAATCATGATAAAGTGTTTGGCAGTGAAAGGCCAGAAACCTATTGAAGTGAATCATGAACAAGACTTTTCTATTTAGCAGTGTTGTTGAGTGGTTCAGATTAATATGAAAATGATTGTAATTTGACATTGTATTTTCTATATGTATCATATTTAAGTTAAGTCATATTATTCTGGCTTTTTATAATGCCATTGGGTGTTTTATAGTCAAAATACTGCAATTTACTGTTTAACAAGCAATGCCAAACCAAAGCATTGCACTTATGACAGCAATAAATATACACTGCTCAAACAAATAAAGGGAACACTAAAATAACACATCCTAGATCTGAATGAATGAAAAATTCTTATGAAATACTTCGTTCTTTACATAGTTGAATGTGTTGATAACAAAATCACACAAAAAATATCAATGGAAATCAAATTCATTAACCCATGGAGGTCTGGATTTGGAGCCACACTCAAAATTAAAGTGGAAAAACACACTACAGGTGGATCCATCTTTGATGTAATGTCCTTAAAACAAGTGAAAATGAGGCTCAGTAGTGTGTGTGGCCTCCATGTGCCTGTATGACCTCCTTACAAGGCCTGGGCATGCTGCTGATTAGGTGGTGGATGGTCTCCTGAGGGATCTACTCCCAGACCTGGACTAACGCATCCACCAACTCCTGGATAGTCTCTGGTGCAACGTGTCGTTGGTGGATGGAGCGAGACATTGTGTCCCAGATGTGCTCAATTGGATTCAGGTCTAGGAAACGGACAGCCCAGTCCATAGCATCAATGTCTTCGTCTTGCAGGAACTGCTGACACACTCCAGCCACATGAGGTCTAGCTTTGTCTTGCATTAGGAGGAACCCAGATTGTCAATCAGTGTTGCTTCTTAAGTGAACAGTTACAAGTGGGATTAACTTTGAGTTACATTGTGTTGTTTAAGTGTTGCCTTATTTTTTTGAGCAGTACAAGTCCCACAGCACCTTTAAAGAACTAATTTGTCATTGTTCGGGTTGAAGGACCAAAGCAACAACAACACGTAGGCAGGCACATAGTGGAAATAATAGTATTTAATGAAGCCAACTCAAGAAATAAACAACGTAGGAACAGGAATCAAAAACAGCCAAGGGAAACAGCACGAAAACAGATGGCGTCACACAGGAGGTACAAAAACTTGGAACTTAAATACAACGGGGAATCAACGGAAAATGCTTAACACAGATGAATGGAATTAACTCATTAACACAAACATCCAAGCATCATGACATTACCCCTTCCTCAATGGCGGATTCCAGACACCTACTAGTGTCCAAACAAAAAACAACAGGCGGAGGTGACTTCGGAAGGAGCGAAAGAGTTCACAAAAAAACAGAGTTCTGGTGGACGACCTGGAGGTAGCCCAGAGCCGACCAGATGTTCCGGAGGCCGGCAGCGCCGGAGAAACCTTGGAGGCTGGCGATGCTGGAGGAACCTAGAAGACCGGAGACTGCTGGGAACCTCCTCTGAAGGTTGGAGACCACTGAGAACCTCTAACAGGTTCTAACAGGTTCTTCTGAAGAAGCCGTCTGACAGAAGAGTCGGTGCCGTCAGGCGTCTCGGAGCGTGCGGGGCGTCAGCCCTGGTTGGTGAGAAGTTTCTTCCTCTTCGTTGGCCGCTACGCCGGGACCTTCTGCCCTGCCATGGTGGAGAAGAGTTGTAACGCCAGGAGGTACCAGGAAGAGGAATGGCCAACCTTGAGCCCCAACACGGCGATTGCTGCTCTTCCACCTCCTCCGCCCGCCGCATATTCTTCTCCGTCTGCTGACAGAAGTATTCAAACAAAGTGATGACTTCCACACATGTTGCCTGGTTCCCTTTTGTGGTGGCATCCTTCTGTCATGGTTTGGGTTGAAGGACCAAAGCGGCACCAAGACATCGGCAGGTGCATAGTGGAAATAATACTATTTAATGAAGCCAACTCAAGAAATACTGTAGGAACAGGGATCGAAAACAGCCAAGGAAAACAGAGCACGAAACCAGGTGACGCCACACAGGAGGAACAACAACCCGGAACTTAAATACAACGGAAAATGCTTAACACAGTTGAGTGGGATTAACTAATTAACACAAACATCTAAGCATCATGTTATCATGGCATGCTCCCCCTACGGTGCAGTGACATCTGTGTCCCCGTTATATGCTGGCAGCATCAGTGACCGTGAGATTATGAAGCAATCTGGTCTGGTACCTCTTCTCAAGCCCACCATGGCTCTTATGGCGGACAAGGGTTTCCAAGTTGAGGATCTTTTTCCCTGCAAGGTCTACATACCCGCCTTCCTGAAGAACAAGCAGCAGCTGTCAGGAGTAGAGGTTAGGAAGAAGCAGTCCATTGCTAGGCTCAGAGTTCATGTGGAGCGGGTCACCAGAAGGGTGAAAGAGCACAAGCTCTTCAATAGTGAGATTCCCTTGTCCCTGACTGGCTGTATTAACCAACTTTTTGCTGTGGGCTGTGTTTTGGTTAAATACCAAAATGGTCCCCTGACTAAATCCTGGGCCAGAAAATGACTGTATAAAGTTCACATGGTCAGAGATTAATTTGAAAATTAATTGTGCATACAGAGTTGTATTAACTGATTGTAGATAATCTGCTCCATGTTAATATAATTTACAGTATTTTTGTAATGTTACGATGTAAGTCTTTTTACTTCTGTCTACAATCTGATATACTGTATAATCTATTGTGTTCCGTTTTAACATTTGTAGCCAACACTTTTCTATTTTGTGAAACATTTACTGTTTAATATTTATTGTCTCTAACTTCTGTTATACATATATTAAAATGTTCTTTAAAGAAACAAATCTACAAGCATTTTTTCATTCTAACAATCCAAACATTTGCTATATAAAACATAACTTCTGAAAGAAAAAAATACATTACAACAAAACAATTAAATATTGACAAACAACGTAACAATTAAATTATACAGTGTCAACATACAATCTCTTATTTGGAAGCTTAGATTTCCAAGTAATACCTCAAAACATGCAATGGTGTGATTGGTGAACAGTGTTTGAACAGGATAGGCGATGCATCCTATTGGATTATTATTCCATGAGGAAACAACGGAGGATGGCGATAGGACAGAAACCAGCCAGCCTGCACTTTTTCAAACTGAGAGTCCACAAGGGGTTTTATCCAGGGAGATGTTCATGCTGCAGATCAAGGATAGAGCTTCTGGTTCAAATGCAACATAGTGAGGTGAAGGGTTTTGGGTGGATTGGGCTAGCAGCTCACCACTGTATCCCTTGTAGAGCAAGGATCTAAAAGAAAACAAAATTTGATTCACAGTGAATATTTACATAATGCCAGATGTAATGATACTACAGTATATTTTACCTAATTATGTGTTACAAATGTAAAAATAAGGAGTCTAATTGAAACATTCCTCTGAATTTTCAATGTAGGCTGACACTGATGTGTTACTGCTTTTGTGAAACCGATTCCTGTTTTAAGAAAGCCAAATTGTTTGACAATCCTGGCATGATCCACGTTCCTGGTGTTGTTAAACAGCCTTCCGATCTAAATTACTAAGCTCAACTATAACACAACAACAACAAACCTAGAAGAGTCCATACACAAAATGCAAAGCTCAAAATACCTTGTTCAACTTTTTGAAGTTGAATAACCGATCCGTTGTGGTGAAGAGAGAGCTGAGCCAAAAGGCAAAGCTCTTGATTTACCGGTCGATCTACGTTCCTACTCTCATCTATCGTCATGAGCTTTGGGTCATGACCAAAAGAACGAGATCCCGGATACAAGCGGCTGAAATGAGTTTTCTCCGTAGTGTCTGGGCTCTCCCTTAGAGATAGAGTGAGGAGCTCAGTCATCCGGGGAGGACTCAGAGTAGAGCCACTGCTCCTCCACGTAGAGAGGAGCCAGTTGAGGTGGCTCGGGCATCTGGTTAGGATGCCTCCTGGACGCCTCCCTGGTGAGGTGTTCCGGGCACGTCCCACCGGGAGGAGGCCCAGGGGAAGACCCAGGACACGCTGGAGGGACTATGTCTCTCGGCTTGCCTGGGAACGCCTTGGGATTCCCCCGGAGGAGCTGGCCCAAGTGGCTGGGGAGAGGGACGTCTGGGCCTCCCTACTGAAGCTGCTACCCCCGCGACCCGACCCCGGATAAGAAAACGGACGGACGGAACTTTTTGAAGTAGCCCCTGATTTGTCCTTGACAACAACCATACCGTCCACTGGTCCAGACTTTACTCCCTATAAAATGAATAAAGAATTATTATTACTTAAGAAAAAGAATACCAAATACAAAACAATGAAACACACAAACCATGGTTCGAGGTTTGTGCCACGGTGTAAGTGCATGATAGGACAGGTGGCACAGCTGACATCCCACTCTGTGAATAATGTGCAGCTTGGGACAGGAAGGCAACTAAATGGTTGCACATTGCAACAGGAACTCCTTGTCAGCACAACAGGTACTGCATTACGCACTGTAAACTGAAATAGAGAATTACGAATCCAACATATTTTAAACGATAACATTGAATACCAAATAGCTTTGTGCTTGAAAGCAGTGTTAGGTAAGCTGAATAGGTCCTCTTAAAGTTATCAATATAAATTTAAAATGTTCTTGCATAGCATTTGATTTTACATAATTCTTGGCCTCTAAACGTACAGCTCTTTCTGTGTTCAATAACCTACTCTGCTTTCATGCCACCTTTTCAGCTTGCCTAGCCCTGTTTATATACGTTATTGTTATAGCTACAAGCTGTATAATTGTATTCCAGAATGAAAGATGGTTTTATTAAGCTCGAGAACATGTTCCGCTGAACTTGGAACAACAGAATGGAACGTAACACTTATTGCTATCCCTGCTCTCAGTTGGTGAGGTGCCTCTGACTTTTTTTCATGGAGTGGTAACACCAAGCTCTTACCGTCGCCTCCCCTGTCAAACAGCTTTTACCTGACACTGGAAATTACAAATACATGTGTAAAAATTAACCTGCAACAGTAATGTCTTAAAAAGGAAAGCTTTCTATATTTCTGCCAAGGGAGTTGTGGTGCTAGTTATGAGTTAGCATTAACAGCCTACCTTCAAAGCCTGTTATGTAGGAACAAACATAAAATTTGAAGCCTTTCTCCATTAAGTTCTATAGGGTTGAGCTTGACAAACGAAAAATGTGTCACACATCATTCACAGACAGTTTAGGAAGCTGCAACAAACAATGGGTAAACACAAGAGACTCAACCATTATCTTTCAAAAAGAGCGCTCAGCGATCGTCTCCGCAGAAGTGGAAGTTTGTCTGCACTCTTACTCAAATGCAGAGGTAAAGCATGCATATAGCCCACATAAAGGGATAAGAAAATGTTTAAGTCTTAGGGTTTCAACACAAATAAACTTTTCCACCAAACTATTCCTACAGTTTAAAAGTCCTGGTTGAAGTGCTGGACTGGCTCGAGCACTGATAGGCCAATATTCTTTTCCTTCTATCCAGTTTGTTCCTTTCCGGGACTACATGGATCGGTCTGGGAACCAGATCCTGAGCATGGCTCGACTGGCCAAGGACGTCCTTGCAGAGATCCCTGATCAGCTGATGTCTTTCATGAAGAGTCGAGGGATTGAACCGCAACCTCCACTGCCCGCCAGCACTGACCCTTCTTCAGTGTCTACCACCAGTGGAACCACTGCTCTTGCTGCCAAGCAAAGCATTACGCATCCCTGACTGAGGGTAACAAGTGTTGCAGAGCAGGAGACAGTTTGAGCAAAGGAAGGGTGTTTGTGTGTGTGTGTGTGTGTGTGTGTGTGTGTGTGTGTGTGTGTGTGTGTGTGTGTGTGTGTGTGTGTGTGTGTGTGTGTGTGTGTGTGTGTGTGTGTGTGTGTGTGTGTAAGATGCATAACTTCAGGGTTGGTTGGCAAAAACCAAAAGCAGTAAACTGAGCCCAAAAAACAGAAAGACCATGCTTCCCTTCCATTTTTGACATCTACATCTGTCATAGCAGGGTAGAAATTAAATGGTTATATCTTTTCTTTTTTAGGGTGTGACTTCATCAGCACCCACCAAGTTAAACTTTCTGCCAGTTCAACCTATCATTATATCAGGAGGCACAGTCTGTATTTCAAACCAAGGCTTCAAATACTGAGATCCTATTAATCAATAAGTTTATGTTGTTAATTTAATGTGTCTTGCAGACTTTACATCTGCAGCTCAGTCCCTCCTGTTTCTGTTTCTGGTTAGTCCTGCAGAACCTCACCACCCTGATTTGTCTTGGCAACAAATACAGCCAGCAGTATGATGTTTGTCCTTGCCCTGATTATTTCAAAGGTTTGCCACAAGCTAACATCAAGCAGGCTAAAGTTGTTTGGCGAAGTATTGTTCCAACTGGCTTACATAAGGCCATAGTATTACTCGAGAAAATGCTTTATATTGTGCTGGAAATTAAACTTATACAACACCTAAGTCTCCTAAAAAAAGATGAAATAGTGACATAACAGAAAACCTTGTATTTATGTTGGTGAATGTAAAATATTTTTTTTTGTTCTTTTTTTTAATGTAGCCTATTTTAATCAAACAGTAGAATTGTAGTCGAGGTGACTTATCCAGAACTGGGATGTAATGTGTTACATTAAAAAGTGGCTGTTTAAATGCACTCCACTATGATTTCCCAGTGTAAAGTGTCAGATGTACTATCTAACTGAAAAGCTATAGTTTGCAGTGTGTGTAAAAAAAGCTGTGTTCAAGAAAAGTTTCTTTGAAAAATAACTTTAGAATAATCAAGGGGTCATTTTTACCTGCTGGATATTTTCAACCATAGTAACTCTTCAATTATGCTGCATTCCATTTGTCCTCGGAAGGTCCATTTAACAATGGAGTAAAACATGATCTGTTGTGCACTGATGAAGCCGTGTGAAAGTCAAAGGTGGGTACCAAAGGACCTGTTCAGGGGCAGTCAGCTTTGTTGCTCTTCTCAAAAACAGTCAGATCAGAAAACAGATTAATTTTCTATGTAGGTTATCTTCTACGTTATCTTCTATGCAATTCATACTCACCAATAAGAGCACGTCACTCTCCTCTTCCCCACTCCCCCGCCCTAGCAGTTTGACTACTCCAGTTGAGAAGAGGAAGGCAGAAGACTGAGCAGACGCAGCTCGAACAGGAGCCAGATGGCGCTGAAGCCGCTGAGCTCGAATGTCCAATATTCAACCTCAAACTATCTTCACCACGGTTACTAAAAAAGGGAGCTGATATGTCCAATGGGGGCTCAAAAATGGATGGAAGTTTCCACTTACTCCGAAAGGAAGGGGTTAGCACAGAAAAATCAAGATTCTTTTCTTTTCTTTTTGTGACCGCGAGTTATCATGGTGAAAGTGGCTGAAGTTCATTTATGGAGAGCAGACTTTACTCAGGAGTGTTTCCTTGAACATCAGAGAATTCAAGTCGGAGTTTTCAAACAAAGATTTTGAAAGAAATTACTGTACTAACACGGAATGTGGTGACCACAATGCTGTCATTACCCGTACGTTTATTTCACTTCTGAATTATGTCAAATGTAAGGAAGGTGTGTTTGTAACTGAAAAATCGGTTGACTGACTGACTGAGGAGCTAAACTGCTGCTGACACGCTGTGTTTTCCCTTTACACCCTCACCGGCATCTAGGCCTTAGCAACGGGGGTACAGGGGCTTCTGTTGTTTCTTGCAGTTGAGGTGGGATAAAGTCTGGTCTCTGGATGAATCCCTGAAGGCAGGGACCATCACACCCTCATCGTCTCCACCAGGGGCGGTTCTATTTCTTTGTTAGAAAGAAGGATGGCCCCCTTTGCCCATGCGTTAACTATTGTGGTCTTAATGCGATCACCATCAAGAATTGCCACCACCTCCGTAGACTCTGCCTTGATCTCATCCAGGGGGGCAACATCTTCACTAAATTGAATCTATGAAATGCTTATAATCTCGTATGAATTAAAAAGCAAGATGAGTGAAAGATGGCCTTCAACACACCCATGGGCCGTACGAGTACCCTTTGGACTCAACAATACACCAGCTGTTTAGACATGGTGCGTCAATATGTTTATGTCTTCATTGTTGACATACTAATCTTCTCCAAGGACCCCAAGAGCCACATAAAATCTGTGTTCCTCCCTCTCCTTCAGAATTTATCAAAGAAGAGAAGTGCAAGTTTCATCAAACCACAACCTCGTTTCTAGATTCATCATTTCACCTGATCAAGTTACCATGGACCCAGCCAAAATTACTGCCTTCTCCTTCCAACTACAAGCAGCTCCAGATATTCTTGAGGTCTGCAATTTTTTACAGAATATTCATAAGAAACTATAATCAGGTCTCCACTCCTCTCCACACTCTCACATCCATGAAAGTCAAGTTTTCATGTGATGAGCAAGCTGAAAAGGCCTTCTCCAAACTCAAGAAACAATTTACCACTGCATCTGTTCTTCAATCCTCTGACCCTGAAAGACGATTTATCGTGGAAGTGGATACTTCCAGCAAAGGGGTGCTGTTCTTGTCCTGCAGGCTTCTCCTGACAAAGGACCATTTCAAGTTTGAAGCGACCATAAGAACCTTAAGTACCTCAAGTCTGCCAGGACACTAAACCCCAGACAAGCCAGGTGGGCTCTATTCTTTAGCAGATTCCAATTTTCTGTCTTACAGACCCAGGACCAAGACACCTAAAGCAGTTACACTATCCATAATACAAGAAGGAATCCATGAGGAATCCATGACCAGTGGTACTAAGGAATTTATCCTCTTCAGAGAGGTTTTCCACCTGCACGGTCTTCCCTCTGACATTGTCTCGAACTGGGGTTCCTCAGTTCTGTCGTCTAAGAGGACCAAGCCAAGCTGTAACTTTTCCATTTACATCTCTACCCCATTAATTACATTGATAATGATCTATGTGCTCAATCTTCAAAAGGAAAACATTTTCATCACAGGAACATATGAACAAAACATAAAATTAATCATAAGAGTCATAATCATGATATGGGACCACTGTGCTGGAACTTGTAACAACAATCCACATGAATGCTTCACAAATCAGTTTCATCACACAAGATCATAGTTTTAGCATTTGTCTGAAATTTTGGGTTAAACTAATTAGGTACAGGCTGTTTTAGATTAGTAATCTAAGCATATATGCTATATTGCCAAAAGTATTCGCTCACCTGCCTTGACTCACTTATGAGTTTAAGTGACATCCCATTCCTAATCCATAGGAGTTCAATGTGACGTTGGTCCACCCTTTGCAACTAGAATAGCTTCAACTTCTTCCATCCAACTTTACACTTGGTACAATGCAGTCAGACAAATACCGTTCTACTGGAACTCCAAACCCAGACTAGACCATCTGATTACCAGAAGGTGAAGCGTGATTTGTCACTCCGGAGAACGCATCTCTACTGCTCTGGAGTCCAGTGATGGCATGCTTTACACCACTGCATCAGACGCTTTGCGTTGCACTTGGTCATGTATGGCTTGGATGCGGCTGCTCGACCATGAAAACCCGTTCCATGAATGGGTTTTCACGCCACAAGAACAGTTTCTTCCCATCCGCTACCAGCCTTATCAACACGGCCCAGAGCCCCTCTTCAATCAATCAATCAATCAATCAATCAATCAATCAATCAATCAATCAATCAATCAATCAAATTTTATTGTCAATTACAACTTGCATTGCAATCGAAAAATCAGTTCCAGTACAACCGCCCATCACATACACTTAAACAACAAACATTATGGGGGAACGATTGAGTGAGGCCTTGCGTTGCCAGGGACACAGCCAGTCGGCCGCTGCTAATCAGCGCAGCCGTTAGGCGCATTCCTCCAAACATCCCCGGACCCCGTCTGCACGGTTTCCACGGGGCGCTGCCCTTGAAATCTGTTGAAGGAAGATAAAAAAAACGTGGGGGAAGTGGAGACACCGCCTCTCTCCCTCCCCCGTTCAGGACCTACAAGCTACACCAACGTAGCATCTCCAGACCTTCTGTGTTACATTAACGCACAGCCTACTGTGTATATAGCTCAGGGTTTAAAGTTCTCCGTCGCTGCGACGGATTTCCGTCATTTGGAAAATGAGCGCAAATTGTTCCGTCTAGACTTTTTTATTCAAGGTTTTAAACTGAAGCTGTTTTCAACCAATGAAACCTGGCAGAGCCGGGACATTAGCCAATCAGAAAGAGAGTAGGGTGGGTCTTTGTAAAGCGGAAATCTGCCACACTCAGCTTCATCGGTGTTCAATCATAACTTTTGGAAGAACCTCTCAAACTGGCCACAGATGCCGAATGAAAGTAGTGGTGGTCAAAGGTTTTCTTTGGGTTTATGCGAACCAGCAGGTCAGAAAGTGGGGTGGAATGAACATCTGACAACAACTTCCCTCGGTAAGTGTGTCTGTCGACAGATACACTGTCGCTGCTCCTGCAGTTAATTAATGAATTATTTCCACCTGTGGCCATGTCACCTTTCAGCGTTTATTCACTCGCTTCCAGCAACTTAGCTGATAAACCAACCAGGGACCTCCTCATTATTCGCTGTTACGCTTTACTTAAAATGTTCAAAACCATCCAGTTCTGTAAAGAAGTTATCCTTAAATCTTCAATTTTGGGGTTTAATTTTCAAAACTCTTTTCCACTAAAGAGTGGTGATTATTCACAGGATGCTGGCTCCTTGGTTTAATTCAGATTCACAATGTTAGGAAATTGGAGAGAAAATGGCGCTCTACACACCAAGAGGAATCCTACCTAATCTGGAGGGACAGTCTATTGTTGTATAACAAGACCCTTCGCAGAGTTAGAGCAGCATATTTTTCATCATTAATTGAGGAGAATAAGAATAATCCTAGATTTCTCTTCAGTACAGTTGCCAAACTTACCCAGAGCCACAGCTCTGTTGATCCATCCATTCCCTTAGCTCTTAGCAGTAATGATTTTATGGGATTCTTCATAAATAAAATTGATTCCATTAAAAATAAAATAATTGGCATCCTCCCAAACATGATTACCTCGTCCTCAGTAAGTAAGGCAGCATTGGAGGAATCTTTAGAACCTGCGCAGTATCTGAACTGTTTAAAAGCAGTAGAGCTTTCTGAGCTATCTAAAATTTTAGCTTCATCTAAACCTTCTACCTGTATGTTAGACCCAATCCCAACCAAATTGTTTAAGGAGGTATTCCCTCTGATCAGTGGTCCTATTTTAGACATGATTAATCTATACTTGGTAAATGGATATGTACCACAGGCTTTTAAAGTAGCTGTTATTAAACCTTTACTTAAGAAACCTTCTCTTGATCAAGATGAGTTAGTAAATTACAGACCTATATCTAATCTTCTTTTCCTATCTAAAATTCTTGAGAAAGTAGTTGCTAATCAACTATGTGAACATTTACAAAGTAATGACCTACTTGAGGAGTTTCAGTCAGGCTTCAGAGCTCATCATAGCACTTAAACAGCTCTGGTGAAGGTCACTAATGATATTCTCATGGCCTCAGATAATGGACTTGTGTCTGTACTTGTCCTGTTAGATCTCAGTGCTGCATTTGACACAGTTGATCACAATATTCTCCTACAAAGACTTGAGCATACTGTAGGGATTAAGGGGAAAGCATTAGGCTGGTTTAAATCTTATCTGTCGGACAGATTCCAGTTTGTTCATGTTAATAATAAATCTTCCTCAAACTCTAGGGTCACTTGTGGAGTACCACAGGGTTCAGTCCTTGGACCAATTCTCTTTACTATATATATGCTTCCGATTGGCAAAATTATCACACAGCATGGGATTAATTTCCACTGTTATGCTGATGACACTATATTTATCCATAAATCCTGATGAATCCAATCAGTTACTTCGAATGCAGTCATGTCTTGATGACATCAAAAGCTGGATGACTTTAAATTTCCTGCATTTAAATTCTGACAAGACAGAAGTTGTAATCTTTGGGCCAGAGTCCTCAAAAAATAAAGTTCTTAATCAATCACTTAATCTGGATGGCATTAACTTGGCCTCTGGTAATAAAGTAAAAAACCTTGGTGTTATTTTTGACCAAGACATGTCATTTAAATCCCATATTAAACAGGTTTCCAGAGTTTCCTTTTTTCACCTCCGGAATATTGCCAAAATTAGAAACATTCTGTCCAGGAGTGATGCTGAAAAACTAGTCCATGCATTTGTTACTTCAAGGCTGGACTATTGTAATTCTTTACTATCAGGAAGTCCACAAAATGCAGTTCGAAGTCTTCAGCTGATCCAAAATGCTGCGGCAAGAGTTCTGATGAAAATCAACAAGAGGGATCATATTTCTCCAATTTTAGCTTCCCTTCATTGGCTTCCTGTTAAATCAAGAATAGAATTAAAAATTCTTCTTCTAACGTATAAAGCCCTTAATAATCAAGCTCCATCATATATCAGAGCTCTGATTACCCCGTATGTTCCTAACAGAGCACTTCGCTCTCAGACTGCAGGTCTGCTGGTGGTTCCTAGAGTCTCTAAAAGTAGAATGGGAGGCAGATCCTTTAGCTATCAGGCTCCTCTCCTGTAGAACCAACTCCCAGTTTTGGTCCGTGAGGCAGACACCCCGTCTACTTTTAAGACTAATCTTAAAACTTTCCTTTTTGACAAAGCTTATAGTTAGAGTGGCTCATGTTACCCTGAGCTACCTCTATAGTTATGCTGTGATAGGCTTAGGCTACTGGAGGACATCAGGGCCTATTTTTCTCACTCTACTGATTTCTACTGTTCTCCAGTTTTGCATTGTATTACATTGAAATGACTGTCGTCATTTCAGCTTTTAACTTTTTGTTCTCTCTTTTTCTTCATAGTAGGTACACCTGGCCTGACGTTCTGTTAACTGTGACATCATCCAAGGAAGACCGATCACCTGCTATTACCATCTAATGTAGAACAGATTACTAGATCAATGTGTGCTTCTGTGCTTTTTTGTCTGTCTTGTTGTGTCTCTGCTCTGTCTTCTGTAACCCCCAGTCGGTCGAGGCAGATGACCGTTCATACTGAGCCTGGTTCTGGTTCTGCTAGATGTTTTTCCTTCCCGCTAATGGGTGGTTTTTCTTTCCATTGTCGCTTTATGCTTGCTCAGTATGAAGGATTGCTGCAAAGCCATGGACAATGCAGATGACTCTCCCTGTAGCTCTACGCTTCTCCAGGAGTGAATGCTGCTTGTCGGGACTTTGAAGCAATCAACTGGTTCCCTTATATAGGAAATTTTTGACCAATCTGTATAATCTGACTGATTTTGACTTTGTAAAGTGCCTCGAGATGACATGTTTCATGAATTGGCGCTATATAAATAAAATTGAATTGAATTGAATTAAAGCTGTCAAGTTCTCCAGATCTGCTGCTAATCTGTCAATGTCCTCAGCATTACTAATAGCACCACACCAAGGGAAAAACACAGAGGCAACCACATATCCTGTTGTTACCCTGGTTCCCCTCTTCCTGTGTAACTGGGATCCCACTGGCATGGATGCTACAATCCTAACAGGAGTAAGATAAGCCAAATAAGAACCACACCAGCCACATGGGAGACAGAGGTGGGAATGATGACCACAAACCCATACCATATCAGTAGGACACAGTTAGCCATTAGGCGATGGAATATACAGCTGGAGGGAAGAAAAGGTAATCTGACTCTTGCCAGATTGATATCGCTCCGCCTAGCTTCACTCACATCCATCTGGGACATCTCCCATAGAGAGTGATTTCTCCAACCGATTTTATTGTCCAGCCAATCAGGACGCAGGGCTGGAGTTTCATAGATGTGATGTAGTGGAAAAGCGACCGTGACGTGAGACTGTTTTGATTCAGACAATGGCGGCTCGTATCGAGGAAGCAAGCGTTAACATTGATGCTGCTATTTCTTCCGTGTTGTCCAATCTACCTAGTATTGTTTTTTCCGGGTCGCGCCCGTGGTGGACGCATCCGCGGCGGAGCGGTTAGCGTGAAGCATGTTAGGAGGCCTTTAGTTCTCGACGCGGTCGGCCCGGGATCGACTCCGACCCGCGGCGCTTTGCCGCCTGTCTTCCCCCTTCTTCCTGTCAGCTCACAACGCGTGCCACTAGAGCCGCAAACACATTTAAAAAAAAAAATAATAATTGTTTTTTCCTGCGTCGCTCTCACAGCGTCACAGGTTGGCTTCGGTGTGAGTGGTTGAAATAGCACGTCGATAAAGATGACAGACAAGTGGCTTATCCAATCATATGCAAGGATTTTTGATAAGGCCCAGCCTTCAATAAAGGCAATTCCTATGGATCAGTCCCAGATGGATGAGTGGAGCTAGGCGGAGCGAAATACATCTGGCTAGAGTCAGGTTAAAGAAAAGGTACCACCACTTAAACCCCGTTTAGCCAAATTAAGTATCCTTAGAGGGTCATCTGCACAAAAGTCTATTATTTGTGAATGCACAAGATGCTGGTATAGTATAATCAGTTAGTTGTGCTTCCTAAATTGAAACTGGAACCAGCACAGGGAAGCCCAAAGCACAGAGGTGCTTACCGTATATGGGATGGAACCAGCACAGGGAAGCCCAAAGCACAGAGGTGCTTACCGTATATGGGATGACACTGAATGGGTCAACAGAACCCGCAACACTAACACAAGTAGCATTTGAGAAACCATGAAGAAAACCCACTGAGTGATGAGAGAAATTAATTGCCATGGGAAATATTTCAGGGGTAAAGAAGCATTAGGGCAATGGGATCTGTTAAAAGGGCTACTGTACATGCAGAGGAAAAAAATAAAATATATAACAGTGGGAATGTTAACTGGCCATGGTTGGCGTGAAGATGACCCACGTGTTGCATGAGGCAAGCGGGTACAAGCATAACTACCATTTGTGACCTTTCGAGCAGTAATAGCTGTTAATTATCAACACAGATTGTCAGCCACACATGACCAACAACATGTTTGACCACATGCACTTGGTCATGTATGCCTCAGGGGCCTCAGTGACCCGTTGGCCAAAGGCATAGGAGCCTAGGTCGTGATTCATCACGCTTGCTAGGGCGCTCAGATCCGGATACATAGAAGTAGAAGCGACAGGTGGATTATTAGACAAATCCTGTTTCCTAGAAGTATTATATGGAGGAGGTCTTTTCCCTCTTGCGTGTGTGTGAACCAGAGAGCACATTTAAGGCACGCTTGTTGTCTCTGTATACCCAATAATTCTGGTTTTGTTAAGGTTCAGACTGAGGATCCAAGATACAACCAGACACCAAAGGAAACTTTCAAAAGATTTATTGTCGGACTCTGCAGATAACTCGGGATCAGGGTAACCAGAACCTCTGGAGAGGAGAGAACAGGTTAGTGGCTGAGAAGGGGGATTTTAAAAGTTCAGACTGAAAGCCACTAACCTTCTGAATCCAGGAAGTGTTTATGATCCCAAAACTTAGATTCCTCTAGTGACGTCGTCACTGGGGTTTAGCAGATAGGGACTTTCTACAGAGCCATCCAAGGGGATTCTCCCAGTGGGTTAAAACAGGGGAATGGCGGAAAACGGTAATCCAGGGCAAAAGGGGGTCAGAAAGAGAGACACATGTTCAGCAGTAGTCAGAGGGGAAATCCACAAACTGTAACCAGGAAGTCGGGCGAGAGTCGGAACCAGGGTAATCAGTCCAATCCGGGGGAAATGCAGGAAACAGACCAGGGCACAGGGTCGATGATCAAAAACAGAAGCCGGTATCGGCTCAATCAGGAGCAGGGCAAGGCAGAGCAATCCAGGAGGCAAAAACAGGGTCAAGATCAGGTAAACATGCAGAGAGAAAATGCTAGATGCTTAATAACCATGGTTTTCAGATAATCTGGCCCTGTCAACCTTTTCTTCTTCTTCTTCTTCTTCTTCTTCTTCTTCTTCTTGAGTTTATTGGCAGTTGGCAAACATCTTTTCAGTGTGCATTACCGCCACCAACTGGTGAGGTGTCGGCCCTGTCGACTAGTCAGAGGCCTGCTTAAGGAGGCTGCAAAACAGGTGGGAGGAATGAGTGGTGATTAGGCTGGGCAGAAGCAGCACAGGGGGGCCAAATGAACAATCAGAGCAGAAGGGAGAGGGGAATATAATCACAAACACTTGTTGACAGGCCAGAAACATAACAGACAGTTTGACTTACTTTTTTGCTTCTAATTTATTTTCTTGTTCTTTTATTTTTCCCTCAATCTGTTTTAGTACTGCAATATTAAATGAACCCCCCTGTGGGAAATTTGCATGTTTTATCCATTCATTTACGCATGCCATGCTTTCAGGCCCATACTTTCTCAGCATGAAATCTTGCCCTGGGGAAGGGTGTGGCCCTGGACACTTTGGCCGTTTCTCAATATGCGTTCTTGAGCGTTCTCGTGTGCTCGTGACACGTCATCAGCCTCAGCCCGAGCACTGTTCCGATTGCCGAGAACGCCAGAGCGAGAACGCACCACATCCCCGGATGTTGTTCTCGCCCCGCCCTCTTTATCGAGCATGCATCAGAGCAGACTTGTGCGTTCTTCAGACTGACCGCTTTCCCAGAATGCACCGCGGCAAGATAATTTTGAGGCTTTTTAGAAATTAAAAATGTTGTTTTAAAAAAGTTTTTCAATAAGATTTATTGTGGTGTAGTATATAAATAGTTTTGAATGTTAAAGAAATACTAAAAAACTGTGCGTCTCATGACGTCACAAGTACGCTTCTGTTCCAATACACCATACGTGCTGCGTGCTCGCGTTCTTGTCAAGTCCGATCTTCCTGTGTTCTCGCCAAGACCGGACTTGACGAGAACGCGAGTACGGACTCGCGTTCTCGTGAATTGAGAAACGGCCTTTGTCTTTGTCCCTTTATTCCAACTTCTCCAGCATACAGACACCTTTTTTCACTTTATTTATTTATTTTTTATGGTCTTCTGGGAGCTCATCCAATGAGCGAAAGCCCCCACTTATTGACCATTCTGAGATAATGGCCGTGAATTCTCTTTTTTAAAATCTAACATGTAGGATAGGGGTACTTGAGGATCAGGGTTGGAAACCACTGGCTTAAATCACCAAAGTTGCACAGTGTGACTACAGTGTTAAGTTTAACAGATGTGTGGGACTTTTCCACTCTTCCAACCTAAACATGCCCATCCAAATTCTGTCAAAGCACAGTACACTGGTCGGACACCCCACAAGACAAGAAGTTCTGCCCGGACGTTGTGTCGAGAACAAGTTGCAAGACCCTTCAAGACAGTGCTGTAAGAACAATAATGATGGAATTTGCTGCAGGAGCGAGAACAAATGACTCGGTTCTTGCAGAGTATGTAGCAGCAGGCATTTGGCATAAAGCATTGGCATAGGCTGAATATTCGGATGCCTAGAGCTGCAACTAGTGGAGAAGGCGTTGCTGCAAAAACTAAAAAAAACTGTTTTAAATAAATGGATTGATTTGATTGGAAAACATCAGACAATTAAGATGAAGTTTTTCAAAGATAGAATAGTCTTTGGCTGAGTAGAAATATTGTTTGTGATGATAGAATAAAGAAGCAAACGTATTTCTACTTTGGATGATGTTCTCTGTGGTGAATGTGATGTTGAGTAGAACTTTTCATCCAAAACATAAGCCTGAATTAATAATAAAAACTAAAATAATTGCTAAGGTTGCTCTGACAGCAGGTAAAAATACCCCCCTAGTGGTTTCTGGTAGTATTGGAATGTTCGAGGTTCAAGTGGTAAATATGAGTAGTACTTTCAGAAATGAAACTTCATTCATTAAGAGTCCTAGGTGTAGCCCTGTCTAACAGTATGTCCAGCCACTCAGTGAACACTGTGTTGCATGATAAATGTGATGTAACACTAAATTCTAACTGTATCATGAAATTTGATTGCACATATTCTCTTAAAGGTATAGTGGATGAGAAATGTAGATAGGAAAAGCCCAAGTCACTTTTTGAATAACTGCACATGCGTGAGACCATACCCGCTCTTCCACTCGTCAGGGGGATCGTGTGAAAGAATCTTCCTAATACACTTTGGTCTTACCTCTGTCTTCTGAGGCCACTACCCCTAAAATTGAAGCCGTAAAAGATCATCCACTGTACAATTAAGTATTTCATTTTGTACACAGTTCATGAAAGAAAAATGGGGGAAAATAATAATAATTGTCACACATCAGGACATAATTTATTCTACATAATGAAATGTAAAATATCCAAGCAGTATATAAAAATCATCAAATGAGTTGATTTAAAAAAAACATGTAGCAGCAATTATTTGCAATAGCTGTTTGCTTATGTATTTCTTTTCTGCTAAACTTGGTTTCTATAGACCGATAAATAGGTACCAATAACTGTAGGTGATTTCCACATTGATACTGATATTATGTTCCTACATAAACATCCTTTTGACAGAAGCGGTTGGGATGACCAAAGGTTTTGGGAGTAACATAAATGACTTTTTTGTTGTTGTTGTGTTTTTGCATCTTTGTTATTAGCAGATGGTTGTTTTAGTGTACTGAAGAATAGAAAAATAAATCTGTTTCAAAGCTTTTATATTAGCCAATGAATGAAACCTCTGTGAAAAGACAGTTTTCATAGTGTCTATCTTTCCTCATAATCTCTGTAATCGACTGACATTCTGGGCCAAGGCCAGATGATAGGTGTCTCACTAGTGCTTGGTTACGATCTAGGAAGTTTCTAAAATGTTTGAGCTTTTAGCTTCTTATATGCCTTACGCAGGAGGCCTTCAAGATGGACATTTTGTAGATCATCACAGATTGTACCTGGATTGTTGGATGAAATGTGCTCTTTGGGTTTGTTTTGATCTTTCTTTTTTTCCTTCTTTTTCTTTCTTTCTTTTTGTTTGTGTACTTGTTGCAGTTTTTCAGTCTGTCTTTGATGTGATCTTGATACAAAAGTGGCTTCTTTGCAGCTATTATTTTTCCTATTAGGACGTTCTGTAAGAGCCTTCCCCTCAGACTGTTTGCAGCTGTACTTAAACCCACCCACTGCCACTGGTGCTTGCTGGACTCTGTGATGTCCTGAGGCTTTCATTACTGTAACTGAACCTCTTAGTCTGAAGTTTTTCTATAAGTCCACTCGGCTGCTCACTTATTCAGGGGTTGCCACAGGAAGATATTACAACTCACACACAAACTTGGCAGAGTTTTTTATGGCAACCATGCTTTGAACCCTGCAGAAGGACTTCATCTTGAAGCTCTTGGTAAGCTGGAAACAATGTTCTTATAAATGATATTCTGTTTCCTTACACGTGAGGTTATTTAAATGCAAGGAGGTGGTTGCAAACCTTTCTTTGTAGGTAACTATCGCCAATAGAAAAAGATATTGATTTGTGTCACTGTTAAAACTTTTCACCATGACCGCTTTTCATTCACTGCTTTCTGCTTTGGCTGAGGTTTTTTCTTTTGCTTGATAATGTTACAATGTAATTATTAATGTACTCATCTGATTCTCTAAGGAACAGATTAAATATTTAATTAACTAACAGTAAACACGACTTGTGGCTGTATGTTTTCATGGAAGGGAATGGTGAGGATCTGGCATTTCGAGGTCACCATGTAGAAGTAGAGCAAGTCTAAACTAATCCCACAGAGATACGATGGGGGGGGGGTGTGCTTGTGAGCTACCCAGAGAGTGAGAAATACACAACCTCATCAAATCAGTTTCCGATGGAGTGCAGATTTAAATATCCTGCCCTCCCCTTCTTTCTCTCCAGGCAGCTGACAATATAAAGATGTGGAGATGAAGATGGTTTGAGCCCTAGTTATAAAAAATTGACATAACTATATCTGTGCTTGGTGTCCCTAATCTTCCTTTAAAGCATTACTCTCTCAGCCGAGACTGTCATTTGGGATGAATCATGCATGAGGTGGATGCCGCTGGTTCTCAAGCTGTCTTTCGTACATGCCATTTGAAAACGAATAAGTCTGGTCAGTGCACATTTCAGAGACCAAAATACTTCACGTGTAGCAGAGAATGAGTGAAAGGATCAAGGTCACATTTACTTTCTTCAATTTTCCATGAAGGAAGCCACCAGGAGAAGAGGACATTTGCCCAGCTTTTGTTGTGTGTATGAATTATTTAAGAAAAGTAAGCTACTGCTTAATGGAAAAAGCCTACATGTTTCATCTCATCACAGTGCAGCCTTGAAGAGCTCATGAAAACAGACATAAAAGCACATTCAGGTAAATTGACAAAGTTGTTTTAATTAATCCAGTTTTTGCCCATCTTTTCTGCAAGATTTCAGTTCCATCTCTGCACCTTGTTACTGGCAATGATTTCTCTCAGTACATGCCAAAGCAGACATGTACTGAGATATTTAAAACATGTCGCTGTTTCACATAGGAGTCGCAAAAAGGATGGCATTTCTAAATTAATAATTAATATAGATGGTTTAATGCACAGCTTCAGAGAGCACAACACAGACTGATATGTTCAAAAATAAAAAGAATTGCTTAAACTAAAAAATTTTGAAATTTTACCATTATTACGATAAAATTCTACACAATCATGTTGAGTAATAGTTTATGTTATTCTCTCCATGAAATCAGACCCTTGTGTTTTTATCTCATGATCGACATCTCTCACACGCTGGGAGAGAGGATACATTTGAACAAATATGGAATTCTTGCCCTCTCTTTGCAAAGCCAGCAGATCAGCGGGTCCTCCCCCCAGTTTGTCTTCCTTTGCATCTAAAGTATCAGCAGCTTTCAGCAAACTGTATTTATTTCATATTTTATGGGTATTTTAAAATGAATAACTTTTATGCGCTATATAGATGAAGAAGGCTTTATTTAGAGGCACTGAGATAGCTGCAAACAACATCATAAGTTAAGCTCAATTTTAAGTTTCCATACATTAGAAACTAGGTTCATTCAAATAAAGAAGAAAAGCTATTCATAGTAAAAAGCATGTGGAATTTATTTAGGCTTCCTTTACAATTTGGACTCTGCATAATGTGCACCATTTCTATACCGGCTCAGGCTTTCCATCTCTGCTGAGCAGTATTTATTATTTTTTCAGTACTTCTCTGGTATTCTGTTTCCCCCCCTTGATTTTCCCCCTCCAGCATTCATTTTACTAACTTTTGTATTTATGCCTGTTGTCATGTATATCTGAGTACTGCTGCGCATTGAGCTCTCTGGGCCCTAACAGTTTTCCTGTACCGTGAAAGGTTGAGCCTTGTTTTGTGGCTCACAATGCAATAAATAAAATAAGAAACATTTTGTGCGTTTTTCTTCAATCTTTTCATGTTTGACATTTGGCACTTACCATCGTGTATAAATTGGTTCATCTGGATTTGTCTAAAAATGTTGGCACCTGTCAAAGTGTATTAGAAAGAAAATGGATATGTGGCCTTATTTCTGTCATGATCCTACATGTGCGAGGGGCAAATCTATTTTTATATGTGAAGAAATCTGTCATTTTGCATGCTCATATGGCTCTGATGCTACCTGTGATTGTACTGTGTATGCTTATTCATATCTGTAAATGACTTTAGACAACATTCCTGTGTTTTGACTTGTGCACTGTGCAGGGGTATTCTTTATCATTTATTTGGCTTTTTGTACAGTTTACTTGAATACACTGCCAGCAGGATAACCCAAAATTTTTAAATAAATAGAAATCAATGAACTGCAGAGTGGATTTGAGTAACACTTATTTAAAACATGCATGAATTTATGTAATGAGCAATACTGCATCATTCATTTAATCTGTTGGGTATTATGTATGAAGCATGATGAGCGTATTACACTGTGTGAACAGTTTGCATTAAACATACTGAGAAAGGTTAGTGCTTCCAGTCCAGTGACTTCTGTCTGTTTTATACATTAAGATAAACTACAAACATGTTAAAATAATGCACAAAATATTGTGTGAACAGTCTTCTTTCCATCTTGCTCCTGATACATTTTTATGCACGTTATTTTTGTGGCTGGTTTTTTTAGCTGCTGCTTAAAAACCCAATAAAGATGTCATCTAACCCCGAGTCTTTGCTAATCAATGTCCTACAAACATGTTGGTGCTATAAGGACGTCATAAGAAATTTAATTGGGTTGCATTTTACTTAGGATATTATGTTCGATGCTTATTATAGGGGAGCAACTACTCCCGTTTATTAGTACTACACTGCCACTAAGAGAAGATAGTAGGAATCTACACTATTTAGCATGTTGGTTTGCAGAATGTCCACTTTACGCGGTGTTTTAACCTTACAGCTAAAAATCCAGCCTCTATTATATTAACAATATTTCAGAATAATCATTTATGTATTAATTGTCCTGGATAAAAATTTGTCTGTGCAAACCTCTATAATCTATTTCCATATTTTCCATATGGTAATACAATTCTGGCTTGTTCCTTTGGTGAAATATAAGAAACTCCGTAAAAAAAACACATTACTGCAGTGATCTTTTATGCAGAAAACGGATCTTTCAAGAATAGTCAGTGTATGGTTTAAGAATAAATCAACGCGCTGTTTCTGTGATGGCTGGTATTTCCATACAGGCCGTGAACGCGGCACTCGGCCTGACAGAAACCGTGTTGTGGCTGGATGGACAGTCTCTTGCAAAGGGCGGGCCTTTTCGGTGCTGCTGCTACAGGGATACCAAGATGGAAATCCAGGGGCTTTCTGATGCCCAAAACATCCACTCTCAACATGGCGCCCTCCAGAGAACCGCGTCGTCTGCTCTTCGATCATCAGTAGCCTCGTTGCCGCAGTTGATTTCAATAGAAAATGAAGCAGACACACCGCTGGAGCTGCCCGAGCCTCAGAGTGACAGCAACAACAACGCTAGGCCAAAGACGGCGCACAATCGCCTGCTGGGGGGAAATGGCAGCCAGGTCGTTTGTTCGCCTGTCACCAAGCAAGTCTCAGCGACCAGTAGCGTTGTGTCCGAAGACAAAATGCTGCTGGGACTTCATAACCTAATGAATGCGGAGAAAGAAAACGTGTTCAGCACCCTTCTGGGTTCGCATGAGTTCAACAGAACACAGTGGAGGTATGAGGAAACAGGGGAGGCGATGCAAATGGCGCTGCCTCTGTTCGAAGGGGAGGCGGAAGCGACGCGGCAGCTAACTTCGTCTTCTCCGCTTTTACGGCAGCAGCGCGACGATGGCGCCGTGAGGCACCCTCCAGGTTACAGCCTCACTACTGTCACCAATGCCTCGGTGGGAGGCCGGAACCCGGGGAAGAAGGCTGACAGCCAGACACACGAGTTATATGTTGTGTTTAACGCCGCCCAGGAGGACGGAGCGGTGACTGCGAGCAGGAACCGAGCGGGTGGTCACTGTGACCGCCGCAGCAAGGCGGGAGGCGAGGAAGCGGAGAGCTGCGGCTCCATGGAGCCTGGCGGCAGCGTCGCGTCCTGCGAGTCCGTCGACAGCCTTAGCTGTCCTGATCCGCAAACCCTGAGAAGAGCAGGGCATGTTTTCAGCTTGTTCACCGACAACCCCGCCCTGTTTAGCGCCAAACAAGCTGGCGACCATCACACCGTAGAAGATGTTGTTTTGACTAACAAATATGGCGATAAGATTTGCGGGCAGATCTGCACGGAAAACAGCGACGACAGGCTGCCCCGGGACAGCCGGCCCGACCACGGCGCTGCGCTGGTTCCGGAGGCGGCGGAGGTCGTGGACGCCATGGAGAAACCCGCCTACAGCGCGGTGTCAGCGGGGCTACAGGACGGTTCACACCCGCTCACTTCCTCCACCGGTCCGCCTGCCGGGGAGACCTTTTCCGGAACCATTACTATAAACAACCAAAGCATTATTGTTACTATTGAAAATGGGGTCCTGACTCTGGCTGCCCCACCAGAGGGATATGTCCACAAAGAGGATGACATGGTCAGCTTAAAGGAACATCTAGGCATGAAAGACCACGAGGACATTGTTCTTCTCAATTATGACAGTGGCACTAAGTCCATTGGGAAGATCAGTACCCTGGCAGTAGCCAGTTCCAGTCAGCAGGTAGAGCCCACACCCGGCCTGTCTGTCAGTGACTCTGAGCTGGCTCTGGTGGACGACTGCTCCTTGTCAGAACTGGGCACTCCCCTACACTCCTGTTCCGTTGTGAAGCAGGAAGCGGGGGTGCTGTGTGCTGTGACAGAGGCGGATCTTATTGCTCCATCACCAAAAGGGTCAGTGGGAGGATGCAACACTGAAGATTTAAGCTCCCTACCGCTGATCAGATCCAAAAAAGACCCCGTGGCCACTTTTGCCTGCCCAGAACCCGGTTGCTCTTCCACATTTGACTCTCGTCAGAAACTTAAGGTCCACCTGCTAAACCACACAGAGGAGCCGCGGCCGTATCAGTGCACGGTGGAGGGCTGCGGCTGGGCGTTTGCCACCTCCTACAAGCTAAAGCGCCACCTTCAGTCCCACGATAAGCAGCGGCCTCACACGTGTGAGTTTGAAGGCTGTGGCCGGAGGTTCACCACGGTCTACAACCTAAAGGCTCACGTCAAAGTCCACGAGCAGGACAACGCCTTCATCTGCGAGGTGTGCAACGAGAAGTTCCGCAGCGCCACGCGTCTCACCAATCACCAGAGGGTCCACTTTGCACCACAGCGGCCCCACAAGTGTGAATTCCCAGGTGCGCTGTGCCAAACACGCTGGTTCCAGGTTTCCACGCATTCATTCTGCACATTTACTTTAGGACGTTTTGGGTCTTTTTTGACTTGATACGCTTTCAGTATCATCTGAAAAGCAAGAATCAGGTCCACAACTCTGAATTGAGAATTTCCTCTAATTTTCTCAGGTCCATCATTCTGCATAAAGATCCAAATATGTACATGCACCCTCTGTGGTATGAGGATGGATAGTGATTTGCACCATGGCTGCCTGGCTCATGTGGCTGCCACCAAGGTGCTGCGTTATAAACTCAACTAAACTGTGTTGTTTGACTTCTGGGTTCAGTTGGGATGCAGTTCTGCTGCTTTATATAATGTCGAGGTTCCACTGGTTGAGAAGCAGAACCTGGGCTTAATGCTACCACTACTGTGCTCGACAGTTTCCACAGTACAGTGTCTCAGTCTTTTCCACTCGTGACCTTGAAACGTCAATCTTTCTGGACCTTTCAGCCCATGTCGCTGTGGTGCTACAGTCTCTCCCAGTTCCTGATCAGCATGAGTTCTGGCGGTTCTTTTGGTTCTGCTGAACATGATCACGAACGTCCTGACACAGGGTCATCTTTGGGTCGAATGATTGAAACCGGAGCATAGGTTGCCCAGCGGGAGGATGTTCCAAAATGAACGTAAAAACTGCCGTAGTAAGGCTTTCTGAACTATATTGAAGAGTGGAGTTCATGGAAGGAAAGCCACCAGTTGAAATAAGGTTACTGATTCTGATGGTATCAAATATTCAGCCAGAGTTATGCCAGAACCTTGTTCTTGGCTGCAAAACTGTGGTTTCTTAGAGTTTTGCTGGGGGACAGTCGGATAATCATACACGGGGAGTATGTATATTTTTGAGCTTGTGTGTCTAATCTTGAACCTCGCCCAGATTGACGACTTTTATTCTGATCCAGAGTGTCTGTAAAGTTCCAGCCAGCACTGAGTTGGAGCCAGTTAACATGCTAGCACACTGGGTCAGGAAAGAAGCCCAGCTGAATATCTGCTCTCCTCTACAGGCTGTGAGAAGACCTTCATCACCTTCAGTGCCCTCTTCTCGCACAATCGCACTCACTTCAGAGAGACGGGCCAGTTCACCTGCAGCTACCCAGGCTGCGACAAGACGTACGATAAGGCCTGTCGCCTCAAAATTCACATGAGGAGTCACACTGGTAACCCGACAGGCATTAACCCTGCTGTACACACCCGTCTGTCCCTCACATGGGACACATGGCAATCACACGCATGTTTGATAGCTTTATAATGGTACACAAAAAAATCTTGGTTCTGTGTGTAACTGTTTGGTGCATTTCTGTGCAGTTTCATGTGAAAAAAGCAAAACAACAATGTAGTTATCGAATCGTTCCAAAGCCAAAGCGAAGCCCTGCGCGATATACTGGTGGATCCAGTCAGCATCTGTACTGTGGAGCTGACTGGGAGGTATAAATCTGGCCATCTGACTTATTAAAAGTCACTAAGAGGAACGGAGGATGTGTAAATAAATTCTGCAGTACTTAGATCAGAACAATGCTGCCTACTTGTGGGGAATCACATGGGTGGATGAGTTTCTCTGAGGGAACGCTAACTATGCGTGAGCAACATAGCAAATGGTTAATATCACAATTTCTTTTTGTTTTTACAGGGAAAATCTGATCATGATTTTTATAAGATCTAAAAACACAAGTGAGTTTTTTTGGTCAAAGTGGAGCTCTAAGCTTAATTTAACCAGTTTTCAAAATTCTGCCACCATTTAATATTGGCAAGTAAATATACTAAATCTTACCAAGGTAATCATTTCAACTAGTAAGCATTCATCCCTGCGATATAAACATCATTCAGGAGGCTGAAGGTAGAGGAATACAAGGAAGGTGACGGGTCTGAGTGAGAGCATAGAGCTGCACAGCACAGAATGTGCCCCTTAAACTGTCCTATGGTCTCTGCTTCAGCAGACTGTGGAGACATACTAATCCTTCACGTTCTAATATCACTATACTGCCTGTTAAAGTTTGAAAAGGATTGTGTTGACTTGTTCGTGTGTCACATCCAAGAAACATGAGTAAAACAAAGAAGGCTTAGAATAATTTAGTCACTGTGTTTCTGTGATGCTGGCGGTTTCTCCCGTTTACTGCCACGTTTGTGTCTTCAGGTGAGAGACCCTTTGTGTGCGACTCAGAGGGTTGCGGCTGGTCTTTCACCAGCATGTCAAAGTTGCTCCGTCATAAACGGTAAGGGCTTCATGGCAACGGGCTTCACTGTGGTGAGCGGGGCAGTCCCATTGGGTAAATGTTTGTGCTCCATAGTAAAATCTTCCTGATCTACGAAATGATGGTGGTCACTATCCTTTATCAGGAAACATGATGACGACCGTCGCTTTGTCTGTTCTGAGGAGGGCTGTGGGAAGTCTTTCACCAGGGCTGAGCACCTGAAAGGCCACAGCATCACCCACCTGGGCACCAAACCCTTTCAGTGCCACGCAGAAGGTATGCACAGTAGACGCAGTATTTCTTTTACCTCTGTTTACCAGCTATATAATAAAAACATGTGCTTCTTAGCAACCAGCTTTAACGTAGCTCAGTGGTTGCTATGGTTTGGATTGTAAACAATCCTTGCTCAGACTGCAGATTGTCCAGCTCTGTCCAGTAGTAGATATTCACTTAACAGACATACAGTGTGAGCAGCCTTACGTCAGGCTAGTGATGGTAACCATGATATGTGCTTCTTGTCCTCAGGCTGTTACGCCAAATTCTCAGCCCGCAGCAGCTTATACATTCACTCCAAGAAACATAAACAGGACGCCAGCACCCTGAGGACCCGCTGTCCCATGGCCAATTGTTCCAAGCACTTCTCCTCCCGCAGCAGCCTTAAGAGCCACATGCTCAAACACCATCACCTCAGTCCTGGTTAGTACCCAGCAGGGTTTGCTCCGGACCCACCAGCAACCAATGGAGCTTTCAGTTGACCCACTGGGCCACTGCTGTGGCCGGATGAGCTTGTTCTCTATTACTTTTAAAGCCAACATTTACCACTTTAAAAAAATGACATCTCTTGTTCTTCAGTCGATATGCAACTATTTAAAGTTCCAGATTTCAGTACATTTGACAAAGTGACAAGATAAGCAGATAAACCTGACAGAGCTCAAACATCCAGCTAAATGTTGACATGGTAGTAGCTTCTGGAGAAGAGGTGGGATCTTGTTTCCTTCTGCTTATAGTGAGGAGAAAACGTCTTCAGAAGTTCAGTCTTTGTTGTGTCGATAAATATTGCAAAGTGTTAAACACTTGGTGCTCTATGGCGGTTACAATATCTCTGCTGTACTGTCACTGCCTGCCGGTCTCTGGCAATGCTTTTGATGAACAATCAAAATCGTTGGAGTACTTGATAGCAAGGGAACTGAACATGACATTAATGCTAACAGATGCTAATAACTATATTAATAATCAGACCGTGCGTTAAAACCAGTAGACATGTTTTTGATGCTCCTACAGGCGTTAGGTTCTGAAGCTGCGGGTAAAGGAGGAAAACGAAACTCAGATGTCTGAGCAGGCACATAGAACTATGATGTGTAGATTGTCCCTTATTAAAAATCTCACCATCTTTCTGCTTTGGCAGCTCATCATCCCTTTTCCAAACCTTCATCTAATATGTCACTCTCCCAACCACTGTATTTGAGCTTACATTTTTATTTCTGCTTCGTGCAGAAAGTAGAAATATTTTCCTTGCGGAAAAATATATTTGCCCGTTTTAGTAGTAAAAAAGGTGAGGACATTAAAGTCCTCACTTTTTTCTGGGTTAGGTTTAGGTTCGGGTTGCAGTGGTCATGGTTAGGGTTGGGTTAGGGTAAGGAAGAAGTTGAAAATGCAAAGAATTCAATGCATCTTCCTCAGTAAGTAAAGCAGGATTTTTACTATTTTAAAAATAGTTAAAAATAATTGGAGTTTGATATTTTAGTATAGATTACTAAAGTAATGTATGGTATTTTAGTGCTATTAATATACCACTACTACTGATATTTAATACTATGAATTATTACTAACTATTAATTTTAAAATGTAGCGATATATCGGTGATTAGCATAGCTAGTAGTATTGCTACCACAGTCTGTGCGTATGTTGTGCAGAATGTAGATCCTAACCTTAATGCAGAGATGTCCAAAGAGCACCAGCATGTTCCATCTCCAGGTTAAAAGCTCCAAAGCTACTCTATCAATAGCTAGTCCGTTTAGTTGTCCAGCTAGCTGCTGAAGCGCCGATCTCCTGCACTCTGAATGAACCAGACGTGCCGATCACCACGGCATGTTGTAGAGACACAAAAGACGGTTTCCTTTCAAATAGTTCCCTGCATCTCTGTGATTCCTGTCTTAGGTCTCGAACCCCTTACTGATGCTGAAAATAGCAAACCTTGTGATTTCTGTCAGTGACAGAAAACTAGCTTGACCTAGTAACACTTGTGTATTTGACATTCATTAGTGGAAAAAGAGTTTCTGAGCAGCCAGTCACTGCTGTGGACAGATCAAGTCGAAAACTGTGAACTTCTGGTCACCAGAAGAGGTTCCAGTGCTTCTTATAACATTGGAATAATTTTTCTCTGTCCTGCAGATGTTCTCAGCCAAATGGAGACCACACCCACACTGACTCCCAGCAGTGAACTCATCAGCTCCACCCCAACATCAGTGGCTGGGCCTGGTGTCGCTGGGGCAGACCAGCTGTCCAACCTGGACCTCAGCTCTCTGTTCTCTTCTGTCCCTGGAGGAGCTGCTCCTACTGCCGGCATCGAAGTGGGAATCCCTGTAGCTGGGAGCAGCTCCAGCGCCTCCTTCACGATGGACCTGTCCCTGGTCAGCTCCGGGATTCTTACCATCGACCCCTCCTCAGTGGGCGCCACACTAGTTTCCAGCACGGGGACCACATTGGCCAAGCCTTTAGATCCCCTTGTCATGGCAGCTGATACTGACCTGACGCATCAACATGGACTGGAGGGGACTGTGGGGGACATTCTTCCTCCACAAGGAACTCTCAACCTGGATGATGTGCAGACAGTCAGCCCAGAGGCTCTGGGGACCCTCACGGCTCTGACCATGCAGGGTGCTGGTGCCTCAGTGGACCCTGCTCTGCAGCACCTGGGCTCCTCCAGCGGCCTCGCTGTGGAGTCCTCAGCTGCCTTGGCGGTGGCCCCTGTCACCGAGCTCCTGGCCTCCCCCTCCAAAGTGGTGGAGGTGGGAGCGCAAGGAAGTGCAGGTCATCTGCTGGGCTGTGTTGAGGTCCTGGGTCCTCAGGAAAGAGGCAAAGTTCTCACTTCTCACTTTGTGTTCCCCAGTCCCAGCAGCTTCAGCCCTCAGAAAGACCTGGAACTGGCTGTGTCACCAAGCAGCTTTCTGGTGAGGAAAAACCCGCTTTCACTGTTCCTGGTCCCTTAAGTCCATCCAGCTCACCAGTATTCCCTACCCACCCCCAGGCAACATATACCCCTCCTCAACAAAAATCATTAATCTTATTTATTTAAGGGCAAATACGATAATTTCAAGAAAACGTAACTTATTTTTAGTTCAGTTTTGCAGTGTGGACTCAAAAGCCAGACCAGTATTTCAGGTGTTGTTCGCGGTCATATCCAGAATATACATGGCTGGCTCAATAGAGTTTAACTCCTGCTCTGAAACATTGCATTATCTTTATTGAAAGATGCTGGTTAGTAGTGAAAAGGTGTTATAGTAGCATGGCTGTAGTCCACATATCCAATAGTAGGGCTGGACGATAAAATAGAAATCATGTTGATCGATATCCATAATTATCAACAAATTCAAAACATACATTTTAAGTGTAGCCCTGGCCATTTTATGCTGTTGCTTAGCGACCTATTCTTAGATACAGAACACACAAAAACTGAATTCAAACTAAACCCTTTATTTAACCAACTTTATACCAAAACTGCAAGTTTTGGTAAAAATGAAAACGCGTGATGTCTGAACTCTTTGAAGGGGGCGGAGCATTCCTGTGTCTGCGTTTGTGATTGGTCGAGAGGATGTAATGACTAATATTAGTCTACATGGCTAGAATGCAAAATGAAGGAAAGCTGTTATTCTGTTGAACTTTTTATTGATCCTTTTGTCTCTATCATCTATATGCGTCTATCGATCGATATATATTGTTATTGAATTATCGTCCAGCACTATCCAATAGCATCCTAATTAAATGTTTTCCTTATATTGTGCAGCTCTAGCAGAGCACCATGTTCCCCACTTTAAATAAACCGCCTCTGCTAAATACGTGCTGTGGAAATGTGGAAGCTCTGCTCATGCACAATGGGAAGGCTGAATGATGATCCAATTTATAAGCGTCCATGTTAGGTCTTCAAGTCACAAATGCCAAGTAAAGACAACGTGTCAACAACGGCATTCTTCTTTTTACAGTGGCTAGGGCTGGACGATATAGAAAAAAAGCATATCGATAAAATTGCTATTGTATTATATCGTATCGACTGAAATTAAGAAATATATTGTGATAGAAGATTTTGCCCTATACCAGGCAACATATTAAAGTAGAAAACTGTAAAGTTATTCTTCATATATGTGTCAGTATGTACAGACATCACAGACTGAGACAGAGGACTGATTATAAAAGTACTGGTTTCCCACCAGGACAGTGGAGGTTCTGCCCGGACAGACTACAGAGCCATCCAGCTTGCCAAGAAGAAGAAGCAGAGGGGTTCTTCAGCCCCACCTGGTAATGACACCTTTCACTCCATACACACAAGATGAGCTTACAGCAGGGATAACCTCTCACTTTCTTTCCACATCCCAGGGACTTCAGGTTTATGTCAGCGAAAAACCAAAGCATCAAAGGTTGCTGTAGCAACTGTACCCCTCACTTCGTCTGGTGCTCGTTACAGTGATGGAGCTGTAGCAGCCAGTGGGGGTCTGACTCTACGGGACCCTGTCACAGGGACGCAGTATGTCCAAATTCAGCTGCTGCAGGTGAGACTCGGCAACAACAGGACCTAGCACAAATTAAAGCAGTGTTTTTGACTTCCTCGTGGCATATTTTCCCTGTATTTCTTGCACAGTTGTTCAGCTTGCTGTGTGCACTGTGCTTGCTTTTTTTCCTGTGTGTTCAACGTGACGTGAACCGAGTGATCAGCTGCTGAGCAGAATTGGCCAATTTACCTCTTGGCATTCAGAAACTCAAGAATCCCATCTTTTTTCATGCAGTGAACACAACCTGCCTCAGAGCTCCCAGGTTGCACTAACCACATCTCTCTCCAGTGGGGAAGCTGTTACTGAGAGAAGTTAGTGTCACAATTAGTGTGTTTTTAAAATGAAGGCAGGTTAGCACAGGAGCTGCATAATTATTAAAAAGAAGAGAAGTATAGCTGCTGTGCTGTAGGGATGTTGAGACTAATCGATTTTCTTTGATACATAAGTGAGCATGTACATGATGCATGGGCATTCCTAGAGCAGTAAATTAAATCTAAATGCGCTGATAAAGCCTGATCTTTGAATCTAGGCTTTTCTTTAGAAAAACATTTCACCAGATATTTGATGTTGGGGGTTAATCCTCTAACATACTCTTGTTAGTGAGCAGATGGTGGTTAGCACTGCTAATCGCCATCTTTACCAACCAGGTAGATAGTTGAAGCTATAAAACACAGCTGCTAACTATAAATGGGGAATTTCTCAAATAACGTCACATTTTTCCCGGGACAGCCAGTTTCCCGGCTGGTCGGACAGGAAGAGTGCAAATTACAATGGCAACAACTGCAATACTAATCCTTTTGGAAGATGACGACGTCCCAGGAGTTTCATTTCAACCTGCTTCAATGGAGAAACCCAGCATAGAACAGCCTGAACATTGGTTGAAATGTAGAGGTCTCAAAGTGAGCAGAAAGACTGTAGTATTAGTAGAAAGGTAGGAAAGGCTGTCCTCTCCTCTCACAACGGATCAAACTCTAGGAAGAAACCCGCTGAATCTACGTAGAATTACAGCTGATGCTAAGAAAAATATCTATACATATATATATATATATATATATATATATATATATATATATTATTACAGACCTATATTTTAATTTATTATAGAGTTTATTGCAGAAAATAGACGTAACAACAGTCAATTATCCTGCTGTAATCAGACACTCAGATCTCGCCTCACCTTGACACACACACACTCGTTTTCCATACAGTAGACTGACAGGAGAGGGGGGAAGACGTGTGGCAAAGGACCGCAGGCTGGAATTGAACCCGGGTCAGCCATGCCGACGACTAAAGGCTCCGTATGTGGGTTGGGTGCACTACCCCTTGTGCCATCTTACGCCCCAATTTCATAGATTGTTATGCTTATGAGACATGGTGATTTGAGTCAAAACATGAAGATAACTATGGAAAGTTTAGAAATAAAGATATTTGAATTAAAAGGCCAGAAGTGTAGGACTGCACAGTCCTAACTGCCAGTGATTTTGATTGGCTTCTCTCGGGAAAACGCAGATCAGTGGGATTTTATTTTTTGATTGTTAACTTGTACGTTTGTTATACCATCACTGTACCACTTTCTTCCTTATACAAACACAGATATTAGCCATTAAGTTAAAAAAATCATTTAACGCGAAGAAATAGTGTTTCATGACTGAACAGGGTAGTTTAAAGCTTAATTCTTAAGATCTATGTAGAATTCTTCCTTTCTTTTTCTTTCAAACTTTCTGTTTCTGCCATTACTCCCCAATATCCACATGATTCATAAGGCTGGCCATCACCCAGCAGCTACTCGCTCTGTTTCATCAGTGGTAAACCTTTACTTAAGAAACCATCTCTTGATCAAGATGAGTTAGTAAATTACAGACCTATATCTAATCTTCTATTCTTATCTAAAATTCTTGAGAAAGTAGTTGCTAATCAACTTTGTGAACATTTACAAAGTAATGACCTACTTGAGGAGTTTCAGTCAGGCTTCAGAGCTCATCATAGCACTGAAACAGCTCTGGTGAAGGTCACTAATGATATTCTCATGGCCTCAGATAATGGACTTGTGTCTGTACTTGTCCTGTTAGATCTCAGTGCTGCATTTGATACAGTTGATCACAATATTCTCCTACAAAGACTTGAACATACTGTAGGGATTAAGGGGAAAGCATTAGGCTGGTTTAAATCTTATCTGTCGGACAGATTCCAATTTGTTCATGTTAATAATAAATCTTCTTCAAACTCTAGGGTCACCTGTGGAGTACCACAGGGTTCAGTCCTTGGACCAATTCTCTTTACTATATATATGCTTCCGATCGGCAAAATTATCAGACAGCATGGGATTAATTTCCACTGTTATGCTGATGACACTCAGCTATATTTATCCATAAATCCTGATGAATCCGATCAATTACTTCGACTGCAGTCATGTCTTGATGACATCAAAAGCTGGATGACTTTAAATTTTCTGCTTTTAAATTCTGACAAGACAGAAGTTGTAATCTTTGGACCAGAGTCCTCAAAAAATAAACTTCTTAATCAATCACTTAATCTGGATGGCATTATCTTGGCCTCTGGTAATGAAGTAAAAAATCTTGGTGTTATTTTTGACCAAGACATGTCATTTAAATCCCATATTAAACAGGTTTCTAGAGTTTCCTTTTTTCACCTCAGGAATATCGCCAAAATTAGAAACATTCTGTCCAGGAGTAATGCTGAAAAACAGTCCATACATTTGTTACTTCAAGGCTGGACTATTGTAATTCTTTACTATCAGGAAGTCCACAAAATACAGTTCAAAGTCTTCAGCTGATCTAAAATGCTGCAGCAAGAGTTCTGATGAAAATCAACAAGAGGGATCATATTTCTCCAATTTTAGCTTCCCTTCATTGGCTTCCTGTTAAATCAAGAATAGAATTTAAAATTGTTCTTCTAACGTATAAAGCCCTTAATAATCAAGCTCCATCATATATCAGAGCTCTGATTACCCCGTATGTTCCTAACAGAGCACTTCGCTCTCAGACTGCAGGTCTGCTGGTGGTTCCTAGAGTCTCTAAAAGTAGAATGGGAGGCAGATCCTTTAGCTATCAGGCTCCTCTCCTGTAGAACCAACTCCCAGTTTTGGTCCGTGAGGCAGACATCCTGTCTACCTTTAATTCAATTCAATTTTATTTATATAGCGCCAATTCATGAAACATGTCATCTCAAGGCACTTTACAAAGTCAAAATCAATCATATTATACAGATTGGTCAAAAATGTTCCTATATAAGGAAACCAGTTGATTGCTTCAAAGTCCCGACAAGCAGCATTCACTCCTGGAGAAGCGTAGAGCTACAGGGAGAGTCGTCTACATTGTCCATGGCTTTACAGCAATCCCTCATACTGAGCAAGCATAAAGCGACAGTGGGAAGAAAAACCACCCATTAACGGGAAGAAAAAACCTCCAGCAGAACCAGAACCAGGCTCAGTATGAACGGTCATCTGCCTCGACCCACTGGGGGTTACAGAAGACAGAGCAGAGACACAACAAGACAGACAAACAAGCACAAAAGCACACATTGATCCAGTAATCTGTTCTACATTAGATGGTAATAAGACTAATCTTAAAACTTTCCTTTTTGACAAAGCTTATAACTAGAGTGGCTTATGTTGCCTTGACCTACCTATGGGGGTGTGGTTCTGTGGGCTTAGACTACTGGAGGACATCAGGATCTATTTTTCTCACTCTATTGAGTTCTACTGTTCTTCAATTATGCATTGCTTGTCATCATTTCTGCTTATAACTTTTTGTTCTCTCTCTTTTTTCTTCATAGTAGGTACACCTGGTCTGGCGTTCTGTTAGCTGTGACATCATCCAGGGAAGACAGATCACCGACTATTACCATCTAATGTAGAACAGATTACTGGATCAATGTGTGCTTCTGTGCTTTTTGTCTGTCTTGTTGTGTCTCTGCTCTGTCTTCTCTAAGCCCCAGTCGGTCAAGGCAGATGACCGTTCATACTGAGCCCGGTTCTGCTGGAGGTTTGTCCTTCCCGTTAATGGGTGATTTTTCTTCCCACTGTCGCTTTATGCTTGCTCAGTATGAGGGATTGCTGCAAAGCCATGGACAATGCAGACGACTCTCCCTGTAGCTCTACGCTTCTCCAGGAGTGAATGCTGCTTGTCGGGACTTTGAAGCAATCAACTGGTTCCCTTTATATAGGAAGTTTTTGACCAATCTGTATAATATGATTGATTTTAGAATTTGTAAAGTGCCTCGAGATGACATGTTTATGAATTGGCGCTATATAAATAAAATTGAATTGAATTGATTGATTTCAGGTCTGGAATACAGAGGGAATTCACTCCATGAAGTAAACTAAACTGGAGCAAGACATGTTAATGGGATTTAATTTATCCCATATAAGTCCAAATTTTATGTCCAAGATTATGCTGCAAATGTCTGAAATGATGTGTGTGTGTGTTGACATAGGACGATCCGACCAGTGATGGTGACCTGGCCTTCCAACTGAGCTCTCAGCCTAACAGCTCTGACTCTCAGCTCACCGTCGACTTACCCGTCAACATTTTACAGGTGAGTTCAGGTTGAAAGGGAAACGACTCTCTTAGCAGACAATCAAAGAAGTATCACTTTTGAGGGGAACAATCTGTTTGTCAATAACATTTCATAAAGAAAATAGCACATCTAATGATTCATCCTCTTCTGAATAATTAGTAGAAATATCTTTATTTGCATTATGGATGTCAGACCCTGATTTTAATTGCTGAGCAGCTTTTTGCATGTTTTCTCTGACATTTTGTCAATTGATCTTTGGTGATTACCATCACCCTAATCTTTAGCTTCAATCATTGATTCATGTTGGGACTCTGGTTGGGCTTCTCCAAAACCTAAATAGACCACTTCATTGTTATTGTTTTGATTCGGGTTTTTCGCGCATGCGCGCTTGACTGGTAGGCAAAAGGCGAACACAATGGCGGATGCAAACAAAGAAACTGACGAGTTCTCGACATATTTTAGTTCTTTAGATAACGTATCACAAGATCGTTATAAGAGTAAGTTGATGGTTGATGGTATCAGATTGCCAGATTCATACAGCAAAAGCCTGAAGGGACGGAGCGAGTCTGTGAAATGCTGGCCAAGTGTTTCGTACGGCGACATATACAGCTACCTTATAAACACGGCAGGCCACTACACACGAGAGAGCATGGAAGCATGAAATTACTTGAAGGCTACAATTATTTCATATCGGGACATGTTCAGACATGTTTGTGTAACATACCAAAGCGGAGTCGGACACAGACCGCGCATCAGCAGAGAGGAAGACCTGCCACCGGTAGGTTAAAAAAACATTGTTCACAAAGGATTATTTTGGTGTTTTTGTCTTATTAATCCTTTTCACAGACTCATGCCAGAGGGTTTGCATACATTGTACTTGTACGTATATTATTACGAAACGAACGTTTATGTCTTGACTTAAGTATATATCCTAATTTTTTATTTATATAATTATTTAAGTAGAACAATGACTAGTTCAAAATTAAGCTGTATTTACCGGAGATGAAGTGCAGACTGCAAATTCTGTCGTGGTATGATGGCTCCCACAGTCGACTGGGATTGTCTGCCTGCATCCTTTTCATTGAAATTATCCATTTTTCTTCTTTCTTCGTCCTTCAGTAAACGAAAGAAACTTACAACCGATGATTTGGAATGCCTCTGTGTGCAACCGGGAGCACAACAAGTCATAGGCATTGTTTAGATTCGAAAAATAAACTAAAAGTACGCTCTAATTCACCCGTTTTGTCATGGTAGACAAGATGGCGCCGGTGTGTGTGGCTGCTCGTCTGTCATTCTTACGTCTGCTGATGTTTTATACTGTTTTTGATCTGTGTCATCTACGGAACTGAGTCTCTGCTGGTGTATGATCGTTACACACTACTAGACCTCCAACCTTTGGTCCAGGATAGAGAGTTATTCGATGTTGCGGGCCGACAATCTTTGCCCCCGCTTCTATCGGAGATTCCGAGCCACTTGTTCCGGGTTCCTGAGCTGCTTCCACGGAGGAGTCGTCGTCGTCGTCGTCGTCGCTGTAGACGAAGCGGCCGGCTGGTGAAGCTGAAGTGTTACATGACGCACTGTTCTGCTTTTGCTCGATCATCGCAAGGATCGTTTCGGGTGCCTCGGCGTTTCTTGGATCCCGTCGGTGTTTGCTTGGTGCCAGTGATTGGCGTTGAAGTTCCTTTACGCCGCCACCCCTGCTTTTCTCGGCTCTATATGCGCCGTCGGGGTCACCAAAACCTGAGACCGCTGTGCCGGGTTTCCCGACTTGTCGGAGCCCAGGATCAAGTTCCTGCTAGGATTGGCCTGGTAAACGCCAGGTCCATGGGCGTAGGTTTGTATAGGGACCATAGGGACATGTCCCTACCAAAATTTTGGACCGACCTAATTGTCCCTACCAATAATTCGATGTGAATAACATGTTTATAATTTACAATACAGCGTTGTTACAGCAGTCGCTTATTTTCCTCTCGCAGCTCCGCTGCTTGGCTGCGTGTCCAGTCGGTCTTTCCTGTCGCTTTAACTTAGCAGCGCACGTAACTGTGTTGTGTACTGTTTAACTCCACTCTCATTGGTTGTTCTGCCTTAAGTCCCGCCTTCTCTCTCCCTGGTTGGCTGTTTTCTAGTGCGTGCATGTGCGTGCATGCTTGCAGCGCGAAATTTAAATTTAATTCACCCTAGAATACTGCGGTTACTACAACGAATATTAGACTACGAAACTAGTCCCAGTTAAAAATGTTATATTATCTATGCTATAACAGGCGATAGAAGAAGCAGGAGGGAGTAGTTTTGATTTGTGGAACTTAAGAAATGTAAGTAACCAACGTTAGCGTCTTAAAATAATATTTAATTCTGAAGTATAATACATTTTATCAACAAAAAACTTTTTATTTTATAAAACTAAATATTCTGTGTCAGGCAGGAGTTCTGAAGACTGCTGGAAAAATCGACAAGCAAAGAATGTAAGCTTCCAAAAAAAACCTTTAAGGCGGTTCAGATATAAATAGCAGGTGTTATTCGTTTTATAGAGTATAACAACACGAGATGGTGCCTAAACATTGCTATTTTTTGTTTAGAAAGCATAATTAGGGTTCCACATAATAATAGTGCTATTTAATTGACTATTTTTACTTTTAGAAATAGGATAAAGTACAAACAGAGGAACACATTGGTTTGATTTTCCATAGATTTCCACACAGTCAATAAGTAAATTAGTACAAACATTAGTGTCTGGTAAAAATGCTTGAATCTGGCTGTTTATTTTGGATATTATTACATTACGGATAAGATAGTGTTATATTTTCTTTTAATAATTGTTAAATGCGATTTTATATTTGAATAAACTTAGGCTCATGCTTAGTGTTGTGATTGTAGATGATGCCACCAAAAAAGAAAAGAGACATAAGGAGCTATTTCAACACTCAGACAGTAAGTATCATAGGATGATATAAAAGGTTGTGTTACATTTAATCCTTTAATACTAAAAACACACTTGTATAATAGTAACATTATATGATTAAAGGAAACACAGATATCCAGTAATAATGATGCAGGGCAGCTTGGAGGTGAAGCAGCTGGGCCTTCAGTGCTTCTGGTGATGTCTAATTGATTTTAATTACAAATTAAGGAGCAGCTTTTTATTTATATACAATATATATAGTGCTTATAAAATTTATTTTAATGTAGCAGAAAATGCTGCTTTTCTCTTTAAACGAAATGTCCCCTGATGCTCACATCAAGTATAAAAAAATAGGGGCATGCATATTGCGTAGGACCAATGACATCAAACCAATGAAACTTGAGACCAGTAGTGTCCCTACCAAAGTTGAAATCAAACCTACGCCCATGGCCAGGTCGCTTGTGAATAAAACTTTTATTCTTCGGGACTTTTTTGGTCACCAAAACCTGGATTTTCTGTGTGTGACTGAGACGTGGCTGAGTGTTGGTGAGTCCAGTGCTCTATCTGAGCTTGTACCAGCGGATTGTTTTTATTTTAACTCACCACGGGCCTCGGGGAGAGGTGGAGGCACAGCGACTGTTTACAAACAGGACTACAAATGTAAGCAGTGTTTTTTACAGACATCATTCCCCAGTTTTGAGTTTACGTCTTTTGAGATGAGATACGTAGACCCAGTTTTCTGTGCTGTCGTCTACCGGCCCCCCAAATATGATAAGGATTTTATAAGCGACTTTTCTGATTTTTTTTTATCTGGGATTTTAACCAACTACGAACATGTTCTTATTGTTGGGGACTTCAATATACACGTGTGCTGTCCAAATAAGCCTCTGGTAAAGGACTTTTTAACCCTTTTGGACTCTTTTAACCTGGTACAGGCCGTATCCGGCCCTACACATGAACATGGACACACACTGGACCTGGTCATTTCCTGCGGTCTGCCTGTGACTAACTTGGAAATCTGTGACTCTGTGTTTTCTGATCACCGGCCTGTTTTATTCACTGTTACTTTGACGCCTACCTCAGTAAAAACTCGCACTGCTGTTCGGCGCTGTCTTATTATTAACTCTTCCACTGCCACTCAATTTTCTACTGCTTTTCTTCAGCTCTGTGGATCATTTGACTTCCTCCACTTCGATACAGAAGAGCTCTGGTCCTGGTTTCATTCTTCCTGTCAAACCATCCTGGACTCGGTTGCTCCATTAAAAACCAGGCAGCCCAGGATTAAACCTGAGCCTTGGTTTGATGACAGAACTCGTGCTGCAAGGAAGGAATGTCGTCGTGTTGAACGCAGGTGGAAAAAGGATAAACTGCAAGTTACTTTTCAGATTTTAAAAGACTGTTGGCGTCTCTACCAGAGCACAGTTAAAGAGGCAAAAAGGGAATATTTGGCAAATATTATTTCTTCAAACAGTCATAATTCACGTGTTTTGTTTAACACCATTGACTTTGTGCTAAATAGTTCTCAGAATGCCTGCTTGGAAGCTTCTCCTGAGGTGTGTGATGATTTTATGCGATTCTTTATTGAAAAGGTTGGCAGTACCAGGGCTCGTATCACAGCTCCTGACTCTGACCCTTCAATTTCAGTCCCCTGCTCGGCTGCTTTCAATCAGTTTGAGCCTGTGACTGTCTCACTGTTAGAGGATGTGGTTGGCCACATTAAGCTATCAGGTTCCCCCCGGGATCCTGTGCCTCCACGACTTTTTAAAGATATTTTTCCTAGTATAGCGCAGCCTGTTCTTGCAATTATAAATAGCAGCCTGTCTTCGGGTGTGGTTCCCGCTAGTTTTAAACATGCAGTAGTGCAGCCACTGCTTAAAAAACCTGGCCTTGATCCTACTGTTCTGGCTAACTATCGGCCTATTTCAAAGCTGCCTTTTCTTTCTAAGGTCTTAGAGAAAATTGTGTATTGTCAGCTGACACAGTTTTTAGATGACAATGGCATCATGGAGGTATTTCAGTCAGGTTTTAAAACTCTCCATAGTACAGAATCTGCTTTGATTAGCGTTTTTAATGACGTCCTTCTTGCATGTGATTCTGGTCACCATGTTGTTCTGATGTTACTTGACCTAACTGCTGCCTTTGATACAGTAGACCACAACATTTTAATATCGCGATTACACCACATTGTTGGTATTGATGGCACTGTTCTTAAATGGTTCAGGTCTTACCTGGAGGAGAGAACTTTTTCAGTGAATATTAGTGGCTCTAAATCATCTCTTGCCTCAATGTCTTATGGTGTCCCACAGGGCTCAATTCTTGGCCCACTGCTTTTCTCTCTTTATATACTGCCTCTGGGTTCTATCCTTAGGAAACATGGGATTTCTTTTCATTGTTACGCTGATGATTGTCAGATTTATTTGCCCATAAAGCAGCAGGATGTACGGTCAATCAAACATCTCCTGGCTTGTCTAGGAGATATTAAAGCTTGGTTGGCCTTGAACTTTTTAAACTTTAATGAAAACAAAACAGAGGTGATGGTGTTTGGACCCAGTGGCTCCTGTGAGTCCTCCTCTGTTGACCTGGGACCTTTGAAGGAATATTTTAAACCTGTTATTACAGATCTTGGTTTTAAGGTGGATAGTGATTTTAAATTGGACAGGCAAATTAGAGCCGTGGTTAAGTCCAGCTTTTATCATTTAAGGCGACTGGCGTCAGTGAAATCTTTTCTTTCCAGGCAGCATTTTGAAACAGTGATCCATGCTTTTATTTCAACTCGATTGGACTACTGTAATGCACTTTATCTGGGAGTCAGTCAGGCGCTGCTCTCACGTCTGCAGCTAGTACAAAATGCTGCTGCACGTTTGTTGACAGGTACCCGAAAAAGGGACCATGTGACCCCTGTCCTGGCCTCACTTCACTGGCTGCCTGTATATTTTAGGATTCATTTTAAAATTCTTATGTTTGTTTTTAAATCATTGCATAATCTTGCCCCGGCTTACCTCACTGAGCTTCTTCATCCCCACATACCCCATCAGTCTCTCAGGTCAGCAAATCAGCTGCTCTTGGAGGTACCGAGAACAAAAAGGAAGCTCAGAGGGGACAGGGCTTTCTCTGTTATGGGCCCCAAATTATGGAATGACTTCCCTTTGCAGGTCAGAGAGGCCCCTTCTCTGTCCACTTTTAAAGCTCGTTTTAAAACCCATCTATTTAACTTGGCTTTCAACACCAGTGAGATCTAGTTTAAAGTGTATGTCTTTGTTTTTAAACTACTTTTAATTATAATTATTTTTATTTTGTTGTGTTTTTGGATTGTACAGCACTTTGTATCAACTGTGGTTGTTTGAAAGTGCTTTATAAATAAAGCTGGTATGGTATGGTAGTTGGCGAGAACAGTCCTGTTTCTGCCTACCAGCGGGACCCGGATGTAGCTCGTGACGTCACACGTGAACTGGTCTATACTACTTCCAGTTAGGAGTCTGTTAGTCAAATTAAAATGACTTTAAACCTATATCCGCCAGGGATATGAACATTTTTGGGCTTGACTGTGTGGATACATGTATAATATAATATACCTGGTTGCTATCAATACCACATGAACCTGAAAGATGGTGTCATATATGAAAACCGGACTGCACCAGGCCCTGATAATATCCACCCGCTTGTGCAGACAGCTCTCCAGAAAAGCCTCAATATGCAAAGAAATCAGCTGGTACTCGATGACCAGACTATCCTGATCATGATGGACCCTTCAAAGTGTTTTTTCAATCTGGTAGTTGGATGGAATACCAGGGTTTCTGCTATATGTAATTGATCGTGGGCACCACTACAGCAAAATACAAGCTGCTACACTTTCAGAATGAAGTTATTTTTAAAATATGTTAAAATAATGTGAAATATTATATCCTTGTGCACTTATGCTAATCATAATTTGAGTCCAAAATTAATTTAAATATCATGAAAAGTTAGAATGTACGTTATTTTGAAAAACCAACACCGCCTGCTTCTTCCTATTTGGCTGCAAAGCTGCTAGCTAGCGGGCTACTGCGCTACTCTCAGGAGGGAAGGAAGACTAGACTGTCCAGTGTTTCCCATTTACCGTCTTTGTTGTTATACTTAGCAACTTTTTTCAGACCCCTCTAGCAATTTTCTTTCAAAAAGGACTAGCAGCGACGACTTTTAGCGACTTCTTTGTTTTAATGGCACTAATCGTTCCGTGAGAGCTGCTTGCTATGAGAGTTCCTACTTCCCTCAGCGCTGTCTCACAGGCACACCACAGCTGCCTTGTCATGTAAATATAGCTTTTAAAGGAGTAATTTTTTGTCTCTGAAACTTTCAGTAAAATGATTCCCTGAATTTGATTGAAACACAGCTTCAATCACTTATTCACTTCATTAATTATGTGTGCCTCTGATTTTATAAAGGTCATTTTTAGCTCCAGACACATTCAATCACTAAGAAATATGCAAATTAGATGATGACACTCCCCACCCCCAGTACTCAGGGAACGTTGTAAAGGATGCATGGCAACATGGACCCTTACAAGGAGATTAAAAATAAACATGTCATCATATATTACCAGATCCACACAGAAATGGGTCAGCAGACTCTTAATCAACTTTCTTCCATGTCCACTTCTGTGCTTAGGCCCAAACCCCATAGAAAACGCTACAATTAAAGACGACTTTATTGGTCGGGCTTTTTACACATCTTCACAAGTGGTACCAGCAGCATTGGCCTCAGAGATAGAGAATGTTTCTGCAGCACTTTTGTTATTTTAGGATAACGTCTCAGAACTGAATTGTTACCGTTTCCATTCAGGAACCCTCGGTGATGACAGAAGAGGACAACGGCTCTGATAATTCCCAGTTCACAGGAAGCACCATCAACCTCCAGGACTTGGAATAACGCCTCCCCAGCAAACTGCATGCTGGGAGGTCTGCTGTGAAGATGAGATCTCACTTCATCTTGAGACTCAAAACACACCAGTAAACTGCTGCCTCTGACTTTGACAGCCTTTTTTGGATTTGTGCTCCATGTACTCACCTGACTGGTTAGATATGTTTCCACAGATATTGCACCTTTAAATAAGACAAGGTTTCTATGTCGAAAGGAACTGTGTATTTGTAAAGTCTACTTTGTATCAAAATGAAAAGCTGAGATCACTGTCATGTCAATCACCAGAGGTTCCCTGATCCTCTGTGTCCTGGGGTTAACGCAGTCAGTGTCTTCTCCATAGTGCCACATTACCATTAATGTACACACTGCGCGGTCTAGACTCCAGTTGCCTTACAGACGCCTCACGCTGTGCTCGCCTTCACTTGCAGTTTATCTGCTTAATTTTTTCTTAATTTCATTTAGTTTTAGTTTTAATTTGTTTCCATGACATAAACAGTCTGTTAAACATGCCTGTTCATGTGTTTTATGTAAAGTGTGATGACATTTAATGCCTTGTTGGAATGTTTTTTATTTATTATTGGGTTTACAGAATGGCTGAGCCAGACCCTTAAGGATTAAAGAATCAAAGCACAATCTAAACGCTGTTGGGATTTTCTTTATTTGACTACAGTTAAAAAAATTAAACACTTTTTATGTCGGATTATAATATCAAATTAAACGTGTGGACTATTGATCTGGTCAGTTCAGCAGTAGCGAGGGTTGTTGATCAGCGTTGGCTATTCTGGTGCATGAAGTACAAGCCACCAGAATTGACAAAAGCTCAATCTGAATACCCTTAAAGAGTAAGGAATCTTTCGTGTTGTCCACATGGTGCAGTCAGTAAGCTAGGCCATATGGCCGTGTTAGTTAAAAGTCCTGCTCTTATGTTTTTTTTTATCCTGACCTTCCTACTACTGTGTCCACTGATGCTTCTGATTATAGTTTTGGTGCTGTGCTCTCTCAAGTTCAGTCAAATAGTACAGAACACACTGTTGCATTTGCATCCATAACTCTGAATCCTGCTGAACATAAATATTATACAGTTGAGAAAGAAGCTCTTGGATGCGTGTGGGCTGTGGAGAAATGGACAACCTATCTGTGAGGGGCTGCCCTGACTTCAACAGGGTCTGACCATGCTGGTACGTGTATCGGACGCTGGGCTGCACGGTTGCTGTGTTTCACCCATGATGCTTATTTGCCAGGTGCTCAGAACAACACTGCCTCCTGCCTACCACTGCCTGTTTCTCCTGACGATGCTGAAAACATGGAACCTGAGTTTATGGCAATGCTGTGTGCCAGCCAGCTGCCTGCTTTTTCTCCTGAGGACAGTGCTGCTTCCTGCCCTGAACTCTGAACTGGCCACACAGGTTGCTGAAGGTTGGCTTCCCTCTTCTGGTTCTGAGCGTCATTCTTAGTCATGTTATAAGCTTCAAAATGACTTGACTGTGCAAGGTTTTCTGAGGCTTTAGACTTGTCGTTCCAGTTTTCACTCCATCACAACCTTGTTGTTCTCGCTCATGAGGGACATCAAGGCATTGTGAGAACTAAAAAGTGCCTCCATGAGGTCTACTGGTGGCCACGTTTGGATGACTTGGTTAACACACAAGTGAAAGACTTATTTGTACCAATCGTCAGACAAGACTGCCTTTCCCTCTGCTGCACCACTACAGCCTGTAAAATTCCCATCAGAACCCTGGGAAAAACTAGATCTTGATATTGTTGGTCTGTTTGAAACTTGCACGTCTGTCGTGCCCTAACCCTGATAGAGTATCATAGTAAATGGCCTGAGATTGCCTTTATAACTTCTGTTACCTCTTAAAAACAATTGCATTCTTAACATCAGTGTTTAGCAGACTAGGAAATCCCAGCTCAGTAGTGACTGACAATAGGCCTCAGTTGTTGTCCCAAGAGTGCTTTTATTTAAGAGAGGAATGTGCAGCACATTCGCACCGCAGTGTATCATCCTGCTGCAAATGGAGCCTCAGATCTGCCACAGTCTATTCAATTCAATTCAATTCAATTTTATTTATATAGCGCCAAATCATGAAACATGTCATCTCAAGGCACTTTACAAAATCAAGTTCAATCATATTATACAGATTGGGTCAGATTATACAGATTGGTCAAAATGTCCTATATAAGGAAACCAGTTGATTGCATCAAAGTCCCGACAAGCAGCATTCACTCCTGGGGAACCGTAGAGCCACAGGGAGAGTCGTCTGCATTGTACATGGCTTTGCTGCAATCCCTCATACTGAGCAAGCATGAAGCGACAGTGGGAAGAAAAACCACCCATTAACGGGAAAAAAAAAACTCCGGCAGAACCGGGCTCAGTATGAACGGTCATCTGCCTCGACCGACTGGGGTTACAGAAGACAGAGCAGAGACACAACAAGAGAGACAAAAAAGCACAGAAGCACACATTGATCTAGTAATCTGTTCTACATTAGATGGTAGTAACGGGTGAGCCGTCTTCTCTGGATGATGTCAAAGTTAACAGAACGCCAGACCAGGTGTACCTACTATGAAGAAAAAGAGAGAGAGCAAAAAGTTAAAAGCTGAAATGACGACAGTCATTTCAATGTAATACAATGCAAAACTGGAGAACCGTAGAATGAAGAACAGTAGAAATCAGTAGAGTGAGAAAATTAGACCCTGATGTCCTCCAGCAGCCTAGGCCTATCACAGCACAACTATAGAGATAGCTCAGGGTAACATGAGCCACTCTAACTATAAGCTTTGTCAAAAAGGAAAGTTTTAAGATTAGTCTTAAAAATAGATAGGGTGTCTGCCTCACGGACCAAAACTGGGAGTTGGTTCCACAGGAGAGGAGCCTGATAGCTAAAGGATCTGCCTCCCATTCTACTTTTAGAGACTCTAGGAACCACCAGCAGACCTGCAGTCTGAGAGCGAAGTGCTCTGTTAGTATACGGGGTAATCAGAGCTCTGATATATGATGGAGCTTGGTTATTAAGGGCTTTATACGTTAGAAGAAGAATTTAAAATTCTATTCTTGATTTAACAGGAAGCCAATGAAGGGAAGCTAAAATTGGAGAAATATCCTCCCGAATCAGCCTTGGAAAGCTGCAGTTACAGATTTCCTCATGGTTTACCGTGCAACCTCTCATGCTATAACTGGCATCTCGCCTTTTGAACTGTTGCACAGGAGAAAAATGCCCACGTCTCCATGTTCCGCCTCCTCCACTATCTAACCCTGATAAAGACACTTCATCGGAGAGTGTCTGCCAAACAGGCGAGAATGAAGTCCTATACAGACTCCAGTCGAGGTGCACACATTCTTGTTCAAAGGGAAAGAGTGTGTGTAAGGAAGCCTACTCGTGCCAAAAGCGTTACTCTCAGCCAGTGACAGTTAAAAAATTTAGTTATTTATTAGCTGATAGTAAGAAATGGTATGCATACCGTTTAGCCAACATTAATTCAATTCAATTTTATTTATATAGCGCCAATTCATGAAACATGTCATCTCAAGGCACTTTACAAAGTTAAGTTCAATCATATTATACAGATTGGGTCAGATTATACAGATTGGTCAAATATTTCCTATATAAGGGAACCAGTTGATTGCATCAAAGTCCCGACAAGCATCATTCACTCCTGGAGAAGCGGAGAGCCACAGGGAGAGTCGTCTGCATTGTACATGGCTTTGCAGCAATCCCTCATACTGAGCAAGCATGAAGCGACAGTGGAAAGAAAAAACATCCGTTAGCAGTGTAGTGGTATAGAAATATATGTATTGCTATATCAAAAGCTTTCAGGTGCGAGGTTCCGGTTGGGCAAAGTGGGCGTGGTATATAAGAAGCCGCTGCGCCCAATCGAACACACAGGTCTTCCTCAAGCTTTGGCTGTGACTCGCGTCTCAGGGACTGACAGTCAAAAGGCATAATATCAGGTGCATGCTGCTCTGATCTTGTGGTGGTAGGTCTCCCCTTCCTTTGCACTATTGCTGCTTGTTCACAGAAGATCTAAATCCAGGTATGATTATAGGCAAAACGCTACTGTGCGGCTCTCCCCCTCGTCGTCGGTTTGTGTGTGTGTGCACGCGTACATGAGTTTGTCTGGATTGGGAGGTAAGAAGTAACGCTCATTGTTAACGCCAATTTGTTGCAGTTCTGTTAAATAGTGACTAACTTTTACAGGTCTCCCCATATTACCATTGCTGCTCTGTTGATATCCCAGATTTTGTGCATCATCAACCTCGGATTGTGGTGGCGGCTACACGCCCTAATTGAAGTGGTGTTTGGCGTGCGGCATTGGCGTGCGGCATCGGCGCGCTCAATTCACCTCCTGTTGCGGCGTGGCCAGAGGGTCGCACCAGATTCGGACATTTTAATTTGTATTTTTTTTTATTTTTATGTTTGTTCCAGCCCTTTCGATTTATGACATAGCCTGACTATTGATTCATTTGGGCTGATATTATTTTCCTTTTGTTGTACATTTTGGATTGTTGTCCTTATTAATTGTTTCTTTTTTTTTCTCTCTCTGTTGGCAGTGCTGAGGCCCGGCGGTGGTGTTGGTGTGGTGACGGTGTCTTCTTTTTTTGTGCCGTGATTCCTGAGTTTGGGTTGTCTCACTGCGTCTGGTGCTTTACAGGGGTTTTGTTTGCTGTGTTTGGGCGGCTACTGTCCTATAGTGGCCCCTTCCGCCGGTAACCTCAGCTACTGTAGTTACTTTTCTTTTTTTTCCCTTTAGCATTATAAAGAATTGGTTTTAAAAAGAATATTTTAAGAAGCATCTAATAAAAAGCTGTTTGTACATTTTAAAATTGCCTCAGATGTCTTAATCCATGCATGAGTGAACTGGTGTGCCTTATCAAAAAGGAGAGTAATATTCCTTGGGTGAAATTCCCAAGGTGGCGTTGTGGAGCAATTTTATTTGGGTTTAGAAATTTACAATTTCCCGACTTATATCTAGTCTCGCCACAGCAGGAAGGAAAAACCTCCAGCAGAACCGGGCTCAGTATGAACGGTCATCTGCCTCGACCGACTGGGGGTTACAGAAGACAGAGCAGAGACACAACAAGACAGACAAAAAGCACAGAAGCACACATTGATCTAGTAATCTGTTCTACATTAGATGGTAATAGTCGGTGATCTGTCCTCCCTGGATGATTTCACAGTCAACAGAACGTCAGACCAGGTGTACCTACTATGAAGAAAAAAGAGAGAGAACAAAAAGTTAAAAGCTGAAATGACAACAGTCATTTCAATGCAATGCAAATCTGGAGAACAGTAGACTGGAGAACAGTAGAAATCAGTAGAGTGAGAAAAATAGGCCCTGATGTCCTCCAGTAGCCTAAGCCTATAGCAGCAAAACTATAAAGGTAGCTCAGAGTAACATGAGCCACTCTAGTTATAAGCTTTGTCAAAAAGGAAAGTTTTAAGATTAGTCTTAAAAGTAGACGGGGTGCCTGCCTCACGGACCAAAACTGGGAGTTGGTTCCACAGGAGAGGAGCCTGATAGCTAAAGGATCTGCCTCCCATTCTACTTTTAGAGACTCTAGGAACCACCAGCAGAACTGCAGTCTGAGAGTGAAGTGCTCTGTTAGGAACATACGGGGTAATCAGAGCTCTGATATATGATGGAGCTTTATACGTTAGAAGAAGAATTTTAAATTCTATTCTTGATTTAACAGGAAGCCAATGAAGGGAAGCTAAAATTGGAGAAATATGATCCCTCTTGTTGATTTTCATCAGAACTCTTGCTGCAGCATTTTGGATCAGCTGAAGACTTTGAACTGCATTTTGTGGACTTCCTGATAGTAAAGAATTACAATAGTCCAGCCTTGAAGTAACAAATGTATGGACTAGTTTTTCAGCATCATTCCTGGACAGAATGTTTCTAATTTTGGCGATATTCCGGAGGTGAAAAAAGGAAACTCTGGAAACCTGTTTAATATGGGATTTAAATGACATGTCTTGGTCAAAAATAACACCAAGATTTTTTACTTTATTACCAGAGGCCAAGTTAATGCCACCCAGATTAAGTGATTGGTTAAGAAGTTTATTTTTTGAGGACTCTGGCCTTTGGTCTTGTCAGAATTTAGATGCAGGAAATTTAAAGTCATCCAGCTTTTGATGTCATCAAGACATGACTGCAGTCGAAGTAATTGATTGGATTCATCAGGATTTATGGATAAATATAGCTGAGTGTCATCAGCATAACAGTGGAAATTAATCCCATGCTGTCTGATAATTTTGCCAATCGGAAGCATATATATAGTAAAGAGAATTGGTCCAAGGACTGAACCCTGTGGTACTCCACAAGTGACCCTAGATTTTGTAGAAGATTTATTATTAACATGAACAAACTGGAATCTGTCCGACAGATAAGATTTAAACCAGCCTAATGCTTTCCCCTTAATCCCTACAGTATGCTCAAGTCTTTGTAGGGGAATATTGTGATCAACTGTGTCAAATGCAGCACTGAGATCTAGCAGGACAAGTATAGACACAAGTCCATTATCTGAGGCCATGAGAATATCATCAGTGACCTTCACCAGAGCCGTTTCAGTGCTATGATGAGCTCTGAAGCCTGACTGAAACTCCTCAAGTAGGTCATTACTTTGTAGATGTTGACAAAGTTGATTAGCAACTACTTTCTCGAGAATTTTAGATAAGAAAAGAAGATTAGATATAGGTCTGTAATTTACTAACTCATCTTGATCAAGAGATTGTTTCTTAAGTAAAGGTTTAATAACAGCTACTTTAAAAGCCTGTGGTACATATCCATTTACTAAGGATAGATTAATCATGTCTAAAATAGGACCACTGATCAAAGGGAATACCTCCTTAAACAATTTGGTTGGGATTGGGTCTAACATACAGGTAGAAGGTTTAGATGAAGCTAATATTTTAGATAGCTCAGAAAGCTCTACTGCTTCTAGACAGTTCAGACACAGCGCAGTTTCTAAAGATTCCTCCAACGCTGCCTCACTTACTGAGGACGAGGTAATCATGTTTGGGAGGATGCCAATTATTTTATTTTTAATAGAATCAATTTTATTTATGAAGAATCCCATAAAATCATTACTGCTAAGAGCTAAGGGAATGGATGGATCAACGGAGCTATGACTCTGTGTAAGTTTGGCAACTGTACTGAAGAGAAATCTAGGATTATTTTTGTTCTTCTCAATTAATGATGGAAAATATGCTGCTCTAACTCTGCGAAGGGTCTTGTTATACAACAATAGACTGTCCCTCCAGATTAAGTAGGATTCCTTTTGGTGTGTAGAGCGCCATTTTCTCTCCAATTTCCTAACATTGTGCTTCAAGGAACGCAGCTCTGAATTAAACCAGGGAGCCAGCTTCCTGTGAATAATCACCTTCTTTTTCAAGGGAGCTACATTGTCCAATGCAGAACGCAATGACGAAGTCATACCGTTAACAAAGACATCTATTTGTGAATGGGAAGAAACAACATTGCTGCTATCTGCAGGGTATTTCTGCAATACTGACAATATTAAAAGGGGGACAGACTCTTTAAAGTTTGATGCAGCATTGTCCGATAGAGATCTACTATAATGGAACCCTCTTTTGGGGGTGGAGAACTCAGTTAGAACTCAAATGTTATTAAAAAATTATCAGATAGGACAGGGTTGTGAGGAAATACTGTTAATACCTCACAATCAATGCCATATGTCAGCACAAGGTCTAAAGTATGGAGCCAAGAGTGCGTCGGTTTATGCACATTTTGAGCAAAACCAATTGAATCTAGGATAGTTTTAAAGGCTACACTAAGGTTATCACATTCAGTGTCAACATGAATGTTAAAATCCCCCACTATAATAACCTTGTCAGTGTTTATCACCAAATCAGATAAGAAGTCTGACAGCTGATCCAAAAACTGAGAGTAAGGGCCTGGTGGACGATACAAAACAACAAACAGAAGAGGTTTTATTGCTTTGCAGTTTGGATGAGGGAAACTGAGGGTTAAATGCTCAAAAGAACTGTAGTTATTAATTGGCCTGGGACTAATTAATAAATCAGACTGAAAGATGGTTGCCACTCCTCCTCCTCTTCCCACAGATCTAGGAATGTGGAAATTTGAATAACTGGAGGGAGTTGACTCATTTATACTAACGTAGTCCTCTTGTAGCCAGGTTTCTGTGAGACAAAATAAATCAATCTGTTTATCAGAAATCAATTCATTAACTAACAAAGTCTTTGGAGGGAGAGACCTTATATTTAATAGACCACATTTAATTCTTTTATTTTTTGGTTCAAGGTGAGCCGTATTGATTTTTATTAGATTTTTATGATTTGTTCCTTTTAGATCAGTTTTTGATCTGTTAAGTTTTGGCCGTGGGAAAGACACCGTCTCAATAGGATAATGGGTGGGTAACAGTACAGAAGCTGCAGAGAGGTGTGTTAAACTACATCTCTGCTTCCTGGTCTGGACCCTGGGTTGTCAGCATTTAGGAGAACTAATAAATCCGGCCAGATTCCTAGAAAGAAGAGCTGCACCATCCAAAGTGGGATGGATGCCGTCTCTCCGGATCAGACCAGGTTTTCCCCAGAAACTTCGCCAGTTATCAATGTAAACCCAGGTCGTTTTCAGGACACCACCTAGACAACTTCACCTTCATGGTCTGATGCATCCACACTTGCAAATTACCATGATTTGCTGATGACTGTACCTGACCCTTCCTGTACTGACGGTACACACACTACATCTGGTCGCTTCAGACATCCTCCAAGATGGTTGCATGATTACATCATGCACACTGAAGTTAACGTTCTAAATGTTTAGTGATGCTTGTTAATGGCTCAGAAATAAACTAAATTCACTTCTGTTGGTAAATGTTAATGAAGCTGCCAAGGAATGGTGAGCACGTCTGTTGCTATTATATCTGTTGTAGGTAATGACCGGAGAATATTTTGGTTATTGGCATTATTCGCTGTTGAATTTGTTATTGCTATTATTGATGGCGACTGCTAAGGTTACTTTCCGTTTACCATAACATCAGCAGTTGTTCCTAGTTGTTATTCCAACAATAGTTATAAACATCAATGTTGTTATTCTCTTGTTAAACTAAGTTCTTCACACGAAAAGGGGGAATGTTGTGTTCATTAGGTTGCCAGCAGGTGGCGCAGAAACAGATGTATGGTTCCACAGAGATGTAAGAGAAGAGAGAAAATAAAGCAGAGTTGAATAAGCATTTGGTTGGTGTGCTTTTACTTAGTCTTATTTTACTGCTATCTACAATCTAACACAGGGTTTCTACAGATCATTAAAAAGCATTAAGTCATTAAATTGAGTTAGTAAAAATTAAAGCCTTAAATGGCATTACAATGCATTCAATTTAATCACCTGTAGCATTAAAAAATTCTGTTTGGTCAGATATGTATACCAGGGTAAACATGTGGAACCATTTCGGTAACTGCTTTCGGACGGTCCTAAAGGTGGATGTTTGGAAAGAAGGGTAACTATGTGGTCCACATCCGAACCAGTTGGTGGAGGTAATGCTACCTAATGTGTGTCAAACATCAAAAATAAATAAATAAATAAAACCACAAAGAAGTAGTTCGGGGGCTGGAGGGGTAGAGAATGGGGAAATGCTACTTTCAACAAAAGTGGCTGTAAAATGAGGAATTCAGGATAGCTGCCTGCAACCAGCTGTTGGTAAAGATGGAGAAGGATTATGCAGTGTTTGTAAAAAAAAAAAAAAAAAAAAAAATTAAGTGTGCTACAACGGGTGTCAGCCCTTTGAGATCTCACATGCAGTCGGAAAGACCCAAATCAGCTTCAAGGGGCAGGCAACAGCTAACAATGTCATGTTACCTTTCTGTAACCAACACTGTCACATCATCAGCAGCAACACAAAAGCAGCAAACTGAAAATTGTTAGAACTAGAATCAAAAGCTAGCCAACTAAGGCCCACGTGTTAATATTCTTTACTAAAAATACAAGTTGGGTGTCTCCCCCACGTTACATGTAGTACAATGCTCTGTAACATTTAACATTCCATTTTTGTAGCAGGCATTTTTGCATAAGGCACTGTACAATACATTAATAGTTTCCAGAGTTTGTCTTCATCTATATATATATATATATATATATAAATAATCTGACAGCTGAAACCCATGTTATACATCTGTGCGTGGTGGTTCTCGAAGCACTGACTCCAGCTAATTTTCTGAGATCTTGAATCAGGTTTTTTTTGTTAGTTGTCAGTTCTAATCATCCAAATTAAAAGTAATGAACACTTGTAATATATCAGTATGTGTGTAATGAATGAATATAATATTCAAGTTTCACTTTTTGAATAGAATTACTGAAAAAAATAAACTTTTCCATGATATTCTAATTATGTGACCCTCACCTGTAAAGAACTGATATCTGACTGGCCTCCATGCTTCCCTGACCTGAATCCAAAGGAACACTTTTGGGACATCATGGTAGGTCCACCAACACCACCAGGTTACCCCTTAGACTGTCCAGGAGCTCAGTGATGCCCTGGTTAAGATCTGGGAGGAGACTCCTTAGGGCACCACACAAGCACATTAGGGCCATACTAACCAATAAGTACCATTTTGAGTTGCCACAATGACATTTCTGCAAATCAGGGTAGCCTGCTGGATCTGTTTTTCAGTTTCACTTCCTCTGTGACTTTGGATTAAGTCCTTTGTGGGTTGGAGATTTTTGTTCTCGTCAAACAATATGACATGCCAAATCATAATGTAAACATATCGTTCAAGAATGATCTTTTTCCCCATTTGAGACCTGATGTGGTTTTGAAATGTTCCTTAAAATTTTAAAGCAGTGTATAAAGGCTTTTGAGGCGTCTTCAAGTGTCATAGGAGAACATAAAGTTGTTGGCAGTGGTCACCCGATGCCCCCCTCCAGGATGTTATCAGAGCTAAACACAACACCAGATGTAACTACGAAGAGAGAAAGAAAGTTGAAATAACAATAGATAATCCATATTTGGAGAGTAGCAGCAAAGTATACCAGAGTGAGGAAAAGTGGTCTTCACGCCCTTCAGCAGCCCAAGCCTATAAATATAACTACAGAGATAGCTCAGGATCACCAAAGCCACTCTAACTATAAGCTTTGTCAAAAAGGTTTTCAATTCAGTTCTGTTTAATTTTATAGCGCCAATTCACAACATGTCATCTCAAGGCACTTTATAATTAATTGTATCAAGTCATACCGACGAATTGGTCAAAAAGTTTCCTCTCTAATGAAACCCAGCAGATTACATCAAGCCTTGACAAGTTGCATTCACTACCTGAGTGAAGTTGGCCCCCCCACCTTCTTCAAATCAGACGAAATTGGTGTCTAACGTTTGTGCTGGTTTGTGCAGCTAAAATTTTTGTTTGTGCCGCTATCATTTTAAAGATATAAAGAAATGTTTCTAGAGGTCTTCAAAGGTCAACCAGCCCCCCCCCCCCTCCCACCTTCTTCAAATCAGACGAAATGAGTGTCAATTAACTCGACTCCGTATGTGCTGGTTTGTGCAGCAAAAATTGTCGTTTGTGCTGCTTTGGTTTTGAAGATACTAATGAAAAGGTAAAGGTCAAAAGGTCAACCAGCCCCCCCACCTTCTTCAAATCAGACGGAATTGGTGTCAAACATTTGTGTCAGGGTTCTCTGTTTTCGTGCTCTCTAACTCTGCTTCACAGGTGGCTGCAGTTGATCAGGTGGGCGTGGCCCGCACCTGCGGCTCATTATGGAACCTTGATGAAAGACGCCAGAGTGTTACCCAGTCGTGGTATGCCTAGGCCTCTGACCTGTCACCTGTGCCTCGTATCCGTGAGTTTTGGAAACGCAGTTTTTGAACTAACCTGTCTCCTGTCTCCTCCAGTGTTTGTCGTGTTTTGGATTTACTCACCTGTGTTGGCTCCATGCTCTGAGGACCAGTCATCCGAATCCCCGCCGCTCAGATTTTGCTCTGGCACTTCCCCTCATACTCCCTTGGTGGTACCAAGCTGGGCGTGAGACCCCTTCCCTGGATTCACCTGGTTTGTCAAGTCACACTCCAGTTCTTCCAGCTGCTCCTCCTGCCTGCCGTCCGCATTGGTGCTGTTCAGGCCCCCCGCCTGCATTACTTCTGCCAGCCCTCCTGTCACTCAGCCACAACCTTCCATCAGAAAGTTACGATCTCAGAGTTCCTTCGTCACTCATTCCCCCCGGACAGGTCTCTCCTTCCAAACGGTAAGCGCCGCTGCTTCTGGAGAGTTTCCCTCTGGTTCGATCCTCCGTAACTTATCCTCTTTCTTCCCACAGTCGTTCCAGCTCTGACGTTCAGACCTCGCCTGTTGCACACAGCGTGTGCTTCTCCCCTTTGTCGAGCCTTTGCATGTGTGGATCTTGTCCTGTGTGTGCGTGGAGTTTTTGTGCATTTGTGGATTTTTTTGTGCTTGCATGAATCGAGCTGTGGATGTGTGGATCTTGTCCTGTGTGTGCGTGGATTTTTTGTGCATTTGTGGATTTTTTGTGCTTGCATGAATCGAGCTGTGGATGTGTGGATCTTGTACTGTGCATGTATGAATCACATATCTGTATTTGTGAATATCGAGACCCTACTGGCTCCATACTTAACTGTCTTATTCTATCCTTTTATTTTCCTTTATTTATATTTTACAGTTTTTATCTTATTTTAATTTTTTGACGTAGACTTAAACATAAATCCCATTCAATCCTTCCTCGGTTTCAACATAAATTCCATTCAAACCTCTCATACTAGTTGCTCTGTTTAACCTCTGATATTTTGAGAAGAGAACTTCTCATCCACAGCACCACTTGATTTAGCCTATGTCTAATTTACAGCCAATGGAGAATCAAAAATCTCCTTACCTTTTTTCGGGTTGACCCTTGCTGTAAATGATTACTTCTTCGTGCCCAAATTCAAAAGGTTCCTCCACTTACTGTCAAATCCGGGTCATGGCACCAAATTGTTGAAATTAATATGGGCCTGCTCCTACTTATTTCTGAAGGCCCATCTTACCCCGGTTTAAGATTTGGCAGCAAAGGAGAAACAATTATCAGAGGCAAATATTTAAAATATGCATATTTAATTCATTTAGAATTCCAAGAGACAAACACTTACAAGCTAGTTTGTTACCCACGTCCTTCTCCCAGGCATTGCAGTTTTTGTCTAATCAAAGGTTTGCAAAGACATCCTTTTATCACACTAACTAACCCCTCCCGATTAGGTTGGGTGTGTGTGGGCCCAGACACCGTGGCTCCAGGCACTATCTGCTCTCAAAACAAGGAAGCTCTTCTTCTCAAGGTCTTACATGCAGTACGGCAGATTTAGTACCCAAAAATGTCCTATCAGGGGTCAAGCCAAATGACCTCGACAACCATAAACCAGCAAACATCCTGTGAGCTGTGTGCTTTCTGCCTCAAAGGGGAGACACAGTTTAGAGGCCAGGAGTACCTTTCATTATTCTCCATACAAATACCTGATTAATATAACAACTAACGATATTTTCCACAACATGACCAACAAAAACAAGTAAGGGCTCACTTGACCGTAGTCTCCTCTGGTACGCCGCGGTTTGGCAGGAATCGCAGCAGTGGGCTGTCCTTTTTAACCATCCTCTCCACTTCAAGCAAAAATGTATTTGGAACCCCAACTTCTTCTTCTGCTTATCATTCCTCCTCCTCTTCTTCTTCGTCTTAAATGAGTCAGACTAAAAGCATACTAGCGCCACCATCTGGATAAAGTTACCACGTTTATACAATATAATTATCACATTTATACAATATACTAATCACGTTTATACAATATACTATCATGTTTGTACAATATAATTATCACGTTTATACAATATACTATCATGTTTGTACAATATAATTATCACGTTTGTACAAAATAATAAGTAGGAAAAATGTATTTTCTCAAGTGACAGCAATACGATTCCGTACATTCCTGTCATTGATGAACATTTTAAGAAAACGTGTGATGAAAAGTTAAGATTCTGCGTTTGATTGCACAATGAAGAAGATGGTCTCTGTCCGCTCTCCTGGGCCAGACGGTTTAACGGCAAATTTTTATAAACATTTTGGGAGGATTCAAAACTCTTGTTCCAAGCTATTGAAGAATGTGTTACCAGGAAAGAAATTATGGAAACTATGAAACAAGGCATAATAAAACTAATCCCAAAACCTTGGATAAGAAAAATTTAAATAATTTAAGACCTATTACGCTTTTGAACACAGAATACAAGATTCTCACAACAGTTTTGGAAACAAGATTAAAATTCAATTCAATTCAATTCAATTTTATTTATATAGCGCCAAATCATGAAACATGTCATCTCAAGGCACTTTACAAAATCTTGCTTATTTGATCTAATTACCGTAGTCCTACACAATCTGTGTTTCTAAAAGGATGATCCATCCATAACAACATTTGCCTGGTTCAGGATCTTATTGATTATAGTGATTTAATAAAACATGATGGTCTTATCTTGTTTCTTGATTTTCATAAAGAATTCGATTTGGTGGAACATATATTCATTGTCAACACATTGAGACATTTTGGATTTGGAAATAGGTTTCTTGATATGATTACAATGTTAAACACCAACATCCATCTCTGTCAAACGGCACATGTCCTTAAAGTAAAAAGAGGTATTAGACAGTGTTGCAGTATCTTGCCTGTTTTATTTATTTGAACTTCTAGTAATAAATATAAAAAATTCAAACATGAAAGGGTTGGAAATAATTAATTAGAAAATAATCATAAGCCAGTTTGCGTATAATACAACAATCTTCGTAAAGAACAAATACCGCTGGCTTTGAAGGAAATAGAGATGTTTTCTCAAGCCTCAGGCCTTCAGTTGAATCATAATAAATGTGAAATTTCAAGCATCCACAATTGCTCTGAATGTTTAATTTATTCCAGTCAAAAAAGAAATTAAGTATTTGGGAATTTGGATCACTAAATTTACAGTTAATAGTGAAAGAAAAAAACTTACAAGATAATATTGATAAATGTACTGTAGAAAGACTGAATAATTGGCTTCATAGAGATTTGACATTCTTTGATAGACCATTGTTGACAAAAACTGAATCTTTATCCATGCTTACATATCCTGCATATTCTCTAGCTGTCCCTCTGGGACTAATTAAAGAGATTAACAGAATAAATTTCAGCTTTATTTGGAAAAATAAATATCATTACATTAGAAAAAGAGGTTTGTCAAAAATAATGAAGGTGGTATCAAGGCAATTGATTTTGAATTGAATTATGAATGGAATATTAGATGGCTCCAATCCCTTTTAAAAAATGATGATCTTATTTGGTTAGTAATGGCGACATTTGTATTTCACAAAGTTGGAGGTATTGAGGGTTGTGCCATGATGGTAAAGCCATGATGAAATAATTTATGTCAGATTGAATTCTGACCATGTAACTGGAGGACAAATCGAAATGGATTGTGAGCAAGGAATTTCACCACCCTGCTGCAGGGACAGCTCTCACAGCAGGGATTTCCTGTTGCTACAAAACCTTTGCTCCCACTTGACAGACCCTCAGTGTAATTAGGGAAAAAGGGAGAGAATGGAGTATTAAAGGAATTTTAGGGACAGTTGGAGATAGGGAGGAAATTAGGGTCATTAATAAAACATTGTTTTTATTTTTACACAACACAAAATTAAAAAATAGAATATAGTAGGTGGAACTTTAAAGCTACACACTCTTGTCCAGTAGGTGGCGGTATGCACCTATAAGTTGTTTGCAATCCGCCAATCAAAGGAAAGAAGAGGAAGAAGAAGAACAGACCCTCAGTCTTCACATTTTTCCTGCCCAAGACAAAGGAGGAACAGGCTGGCAGGGGAGACCAGCAAGCCAGGCAGGCCTCACATGGGGCTCAAGGCCCACAAAAGCCCACAAGGTGCACAGAACGGGCGTTCTGTGAAACTCATCTGCCATCGCTTCAATGGAGCAAAAGAGGGGGGAATTCTTGTCCTCTGCGGAGCGGAGGACCTCTCTGGTATCGGAGGAACTGCTGAAATGAAGCTAAGTTGCAGTCTCACTTCTGCGCATCCAGCCGCTGAAGTATAGAATGCCGAAACAGCTTTGTTTATTTCTCCTCAGCCATTACAGGAAAGCTGACTTGAGGCGGCGCGGATCGGCCTCCTTTACCCACTTCCCAAGCTGAGAGAAAAGGGGAGCTGAAATCGCGACTGCCATCGGGTCAGAGATGGCATGCAGGACCTCGGAGCTGCCTGCTCCAACCACGTTTTGGCTAGCTCATGGCCACATGTCTGCTGCTGCTAGGCCGCAGAGCCGCAAGCTATGTCCGTTGCTGAAAGGACCAACGTATCTGCGATCAACTGCTCTTCCTTGTATGGCCAATATGAACCGAATTCCCACAAGGCACTGACAGGTTCGGCAGAGAAACCACAGGCAAAGTTGAAGGGTTTATTTGAAAAGTTTTGGTGTGATGCGGTTACATTGTGTTTTTAAACACAAAGAGCTAACGGACGTAGCTCATGCTAGCATTCTGAGACCATGTCTTGCCGATGTGATTCGAGTGTGTTTTATGGTTATAACAAACGTTATGTCCACAAGGGTTTCATACATTGATGGGATATTAATGTTTATGTTATCCGGCTCTCTCAAAAATAAAGCTGAAGTCTTTAAAGTTAGTGCAGAAAATTCGCTAGCCAAAATGCTATTAGCCCCGGTAATTTCCCATTTCCGGTTATTCAACTAAGTTTGTTTCAAGCATAAGGCTTGTTCGTTTTGCTCCGCCATCGTTCGATAGTGCTATTAGCGTTATTACCACATTAATATGGAATATTGATGTCGATAGATAAAATCGAGCATCCCTAAAGTAATGATTTTACTGAGCAAATCATTCTTTAAAATGTTATTTCCTCAAATAATGTTTTGTGTAACTCCGGATTTGCATTGTGAATGGATTGAAAAACATGCCAAATGTTGTTCTAAATTAGTTAAGATAATTTAAGATCATTCCATGTTCTTTAAGGTTAACTTTGGTTCTTTAACACAAAATGTTATTTCATCAAATAATGTTTTGTTTAACTCAGGATTTGCATTGTGAATGGGTTGTGTTATGAAAACATATAATCATTTATATGATAATAGTGTATTTTAAAGTTATACAGATTTAACCTTAAACACAGTAACTTGGGATGGGGAGTTCTTTGCAGAACAATGACTGCATTCAGGCTTCAATGGTACCAGGTGCAGGACATCACGGGAGATTATATATGAGGGGCTGTGGAATAGTTAACGGTTTTTAAAACTTTCCCAGGGCTCTGAATGTTATCTTAGTCAACTCCCAGGATGACTAAGAGGAAAAATTATTTAATTTTTAAGAGGAGAAGGCATGAGACTCATTCCTCATGTGCAGCACATAATGTCAGACCAAAGCCTACACATCACTATGTGGTTCAAACAGACTCCCAATTATGACCCTGACTATGAAGCTCAGATGCAGACGTCCACACCAGCCAAAATAACAGTGACCCACATTTATTCTGACTCCGACAGCTGTTCAGTCGCTGCTGTAACTCTACCTGATAAACTACAACGTCTCTATCAGTGCTGGATGCTTCCACACATTTCCCTGTATAGAGATAAACTTATACCGTGGAAAGATTTGGGAAAAATGGTGCAAAAGGGAGTGGCTGCCTCAGACCGGAAAGCACATCATCAAACACATGGACCAGTGAATCCACGGGTTTAACTAGAAAAGCATTGTTTTGGACAGTTTTGGTAAACATGGGGATCCATTTACAAGCTAAAGCGACGTGATCATTTCTCCTTACTGCTGAAGAGGAGCAGTTTGTGGCACCTGTTCCTGAAAACTTGTGGTCACAAGGCCCTGCTGATGTAGGGCTAGTTAGAGGAGCATTACCTTTACAAATTAGACCAAAAACAGAATACAGGCCCCGTGTAAAACAGTATCCCCTTAAACCAGATGCATGTGAAGGGATAAAACCTGTAATTACAGATCTGATAAAGGCAGGAGTGATTATTAATAGTAGTGACTCCCCATGTAACACCCCCATATTCCCAGTGAAGAAACAGGCGCCATCCACAGGCTGGCGCATGGTACAGGATCTCCAGGCAGTAAATAATGCAGTAATTCAGCGAGCACCTTGTGTTCCGGACCCCCACACTCTGCTGAACTCTTTAAGGCCAGATGCAAACGTATTCACAGTAGTGGACATCAGCAATGCTTTCTTCTCTGTACCGGTAGAGAAAGAGAGTCAATTTTGGTTTGCCTTTACATTTGGAGGGCAGAGGTACACTTATACCAGATTACCCCAAGGTTACTGTGAAAGTCCCACCATTTATTCCCAAGTAATGAGTGCCAGCATGTCTAAGTTTCATCCACCAGGTGGGAGCCAAATACTGCTCTATGTTGATGTCCTTCTGGCTTCCCCAGATGAAAAAACGTGCAAATTGGACACCTTAGCGCTGCTTAAACACTTAGCCAGTGAGGGCCATAAAGTTAGCAAAAACAAGTTGCAGCTCTGTAAACCACAGCTTAAAGGCACACTATGCAACATTTTTCAGTTAATTAATATGTTCCATACCGTTTTGGATGATTAAATGAGTCATTTCAGGTTGAACAAAGGTTTTCTTGGCCGCCCTGGTGGTCTGTGGGGGAAATACCGCACTTGCAATTGCAGGAGCCCTCGGCCCGCGCCCACAGGCTCAGAATCTCGTGCAAGATCGCGAGAGTCGGTCTTGCTTTACGGCGAGAACTGCTACACGTCCCCAGTGAAATGCATGCTCGTTGCTAGCGCAGTGGCGATATCTTTGCAGTTATCATGGCGGAACTGGCGATAAAACAGCGAAAGCCCATGTCGGAGCAGGCAAGAAAGAGGACAAGGGCTCTGGAAAGAGAGAAGAGTCGTACACGGGTGAACATCGGGAAAGCTTTTTCCGAATGGCGAGAGCTAAAAGAGAAAGAAGGCTGCAAGGCTGACGCGGACCTCGCGTTTCTGCTGATGCGATTGTAAGTAACATTGGAATGGTTACTCTCTCTCTCTGTGTGCATGTTCATACTTTCACTGTGTTAAAGCCGGGCATGCTGATCTGTGTTTTCAAACTGTGCGACGGAACCGCGGGGTTTAAAAGTTCACCGCTCATCTGTGTGCTGATCTGTGTTCTCAAACTGTACCGCGCGACGCTCGGACGCGGCTCAGGAGGCACCGGGCGTCGGGGGTAACGGAGGCGAGAGAGGAAAGACGAGACACCCCGGCGGCCGCGCGGCATACGGAAACAGACGGCCAGCGCGTCGTCCCGGGCCAGGCGTCGTCCCGGGCCAGGCGGAGGTCGCTTCGGGGACGCCCGCTCCCCTCACTCCACTGGCGGGGACGGAGAGGAGGGGAGGGCGCTCCCTCGTAGCTCTGCTTGAACAGCAGGATGGTGATTCGTTGCGTTCGCCTCTCTGCTAAGCTCAAAACAACCGCGCCTGGCTTGACGGAGAAACCAGGAGAACAGCTGAGCATCTTTACGACAGTGCACTTTTACTTTCACCCTCTGGGGGGAGCCTCGCTGGAAAATCAACCCCGGTTGCATAGTATACCTTTAAGTATTTGGGTCACAACTAACCTGACACCGCCAGATAGATTTGCTCCGCATATCCATCTGGAAACCTTCCGTTGAAGTAATTTTGGGAAGGGGCGAAAAATACTGGTTAGCTGATTGGCCTATGTTGGTGATAGACGGGCCAAATAAACCAATCAGATCAACGAAGCATATGACGTACATGTCAACATGCTTCGTCGTCGCTCTGTTACGAGCGACGACGAAAACATAACCACAAGCCAAGCTACTCTTGCTGCTGCAGGTAAAGGCTCGTTAGCTCAGCAAAGAAATACTCTGTAATTCCGATAAAACTTGCTCGATAGCCACGCTAACGCTAGTTTCATCGGCTGACGCCGCCATGTTCTTTAGACTGAACTGTCGCGCTTCTGGTTGCGTCACACCACAATCCGCCTCAAAGCCAACGCTGATTGGACGTTCGTTTGGTGAACGGCTCCAAATTTTCTTTAACGGACGGAGAGTAGCCAGACTGATCTCCGAGTGAAACCTTGAAAGCTCGCGAGATCAGGATGGTCTCACGAGGCTAGGTCACAACCTCAGTGCAGGAGGAAGAACAATCCTAGAGGACAGAAAAATAGCAATTTTACAAGCACCTAAACCCCAAACTAAAAAACAAATGATGTCATTTTTGGGCCTCACTAATTACTGTAGGACCTGGGTGCCAAATTATGCTGAGATAACCTCTCCTCTTCAGAAACTTATGTATGAGCAGGAGCTGAAAATGACCTCACCTTTAACCTGGACACAAGAAGCAGAAAATGCTTTCTGTGCTCTCAAACAAAGTCTTTTTTCCAGCACAGCCTTAGTCCTACCAGACTATAACAAACCTTTTATTCAAATAGTGGACTGCAAAGGTCATTTTATGACCTCAGTCTTGGTACAACAGCATGGAGACAAAATGAAACCCATTGCTTATTTTTCCTCAAAACTAGACAGTGTGGCTTGCGCACTCCCCCATTGTGTGCGAGCTGTTATTGCGGCCTCTATGGCTATTGAAAGTAGTGCTACAATAGTTTTGTTTCATCCTTTGATTTTGAGAGTTCCACATGCAGTTTCAGCCCTGCTGCTCCAGACAAACATGAATTTTCTTTCTCCTGCTAGACATCTTTCCTGTATGGCAACCCTGCTCTCTCAGCCTCATCTGACTATTGAAAGGTGTACCACTTTAAATCCTGCCACCTTACTTCCACTCCCAGATGAAGGCTCTGTACATGACTGTCAAGAATTAGCAGAACAAACAGCTAAGAGCAGACCTGACCTTCAAGATTTATCACTACCTCAGGGCGAAACATTTGTCGATGGGTCATCTCGAAAAAATGAATATGGGAAAATTCAAACGGGTTATGCAGTTGTTACCTCTAACAAGGTTTTGAAATCAGGGGCTTTACCTTCAGCGTACTCAGCTCAAGCTGCAGAATTAGTTGCATTAACTGAAGCTTGTAAACTCATGAAAGGGAAAGATGTAACTATTTACACAGACAGCCAGTATGCATATTCAACAGTGCACTCTTTCGCTCAATATTGGAAAAATTGTGGTATGGTGACCTCTACTGGTAAACCAGTGACACATGCTGTATTATTGAAAAAATATTAATTTCAGTAAAATATCCACGCACATTGGCCATTTGCAAATGTGCTGCACACAAATCGGGCAAAGACATTGTGTCCTTGGGAAATGCCTTTGCTGACAAAACTGCAAAGGAAGCTGCTTTTGGCCCCATTCACACCCTTACGTTACAACCATGATGCACTACTGTTCTGGACCACACCGTCTTAAAAAGATATGCAACAGCAAGCTCCGGACACGGAAAATTATTTGTGGTTAAAACATGGAGCTAAATTAACAAATGACATTTATGTGTGACCTGAGAACAAACCTATCCTTCCTAAAAATCTTTATAAATCGGCGGCTATTTTGAGCCATGGGTTGACACGTCTCCAGAGGGGGTATGGTTGGCCAGATAAATAAACATTTTACAGCCTATGGATTTAATTCCTATTCAAAAGGTTTTTGTAGAGCATGCCTCACATGTGCTACACACAATCCACAGGGATTTTTGAGGCCACGTAAAGGGCGATTTCCAGCACCACAATATCCATTTCAAATTATTCACATGGATTTTATTGAACTAAACAAAAGTGAAGGGAAAAAAATATTGTTTAGTGATAATTGATGCATTTTCTAAATGGATAGAACTTTTTCCAACAAATAAACAAGATGCTCTGACAGTAGCAAAAGCTCTCTGCAAAGATATCATTCCTAGGTATGGTATTCCAGAAAAAATATACAGTGACAATGGAAAACATTTTGTAAACCAAATAGTGAAGCACATAGGTACTCTGTTCCACATAGAGTTAAAAAATCATTGTGCTTATCATCCTCAAAGTGCTGGATTAATTGAAAGGATGAATGGAGGAAAACTGGCAGACCATGGACTAAGTGTTTGGACTTAGTAAAAATGTACATAAATATCACTTCAACATCTGGATTGACACCTTATGAAACTCTGTTTGGGATACCTTACAGGTTACCCCAGTTTAAGACTCAGTGGGAAACTGATGAAGAATCCAATTTAGCAGATTATATAAGGAAGATGCTAGAAACGCAGAAACAGAAAGAAACTGATGAGAGTCAATCTGTTTCCCAGCAGGACACCCAACTTGTGAAACCAGGAGACTGGGTGTTGGTGAGGGGCATAAAGAAGAAGCACTGGCATTCACCTAAGTGGGAAGGGCCTCACCAAGAGATGCTTAAAAGTCTGATAATAGGGTGGACCCGGACATTTAGAGTCGGGAAGATCCAAAAGTCAGTGAAGAAAAAGAGACACACTGAACCAAGTAGAGGAGAATTTCAGCCAAAATGACCTCTAGGTTTTTCTGTGATACAGTGCGATGCAGCATTTTCCTTTTTCTCATGATTCTAACCGTTTCATTCTTCTGGTACTTGTGGGAACCCCCGAAAGTTAAAACTGTTAACCTAACCTTAAAGAGACAAAAGAGAGAAACCATTAAAGGTCAGGACCCATTCTGCCAAGGGCCAAGTTATTATCAGGTAGGAGTGCAGGTGTGCCTGCAATCCAACTCCTCCCTAGTAGTAAATATTCCATTCACCGCATTGAGGAGCCAAAACAGCTAATGGTGTAGATTACAGAGATCACACGTGGTATATGACAAATGACATAAAAAATAAGACACGGTCTACCCTAGTGGCTGATGAAGGAAATAGGTGGACACCTAAATGGGGCACTACCCCGTCTGCTCGACATCATCAAAAGGTTTTGAGAATGCGAAAGATTGAAACTGGGATATTATTGAAAGTAAATTTAACCCCTGAATCTCTAATACCCCCCCCCCCCCACATCTATAGTATTGAACAACCAAAAGGTAGTCGTACCACATGTTGGGGTTTTTATTTGTGGGCACGCAGCTTTGGGTCTGATCTGAAATTCCCTATAACACTCTGTGAGACTAATCATATTAGTGCAACAGCGTCATCAGTTTCTCCAGGGGCTGCTGCAGAAGGAGTGATGCTTGCGGGTCCAAATGCTATGTCTGATGATTGGTTCAGAATAGCAACAGGAATTGCAGGTACTAGTAACAACTGGTTGTTAATGGTAGAACAGGCCAAAAAAAAAAAATGGTAGAACAGGCAGCAAATACAACAAAAACAGATTGTGTATGTGTGCATGGGCACAAGACCACTACTGAACGTAGTTCCAGCCTCAATTCCTAAACTGTGCGTAACAAATGTAATGAATAAAACCAACCCCAATGATGCCTGTAGAGAATGGGACACAATATTTCCGCTTACTACAGTGAACCAAAAGAAACCATTATTTTCGAAAAAAGTAGCACCTGGAAATTTCACCTGTATAAGCAAGACAGGAAAAGGCCAGAAACTAGGAAATCTATCTAAAACATGGTGTTTAACCATTATAACAGTAAGTCCTTATTTTAACCCAATAGCAAGAAGTGACATCTGGTGATGGTGTGGAGATGACAGGTTGTTTGATAGGTTACCAAGAAATGCTATAGGGGGTTGTGCCCTGGTCACTTTGTTACTGCCTGTGTCTGTGGTCCCCATGACAGTCGAAGATCTGATCTCTCAGTTATCTAGTGTGGTTCCTGAAGCATGGAAAAGAAATAAAAGATCAATATCATGGCAAGGTGAAGCAAATCCAACTTATATAGACGCTATAGGGGTCCCTCGTGGAGTTCCTGATGAATATAAATTAGCAGATCAAATAGCTGCAGGTTTTGAATCGTTTCTCTGCTGGTGGTGCACGACCAATAAAAATGTAGACAGGATCAATAGGCTATGTGCACGATGTTGCTACGCAACTTCCGCTAACTGAAAGGGGTAAGGGAGCATACTTCCGGCTAGGCTGTTCACCCACGGCAAGCAATGACGTTCTACACGCTGCCTGCAGGACCTTCCAAAAATAACAATTAACGACGTCCTCCGGGTTATACGAACCTTATCATCTGGTCCACGGAGTAAAAAAGAGAAAGACTTCAAGTTTTACGTGTCGAACTACATTGAAAACTTTGAAGGTAAGTAATGTACCAGTCGGTCACTGCTGAGCCAATGTTGACTACCTAGGTAGTGTTTTTTATTCTGTACATACATATACTGTCTCGTTTTGACTTATAATATATTTGTTTTAACATAACTTCAAAGCCATTGTTTCAGATTCTGTTTTAATGTTTTAACCACAGTGTCCAACAAAGACTCGTCAGGGATAGTGAGCGTCAGGGCGGTCTGTTATAGATCGGTGCGCAAAAATGATAAGCCTCATGAACTCAGAGTAGGCTGAAATCACATAAAATGATCTGTTCTATGCAAAGAGGACTATATTTTGGGGGTCTGATGTAGCTCCTGTGCAGCGTAAGTTGTAAGTATTTATAGCTGTTGTGTGTTGGAGTAGTAGCGCACATATAAGTTGCTAACTTTAGCATTAGCTTAGCTACACGAGAGCCCCAGAAGCTAGTCTGTTATGATTGCAGATTTTTGTTATATTGTAAGTTCAAATATATATGACTCTGTTAATGCTAAGGCCAATTCCTAGGCCTGTTCATTCTGCTCTTTTGCTTCTTTTTACTTAATTTAAAGACTGGAACACAGTGCAGTTTACCGCGGTGAAGTTGGTTTGATATTGGACATTCAAGCTCCGCGGACTCAGTGGGATCAATTTATATTAGTTTCATATTAGCTGGTCACAAGATAAGGAATTTATTGATTTTTGTTTCTCAAGAGTGCTTGGTTCAAAGATTTGTTGAGACGCTGGCCGAAACCGGAGTGCTTCAACCGGATCAACCGTGAGCTAGAGTTTGAATGTTCAATATCAAACCAACTTCACCGCGGTGTGCAGTTTCTATGTGAGCGACGTCTGTTGTTTACGTTGCGTGCGTTTGGTTGGCAAATATGTTCAGAAATGTGCTTCTTATTTAAGTTATGACGCCAGGGAAGCATTATTTTTTGTAAACAAAGTTTCTTCATTGTACTATTACTTATTAAAATATGCATGGTGCCTACCAAAGTCACTGACGTGATTTTTCACATTCGTTCGTATAAGCCTGCTCAAAGTTGTAGTTTTAGACGCTTTGTGATGCATAAAAAAGCTTGAAATTGATTAAAAGCATTGTGCTGCAGAGATAGTTCTTACTCTGTAGACAACTGCAAACTTTCATTTGTATCTTATTATAAAAAAGAATTGGGATGTCAACCCAAAGTGCATTCATTCATCTTTCAGAACAGACGTGAGCATAAATCGGCTAAGGTTTAAAAAAATAAGCAAATTTTTGTCCTGCACTTTCTTCCAGTCTTTTTTCGGCTTGCTAAAAAATTATGACAATCAAAATATACATTTTAAGTGCAGCCCTGGCCATTTTATGTTGTTGCTTAATGACCTATTTTTAGATAAATGGATTCAAACACAACCCATTATTGAACCAACTTTTTACAAAAACCGTAAGTGTTAAAAAAAGAACACGTGCTCTCTGAACTCTGTGAAGGTTGATGGAGCTTTCCTGGGTTTGTACCTTTTCTGGTTTTTATCATCAATGTTATTATTTTTAAGCATTTCATTTAATTGTTTTACAGGGTGTTAAACCAGGCCGCGTGCGTGACATGGTTTTTATATCTGCAACACCAAAACAGCAGCGCACAGTTGGAAATGGTGTAAGGTAATTATTGTAAATGTAAGGTTGAAGTAACTGAATATGTTCTTTGAATACTTATTTTGGTTAACATGTATTAATTGGATGTCTTGTTTTTGTTTTGTTTTTTTTGAAGGAGCAAACGTTACAAGGCCGTGCGAGGAGACACACCAGACCCTGATGTTCTCAGAGTAGCAGAGGTGTATCAGGACTTTCAGCAGACCTTGCACCTCTCATTACTACCACGGCAATCAGTGCTGATGTCCCTTTAGTTGAATCGGCCTTTGGTAAAGTCCAGGGGTCCGTTCTTCGTACGTCGCTAACTCAGCTGGATTTGATTATTATTGATTTGGCATGATCTTGGATCGTTTGGTTCTTCGAAACTCATCCTGGACTTGCTGTCATAGCAACATGTGCGCAAGCTTAAACCTGCTAGCGAGTAGAGGGCTTATTTCATGTAAACAAGATTAGATCGCAGCTTTATAAGCGGAGGAGATAGGGAAGTCTGTCGTAGCCATGTCTTGTCCATTTTTATGACGGCAACTATTTGCGGAAGGTGCAAGAATAATTTCAGAGCTTTTCGAATTAATGGTGTATTGTGCAATAGGCAGGATCTTTTAGTGCAGCGCGACAGTTTAATTGTAGAGAGATTTTTCTTGGTGGCTGTTATAAACAGACAAACACATCATTTAACAGTGGCTTTTAAAGAGGAAAAGGTGGTGTTGGAGCCATAAATCTAAAATATGTAAGTTATTTGTATGATGGTTGTCTTTTTATTTTTTATCATATTCAGTAAGAAGATTTGTTCAGGCCATTTTATTGTGAAGTTTAGTTTTACTTTGAAAGGCTTGCTTCCTGTCGAGCCGTATGTTGCAATAGAAAAAACTATGGATGGATTGTTAAAATTCCCAGTTTGCACGTCCTTTACTTCCAGTGTCTAAGGAATGACACCGATATTGGATCTTTTGCCATAGAAAGTGGCTTCTTAAAATAAAGTATAATAATTAAAGGCTACCATTTTGTAGAATATTCTTGTACTTCACTTTTTCCATGTTCTAGTGGGTCCCGTGGAGGCTCTGACATAAAAGAACAAAGTAAATATGAAATTATTAAAATGCAAAAATACATACTGTAGAAAGTGATAGAAACATCTACCATGGACAGTATTTACGCATTAATTTGTCTGCTGCTTTTTGCCAGCCCTCTCTCCTGGCTTTAACAGATTTTGAGGTGTTTTAATTAATGACTCAAATTCAGCATAACCTTCCATTAAAAGCTTGTGTTCTGCTTGGGAGAAAAACTGTGGGTGTTCCTTGGCCATGCTGAACAACCAATAGCAGCGTTGCTGATCATTGTTTCTACTATCGATACATTTCCCCTTTTAAACAAACGCATGAACGCGCAGTTGTCTCAGATAACTCAATCCAGTGATACTAATCATAAACAACAGGTGCGTTCGAAGAACCGAATTAGCTGGATCATGATTAGCCGGATGAAATCATCTTGGATGTCTCATTTGATCTCGGATGTTTTAAGCAACGTACGAAGAACGGACCCCAGGAAGGCAGACTTTTCAGCACCCACTACCAGTCAGTCGGGTAATAATTCGTCATGTGGATGCCCCTCCACCGCCGTCACTGCCTCTTGACCACCACCATCTCGAGCCCACCTGTGTCCAGTTTGTCTGCAGCCAACAGCAACAACTTGAACTGGAGTGTCTTGTGACAACGCTGGAACAGTCCCGTCAAATTGAAGATGCCACCAGGGAGCAGAGCGCAACAGTTCAATGGCATGATGTCAGGAGGCCCTGTATTACTTCTTCTCGATTCTGGGAAGTATGTCATGTGAGATGAACCACTTCTGCTTTGTGCTTAGCGCAGCGCATCAAGAAGGCAACAGCAGCCACAGCCGCCATGAAAAGGGGCCTAGCACTTGAACCATCAGCTATCCAGGAATACTGCAGGATCAAAAACACCAACTTTTGGCCCTGTGGGTTCATCATTCACCCTGATGCTCCATGGTTGGGCTCTTCTCCAGATGGTGTTGTTTTTGACCCGACTGAGAGGCCAAAATTTGGTTTGTTGGAGATAAAATGTCCCAATACTAAGAGTTATATGGATTGTCGCTATTTAAAAAAGTGTAGATTCCAAAATGTCAAGGTTGCAGGTCAAACTAATTTTGGTTTGTTTGGTTGTCAAATGGGAGAGTGTTGGCCTAGTGGTTAGAGCAGTGCGCTTGCACTCAGAGAAGGATGCAAGTACCCGGTTTGATCCCCAGCGCCTGCACTCTGGGTCCCTGAGCAAGACCCTTAACCCCCAGATTGCTCCCCGGGCGCCGCACATGGCAGCCCACTGCTCCCCAAGGGGATGGGTTAAAAGCAGAGAACAAATTTCATTGTAATGTATGTTTCAATGTATGTTTCAATGACAATAAAAATGCTATTACTATTACTGCTATTACTTACTGTCTGAGCTTGTTACTATGTATTTTGTTATTTTATGTATGGCTTAGTAATGGTTTAGTACACTAATTTTCTATTGTCCTACTTAGTTAATTCTGTTCTAACATCTTACCACTATATGCCATGTTGTGGATTTAGTAGCTTTTAAGAGTTTTTTTAAAAACCCATGTTTTGCTAAGGTATCTTGCAAATGTAAGAAAAACGATGCTAAGAATTTAAACAGCACAATAAAAGTTTGTTGTTTGAGTATTCCAGTTTGTTTATTAATGTACATTTCCCCAAAACAGTGTTTTAATGTAATCAGTAATTAAGAAGTATTGGTTTTATAAAGTATTTTATTTGTGGCCTTTACAAACAAGTAACAAACTTCACAAGGGGAAAAAAGAAATAAGCACAATTCTCAATTCAGTCACTAGGGGGCAGAGACGGGATCGTTTATTATGTTCACATTTTAATAATTTCACAACTAAATTAGTTTGTGGAAAATCACTTAAGATAACCTAAAAAGGATGAAAATGGTCTAAAACAGAACTAAACCAGGTCAAACATCTGTCAAACTAGACATTTTAGCAAGTTTTGTCTCACTGACAAAAATAGTTCTATTACAACAGGAAGTGGATGCCATCACCACGCTTGGCCGGAAGTTAGCGGGCGCCATCTTGTGCACATAGCCTATTACATCCACTACAACGTCCAGAGATTAGGTAATTGGACACAAAGCAGTTTTGAAGCAGTACACGATCAGTTAGCTGCAACTTCTCTGATAGCTTTCCAGAACAGAATTGCTCTAGACATGCTGCTGGTAGAAAAAGGAGGTGTTTGTGCTATTTTTGGAGAACAGTGCTGCACATTCATTCCTAACAACACTGCTGCTGACGGTAACCTGACCAAAGCTATAGAGGGTCTGCACACTCGCAATAAGAAGATGAAAGAGCATTCTAGAGTAGACACTACCATGTGGGATCAGTGGTTGGACGTGTTTGGGAAGTATAAAGCACTGGTCGCGTTAATTTTAGTTTCCATTGCAGTGTTTACTGCTATTCTGATGTTGTGTGGATGTTGTTGTATTCCTTGTCTTCGTTCTTTGTTGAATCGTCTCATCACTACAGCAATTTCACCCATGGAGGACAAAATGGCACAGATGTATCCCCTATTAGCCCACGATGACAATGATGAAAGCAGCGATGAAGAGCCAGGTACCTTTTATCCAACTCACTTTCCTGACATATTTTAATTCTGAATTATACACACATGAATCACTGCTGTAAATTTAACCCTGAATGTATAATGTATTTACCTTCATAAAATTACCTTCCAGCTGAAAATCTAACGAACTGGCTGCCAGAAGTGACGTGAGAAAAAGAGTTTATACATAATAAACAGGGGGAAAATGATAGAATTATTTTTACTATTTACTATTTTTACTATTTTCTATTTCACTATTTTACTATTATTTACTAAGGTCATTGCATTTATTACGTATATACTCTTTACTACTAAGAAGTTTTAAGGTTTTATTAAAGTGTATTCTATATGCCCGATCTCTCATTACTTTAGTTTATTGTTCAATAGTTTATTGTGTTAATCATATATTTGCTGGAATATATAGACCAGTGGTTACTATTTTATTTTACTATGTATGTCTATTGATTTACTCTCTCTCTCTTATCGTTGCATAAAGCCTGCAGAAAGCAGAGAAATATGTTGTGACGATAATAAGTGTTTTTCTAAATATGTCTGTAACTGTTATGAACTGTATTCAGCCATCTGGAGTGCTTACGTATAAATGTACTGTGTGAACTACTTAGTAGTGTCTCTGTGTTCCTAAGGTCACAGAGTGTTTTGCTTATTCCCTACCCCCTAGCTTGACAAATGTAACCAGGGTTTCCCTAATAAAAGCAAGGAGGGGACGGAGTGGCTTCAGAGCGAGTTTGGAGATCTGTATTAAGCATCTCAGCTCCTCTCCTTCTTGTCTTGTTAATGAATGTTTTAGGTGTTTAAACCTGACAACGTTCAAAATTGCTTATAAGTTTGTCACAACTTTTTCTATTAAACATATCGAACATTTGCAATTACAACCTCTTATCAAAAGATCTATAACAAACGGGGCCCGCTAGATGTTTATTGGTGGTCACATTCATTTTGTTGAATTGGAATTGTTGGATTAATGTGAATTGAATTTGGAGTCGAGACGAAAAGGACATGCTCCTTTTGTAATGTACCTCTTTTTGCTGTGAAGTAGTGCTAAATAAATAAACTAAATGAATTGTAACATTCTGTACACTCAATTAATTAATTCTTTTAAGAATTACATACACATGTAAAACATTTTCCTCAGATTGTCATGATTTGTCTTGGATGAACCCGGACACAGCACGCACACACAGAGCTGGTTCTGAGAGTTTATTGCAAACAGAGGATGATGGATGATGAGAACCAGAGTCAGTTACCAGACGGGAGTTGAAGGGTGCAGGAGCTGTCTGACAGGAACGGAGCGGAGATGATAGTCAGGTTTCGGAGGAGCTGGGCTGCTGCAGAACCGGGAGTGAAGATCAGAGAACATGAAGACGGAGACAAAGGAGCAGAGTCCAGCAGCGCAGCAAACAGCTACCTTTCTTTGGGCTGGGTTGAACTGTCGTCTGTGTGCTGAGAGTAAATACACCAGCAGTGTCACCCTGAAACAAGTAATGAAGTTGGTTCATGATAAGGAAATTGATATTATTAATTTTAAATGTGTCCAAACGAATAAAAAAAGCAAACACAAAGTTTACCTGAGCTAAGAGCTCTACCCTCAACTCCTCAGGTAAGTCAGTGGCTGTCACACAGGGAGGGGTTTGCTCAGAGGTGTTGTGCTATTACACTCTGTTTAAAGTTATTTAATGTTTAATAAATAACTCTCTGTCTGTAAGGTATTGTTCGCTGAATATCAGCCCAAGAGCTGATATCAGGACAATGGTTGAAAGGGATGATTCGAGCACTGGCGTTTTTTTAACAGCAAACTTTGCACACATAGGGAATAAAGGAGTGGCAACTTCTCTTCAAGCTCAAGAATTTATTAATAGAAATAAAATGAACATCCAGAGAACACCACTATAGAATGCTGTTTATCTGTATTAACACTATATTTCAATCAACAAATCCTCTCTACGAGGCTAGTGAAACTTTACTAAAACTACTAAGCAAAATGAAGATAAAAAGAAGCTAAGGAACTATGTACACACAAAAGAAACAAAAGACAAAATAAAATGGTTGATAATCATCATCAGAATAATTCAGTAAATCCTGGTTCACTGTAGATCCAAGTTAAAGAACCAAAGTTCATCTTAAAGAACATGGAATGTGGTTGAATTAGCTTAACTAATTCAGAACAACATTTGGTATGTGTTTCAACTATTCACAATGCAAATCTTGAGTTAAACCAAACATTATTTGATAAAATAACATTTTAGAGAATGATTTGCTTAGTAAAATATCAGTAAACTTCTAGAACACTCAATTTTATTAATACGATTATACCTCTTGGAAGCTAGGGGTCGCTGTAGCGATCGGTCGCTAAAATCGGTTAATCCGAAAGTTCTACAAAAACACCATAAAATCAACATTAATACTCCATATTAATGCGGTAATAACGCTCAAGGCATTATCGAACGATGGTGGAGTGAAAGGAAACAAACCTTATGTTTGAAATTAACCGTAGTGGTGGATCCAAGAAGTGCAAATGTTACCGGAATAATAATAATATTCGAACTTTATTGATCTCACAATGGAGAAATTCACTTCTGCATTTAATCCATCCCCTTGGGGAGCAGTGGGCTGCCACTGTGCGGCGCCCGGGGAGCAATCAGGGGTTAAGGGTCTTGCTCAGGGACCCAGAGTGTCAGTCTGTTGAACTCAGAACCTCGGGGATCCAAGCGCAATGATCTAACCGCTAGGCCACCACTCCCCACCAGAACCTAATAGTATTAGGCTAGCGGACATTCGGCGCTAATTTTACAAAACCTCAGCTTTATTTTAGTCGCAATGAGCGGACCGGGTAATACAACCATCAATATCCCATCAATGTATAAAACCCTTGTGGAGATAACGTTTGTTATAATCATAAAAACACACTCGAATTACATCACCGTGGCATGGTCTCAAAATGCTAACAAGAGCAATGTCGGTCAACTCCACGTGTTTAAAAACACTGTGACAACGCATTACGTAAACCTTCTAAATAAACCATTTAACTTTCCCTGTTTATTTCTCTGCCAAACCTGTCAGTGCCTCTGTGTCAGTTCGGTTCACTTTGGGCATCCAGTTGGAAGCAGTGCTCCAAGGAAACGTTGGTTATTGCAGCAACGGGCAGCGGGCATGCGGCTAGCCGAAACGTGGTCGGAGCAGGCAGCTCCAGATCGTAGTCGAGTCCAAATGCAAGTTTAGCAATAACATCTTATCATCCAACAATCTTAAAGCTGTGAAAACTATAAAATTATTACAAAATTTAAGCTCTTGTAAACTTTTTTTGATTTCTTATCATTGTATGTGTAAAATTCCCCCTGGTATGTCTGTTTCATTGATTTATTTATTATACTTAATTTATTGTTTCTTTTTTATTATTATTTAGTTGTTTCCTTTTGTGCTTTTGTATCATATGAATAGTTTTTATGACTGTTAGTAAAACAAAGAAAAAAGGCATCACTGTTTTGCAATCTTTACAGCTAAAAAGGATTAAATTTACAACAAGCAATCATTTTGAGCAGAGTAAAGTTCAGGAACTGAAATATGAGAGGATTGGGCTCAGCAGAGCGAGTAATGGCACATATAAAATATTATGCCGCCCCCCCCCTCCAGCCTTTATTAGTTTTGTTAAGGAAAATATGTCAACAGCAGCTGCTAGGGGCAGAAAATCAATAGAGCAGACATGAAGCATAACTGTTGCTTACTTTTTTTGGAAACACAGCCACTTTCATCTGAATATTTTTTATTGAATTTCCAGTAAAATAAATCACTACCAATACACCAAGAAACAACCACAAATCCACACATACATAGCATGAACATATTAAAAAAAACTTCTCGACTTTATGCAGAATTGTCTGGGAGTCAATGATATGGTACAAAGATATGGTACAATGGAAAGGTGTTGGCAGACCCCTATATCACAAGTCTGTTGTTTAACCTTGAGATGTGAGATATATCAAATATTGCCATAAGTGGATTTGGGGGGATATTAATATTGCACGATTCAGTTTTAAAGACTGTTCTCCAGAAGGCCTGCACAGCCACTTTCAGATATAACAAACTCAACAAATAGACATGCAAAACATTACTTGCTTGCTTTCAGACATTTTAAAGTGCAAACAAATGTCTGAAGAACGAATGTGTCATCATGGAGACATAATCTGTTTTACAGCATGTGTTAGTCCATAAGTGTTTTGAGCTGGTTAAGTGTAAGCATGCTTCTAAATCACAGGGAGAGTTGTTCCTGCAAGAACTCCACACAGCCTAGATGTAATTAGACTAGCTTTAGCGTTTAGAAAAAGGTTACCCAATTTAAACAAAGTGTAACATTACAGAAAACAAGTAAAAAATAATAGACATTTGATATTTTTCCATAAATATTTGTTTATTGTATTTTTTACAATTTAGCTGCTGTGGAGTAAAACAAGTCAACGGAGCTGACAGGAAGCATAAATGGTTGCTTATTTTTTTGGAAACATTTTCAGATAAAACCAATAGACATGCGATACATAACTTGCTGCTTTTAAACATTTTACCTTGCATCCATCAAATAAACGTAACAAAACAGATAAAACTAAACTAAACCATTCTCTAAGGCCCTCTACTGCGCTCTCATCACTCTCTCTTCCTTTACCCTCCAGTTCCATCATTTATATTATTTCACTGCAAGAGAAATACATATATTAAATTTATATTTAAAATGTATTGCTTTATGTTTAAAACAACATCTAAATTGGATAAAGTTAAAAGTCATTTCATACATCCTTACAAAGGAAAGGGAACTTGTCATATATAAAAATAACCACTGTATGCGTTTAAAGAAATGTATATTGGTTATCAGTCATTTAATGTGCCAGTATGATTTTAAATGTAGTAACACGTCTTTTTACATTCAAAACAAATTGCACAACATATTTGGCTATTAAAATATGTTGTAGCTTGATTGCTAAACATCTCCATATTTCCACCTTGGTGTTCCATTTATTTTGGTCTTGCCCCTTCTCTACCGAATTATGGGAACATCCTGATTTCTACCTGTATTGAACCACATATTTCCTTTGCTTTGAACATATAGTTTGGCTGCTAAGAAAAAACTTTTATTAATAATTTTATCATATACTTAGGGAAATGGCATATCCACAAATGCAGTTACACTAATAACATTACCAGTCATCTCCATTTTTTAAAATGAGGTCAAACAATATATTAAAACTATTACATATTATATCAATATGAAATCTGTTAAAACCTTTAATTCAAGTGCTCTCTTTAATGTTTTTGTGTAATCTGATATTCTAATTTTGAATATTTGTAGCCCCCTGGTAGTTATAATAACACTGTATTCAACTCCACTGTCCCTGCATTGCATTTCTAAAAAAAAAAATCTTTACACAAAAAATCAACAGCCTGTTAGTTAAAAAACTTTACATGCTGCAATGAATTGTGGGTAGTATACTTCAACGAAGTTCCCATTGATGCGTGCTTGGCCAAAGTGTGGATTAAGGGTGCCAAGCGGGGCGAGACGAAAGAACATTCTGGAGAATTGGGACACTAGGACTGCTCCCATTGAATCCATTCAGGGAAAGGATAGTCATTCAGCAGACATTTCCGAGCTGACTGGGTGAAGCGATACTGCCTGCCTCCTAAAGTTTGGTTTTACTAATCATGGTATCAAATGAAAATGTAAACATCAGGCGCCATTAAAAACCCCAAGTTATGCTGGTCAAGGCACTTTTTGCTGTCCTCCTTATAAAGATGAAATTGTGGATTCTGACAAAACAGATGTGATAGCAGAAGCTACACGCGAGTCCTCCAGCAAAGTCATATTTATTTTGGTTCGGCTGTGGGCTTGGTAGCTCTTGCTTTCAACAGCTGTATGTCCTGCCTTAAACCATAATACTGCAACGTGATTGGCCGACTCGTGCTGGGTCGGTTCTCGAGTGGGACAAGATGGATTCATGTATGTTTGTGAACGCTCAAATACAGCAAGAATTCAGCTTGTAAGGCAAGGTTGTGTCACAACCCTGCTTTCAATTGTGGCTGGAGCTTAAAAAGAACTGTTTTGCACAGCTTCTTGCATGTGCCGACACTCGGATACTTAATTTTGTAATGTGATGCTGCCTTAGTTTGTGAGATACAGAGCCAAAAGAAATTAGATATGCATGAAATGTTTCTCAATTCTGAATTGGGTTTCTGAGATGTGCTCACCGAGTAAAAACATATCTTCTGAACCAATCTCAGCCCAAACGAAATGATTATCTAAACCGCACGATCTCCTTTCAATACTACCTTGGTATTGCAACTGCTGCACTATGGAGTAAGGCAGCTCTCAAAAAGATGTGTGCATGGTTCTAATCATTTGTATTTTTTATGTCAGAAGAATACTGTACAATTCATATACGAGTCTGACAAATTGTGTGGATTAAGATTGTTTTTGAGTATGAATCTGAAAACTGTGAGTCCAAAGTCTTGTGAATACAACTCTAATCTTCACTGCTATGGACACAAATTCAAATTTGTGGGTATGAGTAGAAGTAGTAGAAGTGTTGAAATGATGTCACACTGGGGCGTAATTGAAAGACAAGAACGCATCCGAAATGTTCTAATTCTTGTCGTGGGTAGAAAAGGAGCTTTAGAGTGCTGTGCCGATTTCGGAAAGCCTTTCAGATGCCGCCATCATTATTTGATGGAAAGGCACATGAATGATTCTAGAGAATGAATGATGCGGTGATAAGCTACATTGTAGCCACAACTGCCCTTGGGGCAGACTGATAGAAGTGAGGCTGCCATATATCGTCGCCACATTCTGACAGTTTTGGGTGGTAGGATATGTGCCCAAGGACACAATGACAGACAGTTGGAGCTGGGGATCGAACTGGCAACTTGCTGGAATTCCCTAATTCCTGCGCCACTGTCGCCCCATATTAAGTTAGCTATAAAACTCATGTTGGGTGGCTATTGATAACTTCTTTTATGTTATGACGTGATTGGGAAAGTGATCTTTGTGTGTGTATTTAGTTGCCTGATTGCAAATTTGAGGAGATGCCGTATGTGCACTTTTTCTTTGGTTTAGTGCTGTTGTTTGCAAATGGTGTTTTCTTTATCACGTGTGTAATGTAATAATGATTCTACGATTCTAACATCCGGATTTTTTTTTTTTTTTAAAGTTGCCCGAGTTTCATGTTGTGTTTAAGCTGGAAACAGCCGGTCAGATCTGGCAAACCCGACTGTACTATCTCTGGTGGATGATCAGTTTAATGTTTTACTCTGTAGAAAAAGTAAAATAAAATAAAAATAGATACAAAAAAAATCTTATGTTGAAGAATTCATATCTTCTTACTTTGGCGAAAAAACCCAAAGAACTCTGATAAAAGAAAAAACTTTATTACCAAACCAACTTTATTGGATTTATGTTGTTTAGTGTCTTCATGTACATTTATTAGAGGTAATGGCTTTTGTCGGCATTGCTGCTCAACAGCCACAGCAGCAGGGGAAATGCTTGTTTTTTGCAGCCAGTCCTCTTTATACAGTTCTTAGAAAAATTATTAATACCGTTTGAAGCATTTCATATTTTGTCAAGTTGCAAAGAGATACTTCCATGTACTTTATGGGTATTTTAAATGATAGACCAACATGGGAATGCATAGTTGTGGAATGCAGGGAAAAAGCCATGGTTTTTCCTTTTTTCTTTTCGCATTTGTATTTTCCTCCCAGCAAACCATACTTGAAACAAGTTTTAACAACAGTCATATGTTAACGTGGTGTTCAAGGTATTCCAGGAATCCACATAGCTGAAACAAGGCAGTTGAGTTAAGAGAAATCAGGAGGTAACAGGAAGCCTTGAAAATAGCTTTATTGTCCATAAGAAATAACAGTGAAAAGAACTGGACATGTAACTATTTATATTAATTTTCTTTTACTTTTAATTCATATTCTACTGTTGAAACTTAGGCGGAAAAACTTCTACACACCTCTTGCAGTTTTTTTTCCAAGTTTCTGAATGATAATGTGTATGGTACTGATTTGATGTTATGATGTCGAGCTAGTAAATGTTTCCACTTTAAGAGTTTTGCTAATTACTTGTGCATTGTTTTGACAATTCTGTAAATTGAGCAGTAAGTACACAAGCCTCCACATTATGGAAAGACGAAACATTGTCTTACATTTTTCTTTACCTATAATTTAAAGAAAAAGAACTAGCTACTTTTCTTGGCCAACAGTCAAACTAAACTAAAGCCACAATCTGGAGAACAACAGGTCCTTTCCCTTTCTTTCAACTTGTTCAGATTGGTCAGCCTGAAGTAAGAACAAACACTTTAATTAACAAACCTTGAACTTTAAAAACTTATCAAAAGACCAGCCATCCTTATATAAAGGAAAACAGATTCTTTACAACATAGTCACAGTTTTATTAAAGAAAACCTAGCCATAACATAAAAAAATTAAAGCACTTATTTATATATTGACACTTCACATATTCAAGCATTTTTCCTCCAATTTCCATGGAATTTCGCTATGGCTACAGCAGTGTCAGTGCCCAAGGAGGCCTGTACCTAAAAAGGGACACAAATATGATTAAACATATCTTAATATGAAGTTAATAATATTAAAATGATAAATCTATTATATGTTTTTTTCAGCACTCAGAGCTGAAACCATTAACACCAAGTGAAAAAAACATACCTTTAAAACCCTCCTCAGGCATTCTCACTGTGAACAAATGTGACAACTCTAGGTAAATAAAAAGTGTATATATCTTTTCTATAGTCATGGTTTTAGCAGTAAGTAAATACATTTTCAGTTTTCTGTTGACTGTTAAGACGTTAGATTATTCTGCAGAGTGGTCAAATGGATAACACATTGCCACAAGTTTTATTAAAGCATCAAATGATTATCTAACTGCGTGCCATTACAGTTATATGAACAGTACAGGTGAAGCTGGGTAAAGCCTGGTTTATGCTTGACGCATCCGCGAGGTTCGCGCGGCCACATTACGTCATTGTGGCTTACATGTCCCTCCGTGTGGCCAAAAGTTTCTGCTCCGTGCACCTGGGAAAATGACTAACTATGTGGAGAGTCCTGTTCGGAAAAACATGGCAGACGAACAAGCACTCCTTCTGGCAGAGGTTTGTAAATACAGACATCTTTATGATATGGCCGATAAAGATCACAGTGATCAACAAATTGTAATAACTCCTGGACAGATATTGCTTTCACTTTTGGAAGAAAATAAGAGGCTTTAAAATGTTGGAAACAACTGTGTGTTCTACTTCTACATGTAGTGGCGGTGTAGTACACTTGACGTAGGGGCACAATGCTGCCCTCTAAAGTCTAGGAGAATAGTGCTACTTTGGAGGAAAAGTCATACAGAGCATAAATGCTGCAGACGTTGTTTCCGCTCATCTTATTTCCGCGCGGAACGTACGTGCGTCAAGCATAAACCAGCCCTAAGACTCCATTACAAAATAACTCAATCTAATGATCAGAATTATTACTATAATAGAGGAAAAGTCAGATTGATAAGCAGAAATCTCACAGTTTGTAAGACCAAACAATTATGAGATGCAAGTGGGTTCCAAACAGACAGGATTTGGTCCAAAGGATGTCAGTTGTAAAAGTTATCAGGAAAATGGGTCAACAGTTTCACCGACCCTTCTTGGCTCCTTCCTACTTGGTTTATCTTCGCACGGTTTTTGTTTTGATCGGCCTAGAATGCCTGGAAGAGGGAAACGCTTCCTGGGGGCGGCTTTAGTCCCCATGCCCCCATATTTGTGACACTTCAAAGAAATCTAACAGAAAGGGTAAATGATTAAAAAATACATCATTATAGATACAAGAAAAAAAATAAATCTTGTATATGCAAGATTGTCTTGGATATTTTTAAGGAGTAACCCGCCCGGACAAATATCTGGATCACATATCTAATAATAAAATAAGGCACAGCCTCTTTGCTGTCTGATTTGAAACTATGTGCTTCAGAGAGCGATAGACAGAAGCAGCCTAAGCCTATAGCAGCATAACTATAGAGATAGCTCAGTGTAAGCTAAGCCACTCTAACTATAAGCTTTGTCAAAAAGGAAAGTTTTAAGATTAGTCTTAAAAGTAGACAGGGTGTCTGCCTCACGGACCAAAACTGGGAGTTGGTTCCACAGGAGAGGAGCCTGATAGCTAAAGGATCTGCCTCCCATTCTACTTTTAGAGACTCTAGGAACCACCAGCAGACCTGCAGTCTGAGAGCGAACTGCTCTGTTAGGAACATACGGGGTAATCAGAGCTCTGATATATGATGGAGCTTGATTATTAAGGGCTTTATACGTTAGAAGAAGAATTTTAAATTCTATTCTTGATTTAACAGGAAGCCAATGAAGGGAAGCTAAAATTGGAGAAATATGATCCCTCTTGTTGATTTTCATCAGAACTCTTGCTGCAGCATTTTGGATCAGCTGAAGACTTTGAACTGCATTTTGTGGACTTCCTGATAGTAAAGAATTACAATAGTCCAGCCTTGAAGTAACAAATGCATGGACTAGTTTTTCAACATCGATCCTGGACAGAATGTTTCTAATTTTGGCAATATTCCGGAGGTGAAAAAAGGAAACTCTGGAAACCTGTTTAATATGGGATTTAAATGACATGTCTTGGTCGAAAATAACACCAAGACTTTTTACTTTACTACCAGAGGCCAAGTTAATGCCATCCAGATTAAGTGATTGATTAAGAAGTTTATTTTTTTAGGACTCTGGTTCAAAGATTGCAACTTCTGTCTTGTCAGAATTTAGATGCAGGAAATTTAAAGTCATCCAGCTTTTGATGTCATCAAGACATGCCTGCAGTCGAAGTAACTGATTGGATTCATCAGGATTTATGGGTAAATATAGCTGAGTGTCATCAGCATAACAGTGGAAATTAATCCTATGCTGTCTGATAATTTTGCCAATCGGAAGCATATATATAGTAAAGAGAATTGGTCCAAGGACTGAACCCTGTGGTAGTCCACAAGTGACCCTAGAGTTTGAGGAAGATTTATTATTAACATGAACAAACTGGAATCTGTCCGACAGATAAGATTTAAACCAGCCTAATGCTTTCCCCTTAATCCCTACAGTATGCTCAAGTCTTTGTAGGAGAATATTGTGATCAACTGTGTCAAATGCAGCACTGAGATCTAACAGGACAAGTACAGACACAATTCCATTATCTGAGGCCATGAGAATATCATTGGTGACCTTCACCAGAGCTGTTTCAGTGCTATGATGAGCTCTGAAGCCTGACTGAAACTCCTCAAGTAGGTCATTACTTTGTAAATGTTCACATAGTTGATTAGCAACTACTTTCTCAAGAATTTTAGATATAGAAGGTACACTCACCGGCCACTTTATTAGGTACACCTGTCCAACTGCTCGTTAACACTTAATTTCTAAGCAGCCAATCACATGGCGGCAACTCAGTGCATTTAGGCATGTAGACATGGTCAAGAGAATCTCCTGCAGTTCAAACCAAGCATCAGTATGGGGAAGAAAGGTGATTTGAGTGACTTTGAACGTGGCATGATTGTTGGTGCCAGAAGGGCTGGTCTGAGTATTTCAGAAACTGCTAATCTACTGGGATTTTCACGCACAACCATCTCTAGGGTTTACAGAGAATGGTCCGAAAAAGAAAAAACATCCAGTGAGCGGCAGTTCTGTGGGCGGAAATGCCTTGTTGATGCCAGAGGTCAGAGGAGAATGGCCAGACTGGTTCGAGCTGATAGAAGGGCAACAGTGACTCAAATAACCACCCGTTACAACCAAGGTGGGCAGAAGAGCATCTCTGAACGCACAGTACGTCGAACTTTGAGGCAGATGGGCTACAGCAGCAGAAGACCACATCGGGTGCCACTCCTTTCAGCTAAGAACAGGAAACTGAGGCTACAATTTGCACAAGCTCATCGAAATTGGACAATAGAAGATTGGAAAAACGTTGCCTGGTCTGATGAGTCTCGATTTCTGCTGCGACAGTCGGATGGTAGGGTCAGAATTTGGCGTCTACAACATGAAAGCATGGATCCATCCTGCCTTGTATCAACGATTCAGGCTGGTGGTGGTGGTGTCATGGTGTGGGGAATATTTTCTTGGCACTCTTTGGGCCCCTTGGTACCAATTGAGCATCGTTGCAACGCCACAGCCTACCTGAGTATTGTTGCTGACCATGTCCATCCCTTTATGACCACAATGTACCCAACCCATGATGGCTACTTTCAGCAGGATAATGCGCCATGTCATAAAGCTGGAATCATCTCAGACTGGTTTCTTGAACATGACAATGAGTTCGCTGTACTCAAATGGCCTCCGCAGTCACCAGATCTCAATCCAATAGAGCATCTTTGGGATGTGGTGGAACGGGAGATTCGCATCATGGATGTGCAGCCGACAAATCTGCGGCAACTGTGTGATGCCATCATGTCAATATGGACCAAACTCCCTGAGGAATGCTTCCAGCACCTTGTTGAATCTATGCCACGAAGAATTGAGGCAGTTCTGAAGGCAAAAGGGGGTCCAACCCGTTACTAGCATGGGGTACCTAATAAAGTGGCCGGTGAGTGTATATAGGTCTGTAATTTATTGAGTCATCTTGATCAAGAGATGGTTTCTTAAGTAAATGTTTAATAACAGCTACTTTAAAAGCCTGCGGTACATATCAGTTCTATTTGTTAAGAATAGAACAGAAATATGCTTTATTGTTCCTCAAGCCCCTTTTCCACCGGCTCTCTTTGGCCAGGCTCTACTCTACTCCGCCTGCTTGCGAGCATTTCAACAACAGTTTCTTTGTTTTTTTTAAGTGCCAACTCCAGGCCTGCTCAGGAGCAGGGTCAAACCGAGTGGACCCGTATAGAGTTTTGACATGAACACACTGCCTTTCAGTGATTGGCCAAAGGCGAGAAGCAATCAGACGGTTTTCTCTAAGGAAGTCCAGAAAAAACTGAAGAGCACCGACATTGAACCCTTTTCCATTAGACCTCAAAAGACCAGCATGAATTTCCATAGGGGGGGGGGGGGGGGGGTGTGTGTGTCAGTTTCCCTGGGCTTTACTTCCATGAGAAAAGGGTCCTGGTCTCAGGGTAGGACTTTTCAACAAGCCTGGGGCTTTGTTCAATGGGCAGGGTTATGTGCAGCAAGAAAAACTGTCAGCCACAAGGGGGAGTAAGAAGCAGTAAGGTGATGATGATTTTACAAACCTATCAAATTTATACCCTTAAAGGAGATAGCTACAAGTTCAACCCCTCCCGGCCAGTAGATGGCCCACTTATGATCACCCACTCTTGCTCCATCCTTCGGTACTACTGATCAAACGGAGCCCTTTCATTTTCCTTGTTCACACAAAGCACATTTCCCTAACACTGACTTTTCATGTAAACTCTTTTACTATTAATAAACCATGAACCACGTCTGAAGGAAAAAATTAAAAATAAATAGAAGACACTGCAGGTTTTTAGAAGCAGACGAGGATCCATTATTTAATTCAGATCCATGGATTTATAGGCCGTTGGCCAGAATCTGTAGGATGACTTTTCGTATGAACTGTCAGGGGGCAACTTTCTTGCACTGGGATCAGTAGCTAAGTATAGCAGTGATCTCAAAACACCCATGTTCCCACGTTTTCACTTGCACATTAATAAGTTATAGCCGATAAAAAATATAAACCGTTGCGCTGTAATAGCATTTTCTGGTGCCAGTTGGCAGAGATCTTGATGGCATTCATTTTCCGACACGCTTATCCCTGCAAGGGGTGCCGGTGCTGATCTCCAACTGTCAATGGGCGAGAGGCGGGGTACAACCTGGACAGGTCATCAGTCCATCGCAGGGCAGAAATAGCCCAGTCTTTTGCCCAATTTACTGTGATATCACCAAGACCTGCTGCGCTAGGATAGCACAGGTGTCCTGCCAAACAACTTATCCCCGCCTGAATTTGTATCTCCTGCATCGTGAGAGTGTTGGAAATCAATACAACTTTTAACCTCCAGCGTTGTGAAGTCTAAATATTTTTAAACATCACATTCTAATAAAATTAAATAGATTTTCTTAAACTCCTCATATTGTTCTATTTTTAAAAGCGAAATATTTTTACTTGTTTTCTTAATATGGTTAATATCTCTATATTGTTCTTGGTTGAATTAAAATCTTATCTGATAATTTTGGCTGTATCTTTATTCAGTGTTCATTTGATCCCACATGAAATACTCTTTATATGATCCATTCATGCGGATCTAGCTATCAAAAAAGAAAAAGATAAAAGACAATCAAGTAGACAGCTGTGATCTGTCTACTTGACTCGGGAAGGTGGATTTGTGGTTTCAGCAGACAGACATGCGACAATCTAATAACATGAAGCTAATATTTTCGTGACATCTGGAAATGACCACAGAGCCGTTTACTTTCTCAGAACGTGTTGTATTGAGTGATCGATCGAGTTTTAACCGACATAGCAATCCCTTATGATAGCACTAACAAGTGTTACATTTTCAGTTTTAACTCAGTATATGAACAATATGAACGATAATGTAATGACACCACTGCTATATTTCATTAAGAAAAGTAAAACATCTTCATTTCCACTTCTAATAGGTTGGGAATGAGGCGGAATTGACTGGATTCATTCTTCCAGCTGAATGCGCTCCCGACGTAGGGGACACAAATTCTGGCGGGGATAAGTCGTTTGCCACGAACGACACCTGTGGTATCCTAGCGCAGCAGGTCTTGGCGATATTACAGTAAAATGGGCAAAAGACTGGGCTATTTCTGCCGTGCGATGGACTGGCAACCTGTCCAGGGTGGACCCCGCCTCTCGCCCATTAAGAGCTGGAGATCGGCACCAGCACCCCTCGCGAACCCAGCAGGGATAAGCATGTCGGAAAATGGATGGATGGACTGGGCTATTTATTTTTCCTTGCCATTAAGATCTCTGCCAACTGCCACCAGAAAATGCTACTATTGGGCTTTCTTCGTCTGGAAACGGATGCATACAACACCTTACAGGTGGTTGAACTCGCACAGCAGCAAAACTCGAATCACGTGACCTCTTGGACCGGAGCGCAACAGTTTATATTTTTTATCGGCTATAACTTAATAATGTGCAAGTGAAAACATTGGTGTTTTGAGATCACTGCTATCTGTAGCAACTGATCCAAGTGCAAGAAAGTTGCCCCCTGAAAGTTCATACGAAAGTGCTTAGGGAGACGTCCTACAGATTCTGGCATACTCATACTCATAAAGCTCTAAATTTGAACTCTGAGGCAAAATTTGGAGCACAGATCACAGTCCCGTCTCCCCTCTCTGCTTCTGCCCCCCCAGAAGCAGAGAGGGGAGTTTAAATCTGGAAGAAGTGCTAGATTTAAACTCCGTAAGGCAAACTTTGGAGTAGATTAGACAGTCTCGTCTCCCTCTCTCTCTCTCTCTCTCTCTCTCTCTCTCTCTCACACACACACACACACACACACACACACACACACACACACACACACACACACACACACACACACACACACACACACACACACACACACACACACACACACACACATACCAACGCAAGCAGACAGAAGCTGTGCCTTATTGTATTATTAGTTCAGGCTGATGTGTGATCCAGATATTTATCTCGGTGGATTATTTTATCCTTACAAAGTACTCAAGACAACCTTGCTTATACAATAATATGAACATTATTTGTATTATTTGTTATATTTATGTCTTTCAATATAATAATTTATTTACTTTACTTATAGTTTACCGTTTTTTGCAGATTTCTTAGAGTTAATGTTGCAAACAAGACATGGGATGGGGGTTAAAGGCCACACCTCCAGGGGGTGCTTCCAGGCATTCTAGGCTGGTTGAAAAAAAAAAAATCCTGTTCCGATTAAAGCCATGTTGTGCAGAGTGGAGTAGGGCGGGCAAAATTGAGTAACGTTAGTGGAAAAGGGGCTTTAGTGGTGAATTTCTGGTGTACCAGCAACCACATGACAGACTAATGAAGCAGGTAAACAGACACAACGGTAAAAAAAAGAAAGAAAAAATGAGAATGAGATTTTACAGTAAGGGGACATTTACAATATAAGAAAAAATACTGTACAGTCAATACTTATTTAAAATAGCAAACTTAAATTAAAGAAGCGTGCAATGTGTAGGGTGATTTAAGAAATGGTGTAAAACATGTAGATATATTTATGCATAACATGTTAACAGGATTGTGTTTTTCACTAAACCATAGAAAATTAAAAAAATTTAAAACAACAAACCACATGGAAACATTTTTGTCACCACCAAAACTTTTCACCACTATGGTACACAACAGTAGATCCCATAAAGCCACTCACCCTGGTAGGCATCATCCATTGCGGCATAATCTGTTACTGGTTCATCAGCCTGGGAAGAAACCGAAGTGATATATGAACAAAAAATTGACAGTTGCTGGCATTAATGTTGCTGATGTCCCCAGTCATAGCGTCATGATGCAAAGCAAACCTTCAAACAGATGATGCATTCTGGGATAACGCCCAGGCTGCCTAATGTGGCCGAGTCATCTGTAAGACCTTTTCCGTCGATAGAGAGGTTCTGGTCGAATGGAGCCACAGAAAAGGCGTGCATAATCTATAATCCCATACACAGTAGAGTTAACGATGCAAAACAGACAAACATAAATCACAATATTCTGTCATGAGAAGCCCTCACTTGAATCTTCAGCTCTTTTAGTGTCTGATTTGCTGAAACAATGAGTGCTTTCTCTCCTCTGAGTTTCCTGTGGCGTGTACTTCTTCTGATTCCTCCTGATTTGATCATACTGGTTCCAGAAGTAGTAGCTGCTGAAGCCTCACAGCTGTCATTCAATTTCATCCGCTTTGCACCATCTTGTGACTACAGAAAAGAAAGAGATTTTAAGCTATTATTGGATAATTCACTATTTTTTGTTAAAATGCTAAAAATTAACATCAGACACAATTTTCAGTCTAACAGATATAAAGGGAAGTCTTCTAATGAGAACCAGCTTTATCTGCCAGGTGTGTGTACACATTTGAGGAATTTGACTCTGGATTGTACAATGTTTCTAATGTGGTTTACTTATACAATAATCCAATAACACAATGATGCAGTACACAACACAGGCTACACTTTGGAGAACACATATATACACACTATAAACAAAACAGACAGATTGAGACAATATTGCAATGGTGCGATGAGCAGAGTGCACAGGATACAGCAGTAAATATTGTGTACATATCGGAGGTGGAAGTGACATACAGGTGCACACACACATACAAACACATGTCCACAGTGTGATTAGTGCAGAGAATGGGAGTGCTTCAAGAAATATTATGCCCTATGCACTATTATATTAGCCTCGAAGAGTGAGTCATGGATCTGTTACTGCGACAGCTGTTACTGTTTTTGTGTGTTTTTAATAAGCAACAGCTCCTAGCAGTCAGGCTGATGTAAAACATTGAACTATGTCACAGCAGTGTAATTACCTGACTGAAGTCTGGGTCTTTGTCTCCATCCACCTTTGGAAGCTCTTCCCTCTCCTCTTCTGCTTCAGAGCTGCAAGCATTCAGTTCTGGGGTACCATCTTTTGCTGTCTACGTAGATGACATTATGATAAGCCAAATATATGTAAACTATACCTTGTAAAGATCTTATGAAACAAAAATAATTGTGATTGTGAAATATGTTCTTTCATATGTGTTTTCTACCATTTTGTCTTCAATGACTTTGCGTATGTAGACAGTTGCCTGGGTATACTCTCTCAGGTCCCTCTGCTGCTGGAACAGGAAGCTCTCTCTGCACTCCCAGCATAGATCTAATTAGAAAAATAATTTAGGGAAAATACCAAATGAACCAAGAAAAATCTGCCAAACACAAATTGGTATATTGGGACCTAAAAGAGCTTATGACTAATTTAAAGAAATCTGGCATAAATGACCGCAAAGATGAACGTTAACAGAGTTGCATGAGTTGTGCTAGCTGGTCTGGTAAATAGTAAACATGCCATTTGTTCTGATAAAAAGATCATAGGTTGGTCTTGTTTAGCTTGGTCTAAGTCAGGTACCAACAAGTAGCAGGGTTGCCACAATACTAAGTAAAATACTCAATACAATTTTTGATATTGTGGCAACAATTTTCTGAAAGTACAAGATTCTTTCTAGTTAAGAGCAAAAACAAGATTAATTACAGTATGACAATATGTCAATTCCCTTGATGAGGACAAAATCAGTAAGAAGAGGACAATTCAGCTCTTGTTTAGAAAAACATATCATTTAAAAGTGCTACTTCCCAGTTTGACAAAACAGTAGACAAAATAACAGGTAGTATTTAGTGTTAAGATCCTTATTAAAGTGTGTATCTTTGATTCAGTTGTGCAAATACTTTTTTAGAGACTAAAATAGCAGCCACCTGCATTATGTGAGAAGGTACTTGACACAAACTGAGCGACTGATAGGCGCTTGCTTCAACAATCACCCTCAAACCCACAGTGTTTTCAGAACTCAACAGCTTGTCTGATAACACACACATATCAGAAGAAGAGATCAAAGTTAAGAGAAAGTCTCTTTCCATTGCAGGGACTTTTAACCATTACCCGGGATTCTGAAAGCCCTCTGTGCATTTTGACACAATTCTATCAGACTAATTTCAATTTTCTGAGTCCACACTTCCAAGATAAATGTTCTGATCTCAGAGTAAGACTAGTAAGACTTTAGATTGCCCAGGGGCAGGGTTGAAGCAGATTGTTCAAATGGAAGTGCAATGGTGGAAGAGAGCAGCAACAGATGTGATTAAAGTTGAATATATTACGCTTTCTTTGAACGCCTAGGAGGATGTCCTTTTAAAACAGCAGCGCAGCAACTGCAGGTTGCTCAAGTGCAAAGCCAGCAGAATTGACAAAGACTCCTAGATAGGCGTCAAAACGTTTTCAGAAAGAACTGAGCGAAAGTCCGGTTGCCTCCGACTCAGGTAAATACAGGCACTTTTGGTGGAAAAGGGGCTAATGACAGGCTTAATCACCACCGTAGCGAAGTACAAGTCCGAATCCCCCCCACCATTTTTTTAAATAAGCAATCATTGTAAATTTTTTCACATCAACCATTGCATTGAACTCCAAAAGAGTCCTTGTACAAGCAAATTATAATCTTCAATACATTCTCAATGAAGAAATGTAGTTTTGTGCCGTTTTCATCCGTTCTCATATAAACAAACATGCATAATTTTTTTAATTCAGTAGAAAGTACCTCCGAACAACGCTTTTGTTTGCCTTCGGCTAAGTTGTTTTCTGCCTGTACTCGACATGTTAGCAGAGTTTAATCTTCCAGCCGGTGGTCAGGTGAGCGGCTGCAGGGAGGGGAGGGGCTGAGGCTCTGTTGTTGTAGCACTGCGGCTGGAAGAAGTGCAACCATTTGGGCAAATATGAAAGAGTCGCTAACAGTAGTGGCTTTCAAAACTCAGTGAAAAGAAAATCATAATTTTCTTTCCATTCTTCTGATAACGAAAATTTCATATTTTTTTGGGACCTCAAGTTACAAAGAACTCTAAAGTCTTTATGTACCTCAAGGACTATTGATTGATTGAGGACTGATTTAGGAAAGTTTTCTCATCTTCAGGTAAATCACTCATCATCATTGTCAGGCCATATATTTAAAGTAGGCCCCTGGCATTCTCACTCATATAAACTGATCTAACCTTAGATTAGTCAACTCTTTTTTTTTTATTACAACAGTAGGCAAAAAAAACTTACACTTTCAGAAAGTTTCAATACATAAATGCAGAAAATGTGAATCCTAACAAAATCTAAAATACAGCTTTGAGGAAAAAAACGATAAGAAGTTTTCTCAGACTTGGAAATCTTACCAGGCTGGGTGGTGTACAGCGTGGTGGAGCTATCTGGTGTGGTCTGTCTCACACAGTGGATAACTATTGGCTTGTCAACGATGAAGAGTCTGCTGATCACTTCCCATTCGTTAGGCCACAACAGAGCTATACTGTGCAAAACAAACAGCACAATGTGAGACCATCCCTCAGCTCAGTGCTTTTAATATAACATTTTGTCATTTATTATGTAGGTTTTCCTAAGTTATGTTTTACTGTCCTGTAAAACAGGGCAGCCTCCCAGATATTGACTGACCAACAAATTGTTATCTAGCATCCACTCAGACTAGGTCAAGGTTCAGAAAGCCCTTCTTTTGGGGTATTTAAGTCACAAATAGGGTTGCCAACCGTCCCTTGAAAAATGGAATTGTCCCGTATTTAGAATCCAAAGTACGTGTCCTTTAATGAGCTAAAACAGGACGCACCTAGTCCCATAATTTCGTGAGAATCAAAATCTCTAAAATGACAGTGGAACTAATAAATGATGGTGCACTTTATATTTAATATTATGGTAAATTCTTTCCCAGCCACGTCCTGCTCTGTGACCAATGACTGAAAGGCCCTCACACCAATGTATGATGATATAAATCTGATTCACCTCATTGGTCTAGGTACTGTTGCTTTATAAAAGATACAAGAAGACATGAGATGAACATACAAAGCAGCAGGGAGTCGTACAACAGGAATTCACCGGCTTCATACACTGCTGAGGTTTTAGCTGTGAGCAGTAACCCGACCACTACTCCGAAAAAAAAAATGAAAAGACTGCAAAAATACAGAGTCGAGTGGGAAAAGGAACAGACGTGGCTGGAAAGATTTCTCGGTAATACCTACAAAGCGCACTGCAAATTTCTGTCAGCACACTTTTGCTGTTGCTCACGATGGACAATATGATGTAAAACAGCATGCTTCCAGTGTTGGACATATAAGAAACAGGAGAGACAACAGAAACAGAAAAAACCCTAGACCAGTTTGTTCTTCACCAGGGAACACCAGAGGCAGACATGGTATGTAAATTTTTTTTTTACTGTTATTAGTATAGGGAAATATTATGAATGGGAGCATTTAGGCTAAAGACAACATATTTGGTGTAATAAACAAGAATATAAAGATCAAGACAATAAGAATTCTTTATTATTATTTACAGGTGACTGCTGCAGAGGTAGCCCATAAATACCACACTGTGAAGCATGGTTTAAGTTTTTTTTTTTATATTTATTTTAGTCTGGTAATTTTATTTAGCCAAAAAACAAAAATATTTATTAAATAGTTTAATAATTTGTTTTCCACGTATATTTGTATCACTCAAAACATTCCTCTAATTAAACTGAGGTTCAAGTTAAATGTCTACAAATTCACCAGGATAGGGTGAAGACAGTGAGATTAGACGACCCTAACAAGAGGTGTCCCTTATTTATTTTTAAAGGAGTTGGCAACCCTAGTCACAAGTGCAGGATCAATCCTTGTTTAACAAGCTGCTTTTTTTTCTTCAGGAAAAGACATTTAGAAATTGGAATAACGATGATTCCGTAGTTTTCTTATTGTTGAGCTTTTCTTTAAAATACAGTCTAATTTGTGTGAAAGTGTAAATATTCTACAAACCCTGTAGCTCGTGTTAAGGATTTCAGGGGGAACCTGTACACACAGCTGTGACCGCTCAACAGAATTAATGACAATGTGTGAGCTGTATACGTCACAGGGGTTAAAAAGCACTTGAGTAGCACTGCCCAACCTGTACATTCAAAACATTCACTGTGAATAAAGTGTCTTCATAAATTTTCAAGTCCAAGTGGGACAATAAACTGGAGCGTTGGATCCCAGCTATCATGAGCAGGGGGGAATGAGATGTCCTTCAAAGGTCAACGGCCCATCACAAGTTGTTACAGGGCCAATTGAGACCTCAACTGGACCTCAGATGCTGATCAAGGCAAAAATGCTTTGCTGCAGGATTTCTTAAGTGAACTGGATTAATTACAATACCTGACATAGTTGGATCAAAGAGCTAATCTTGATATTATACCAACAGGCTTAAGCAGCTTTAACATTAGCCTGCTGTTAATTGTAATTGCTACAAAACCAAAAATGGCCACTGTAGCATTTGTCAAGTATGTAGCCGTGCATGACTCAATATACTGTTCTGGTAACAGCTTTATATAACTTTGAAAAAAGATGGATCAAACGATTTATGAGAATGCATTTAACAAATCTGTGTTTATAAAAACAGATTCTAAAGTACTGCTCATTATTTAGAGTTGTTGCTCGTTTCTTCATATTTTATTATCAATGAGCCCAAGATTGATTTAATCTTTTTATGAGATTCTCCGCAGTAGTTTTTCAGACTTTTTTTAATACACTGGTTGCATTTTCACTTATTTGAATCCAGTTCCTGATCATTTTCAGAGGAATAATTTTTTTATGCCACTGAACTCTCAAATCTGAATCATAGAGGCTCGCATGATTTTCTTTTTAACTTTGTATGCCTTTTATTCATTGCATTGTAAAGATATATGATGATGATTTAATGTAATGACAGAAACTGGGTGATAAAACAGCCACATCCACAGAAAAAACATTGAAAATCCCGGAGAATGCTGAGAACTATACTCAAAATCAACACAAAAACCTGGTTACTGAACATTGCACAGTACTGTAAAAGTAATTTTTCATTTGTTTTGACAGGAAACACATTTAACGAGCAGAACTCACTGTTGGGCCTCTCCATTGATGAGGGAGTCATAGGTGAACATGAAGCCGCCGTGAGGACAGAGAAGCAATGAGTTGCCCACATTAGACACTGGAGAGGATTTTGTGGGTCTCCTGAAAAAGTATGTGTGTTTATGATAAACTAACACCTGAGGGGGGAGTTACTCACATCAGTAAGTAAAGGGGTAAAATTATCATTGGGTAAACAGCCATCTCAAACATCATAACAGTTAACTTTATCTAAATTGCTTGCTTTAGTCCATCCCATTAACAAAAAATCGTATATTGTTGCCAATATTGTGCATTTAAGTCATATATACACTATCAGTCAAAGGTTTGGATTCACCTTCTCGTTCAATGGCTTGTCTTTATTTCTATTACTACCTCAGAGATCACCTTCAAGACATTTAGAAAACCATATCAGGTGACTAACCTCATGAAGCTCATCAAAACGGGGGTGGGATGTTGGGTATTTAGAAAAGGCTAAAATGTACCACCATTTTGTGCTCTATAACTCTATATACTTTTCTGTCATAGTTTTGATGTCTTCACTATGTATCTGCAATGTAGAAAGTCTTAAAAACAAGGAGAAGTCATTGAATGACAAAGGTGAGTCCAAAACTTTGACTGGTAGTGTATATTTTTTTACAGGACCATTTTTAAAATAAGATGACAAACATTTTTCTCATTTGACGCTGAACCAAACATACCTGATAAACTTTCTCCACTCTTCCACAAAAAACAGAGGAACGATGTAAAGTCTATCTGTGCCCTGGAGAAACCAACCATAGAGGTATTAATGTATTAGCAAGCCACATGAACTGAAAGTCAAAGCATTTTTCTTTGCTTTCACCTGGGGCCACTTAATGAGTGTCGGCCGGTTTTTTTCATGGAAGAGGTTGAGTAGCTGGTTCTTCTGGTCAAGAGCCATCATTTTACTGACTGCCTCGTTGTCCTTTTCCTCCTGCTCTAAAGTCTGAGTACACAAGAGCAAAAAGTTAACAACACGGTGATAAAGGGACATCTCTATCATCACTCCCACACACTGCAGTCTTTTCACACAAACTTCTACAGATTTTCATGTTTGACCTGCAACTAAATGACAAAATTAAAAAGTGATTTATAGTAGAAAAACTGCTTGCACTTCAAACATTCATCTACATGCATTGAAGGGATTAATCTGTCTGTGCAGTTATGTGTATTCACAATCCCATTGCATTCCCATCAATTACTATTTGCATTTTCACCTCTTAAAACAAACTATCTTACAAATAAACAAACAAATGTGAACCCACATGCAGCCCGACATTGGTTAATATGAATGGAAGTATAAATAGTATTGGAAAGCAATGTGGTCTATCTGTATTAGGGCTACTACGATTCATCAAATTATTCGATGACCTCGATTCATAAAATTCCTTAAGGCAAAATTATCTGCCTCGAGGCAATGTTACAGTAGCTATGTTTAAATGCACAAAATTTTATGATAAAATTTAAATGTATTCGGAATTAAATAATCGGATTGTACACAATCAATTAATCCGATCACAATGTGCCTGTATATGCACCTGGCTTTATTCAAAATAGAACCACTCTGTGTAGTTATCATATTGCCCTAAAATAACACAAAAGTAGTTTTTCTGTCCAGTGTTGTATAGTAACGAAGTAAAAATACTTCACTACTGTACTAAAGTATATTTTGGAGTACTTTATACTTTTCTCAAGTATAATTTTTTTTGATAACTTTTACTTATACTTCACTATATTTTCGAACTTAATTGCATACTTTTACTCCGATACATTTTCAATGTTTGGTTTAGTTACTCGTTACAAAAAAAGTGTCGGTTCGGCTCTGCCAGACGTGCGTACATGCACCGGAGCGCCTCCGTTTGAAGCGCTCGGCGTGTCATTTCAAAGTTGCTGTGCGCCAGCGGGGGTGGGGCCTGGCGCTACACGCAGCCAATCACTAACGTGCCTGGCCTTTGATTGACAAGGTAGAGACCCCCCTTTAACTCCACTCTCATTGGTTGTGCTGTTTTAAATCCAGCCTTCCCTCTTCCTGATTGGCTGTTTTCTATTACGTGTGTGCGTGCTTGGAGCACGAGATTTCTGGGATACTGCGGTTACCACAATTAATACTAGACTACGAAACTAGTCCCAGTTAAGAAACTAAATATTATCAGCACTAAAATAGGTGAAAGCTGCTGAGTGCAGTTCTGATCAGAAGCAGCAGAGAGAGTTTTGAATTGTTGAACTTGAGAAATGTAAGTAAACAACGTTAATATCTCAAAATAGCATTTAATTCTGCAGTATAACACATTTTATCAACAAAAACCTAATCTCCTCTATAAAACTAAATATTCTGTGCCAGGCAGGAGTTCTGAAGACTGCTGGAAAGATGGAAAAGGAAAGACTGTAGACTATTAAAAAGTCAGATTCTTAGCCACAGCCGTCTGAAAAATGTAAGAGTGTCACTTTTACCATTATTTCGTTGTTATTGTTGCTTTCATTTATTTTCGACCATTTGAGGCAGTTCAGGTATAAATAGCAGGTGTAATTTCTTTTGCATAAGAACATTAGATGCTGCCTAAACAATTGCTACTCTTGTTTAGACCTTTGCGTAGTTATAATAGTATGATTAGGGTTCCACAAAATAATAGTGTTATTCATTTGACTATTTCTACTTCTAGAATTAGGATAAAGACAAATGAAACAAAGGAACACTATTTACATTGGTTTTATTGTACATAGATTTCCACACTGTCCATTAGTAAATTAGTATAAACCAGGGCTGGAGCTAGCAGATTCAGAGGGCAGAGAATTCCCAAAGTATCCGACATATTCTACCTCCTGCAATGGAAGGGAAAAATTGTTATGGACTGGCTGATATACAGCAGGTCAAAAAAGGCCATATTTTGGCTGCAGTGCTTGCTGTTCTCTTATGAAGAAAAGATCATCTAAATTCAACAGCTGGGTTGAAAATATCCAGTATAAAATACAGAGATTTGTGTGTGTGTGTGTGTGTGGTGGCGGCAGGTGTAGAGGGGGGGCCCAAAAAGACTGTGTTGTCCCGGGCCCTAGCAAAGCTGTCAGCTGGCCGGCCTGCAGGTGTATCTATTAGCAGGTTTACCACTTCCTGTAGGTTAACTAAGCCTGGTTTATCACTTCACCATGTTCTTAGTATACACCCCCTTTGCCTGCACTTGGTTGTGTGTTGGTTGCTTAGCACTGACCTTACTTGAAGAAGGAAAACTGAAAGCTTACAAAAAGGTTGTATTTTCTGTCTAAACTTGGTCTAAATTTCTCCTGCACTTGGTTGTTTATATTATTTTAAGTGAATTTGACTTTCAAAGTTTACCAAAATCTAAAAAATGTCATTCAAACTCCATTTGCTTTGTTTTACTTTTTACTTATACTTTTCATTACATTACTTAAGTACATCTATTTTTACAGTAATTTTCATACTTAAGTACAAGACATTTCAGATACTTTAAGACTTTTGCTCAAGTAACATTTCAGTCAGTGACTTGGACTTTTACCAAAGTCATATTTTGGAGAGGTACTTATACTTTTACTTGACTCCGAGATTTCAGTACTTTATACAACACTGCTTCTGTCTTTGCTAAACAACAAAAAATAGTAAACAAAGCAGTATTGTACGAGTTCGTTTGTCTTCAGAGCACCCTGGCTGGACTTCCACGATGTTCTAATTACGGTTGAAACATTACAGAATAAGCAAAAATTATGAGCTCTTTTATTTTTTCGAATAGAAAAGTTGTATCGGGAGCCCCAACAGTTTTGCTCCCAACGTATTTCCACCACGTCGGGGAAAACAATTTTATTCCGATTGAGCTGATTCCGATTGACTTGTTTACATGACGCATTCCTATTCGTATAGGCCCTTTATTCCGTTTACTTTTGTCCATGTAAACGTAGCTATTGTTTATTTATTCAGCATACTGTGTTCCGACCAGGCAGCTAATGATAGCCAAGCTTGCTGATACATGGATGCCAAATGCAGTTATCAACTATGGAGACAGAAAGCAACGGGCTTTCCGTCTCCATTTAGCGAGCTGCCTGGTATCGACTGAGCTTTTAGCTGCTAAAGATTAGCGCTTCTACTCGCAGCTCAGCCCATATTTCCTCTTTTGCCAGAACTTGTTTTGATTGGTCAACAAGGCACCCATGTAAGGGCCATACCAGTATGTTAAAATGGTATTGGGTGAGTAGAGGGTGAGTTTGTTAGGTTGTCCTATAAAATTAACTATGTGGAACAGGCGAAAGCAAAGGCTCTGGTTTTTAGTTTAAAGATGTTGGGGACAACGAAGCAAAGCTCTTTCACTTGAATAAAAATAATTTTAAGGGCAGGTTCCACTACAAACCTGGGAATACATATCAGAGCTGTCAATTTAGAGGAAGGTTTCATTCCTCTAAATTCAGTGCATTTCAGTGCAGTTTTTTGTTAATTTGTGCAACAAATTTTTTATTACTAAAATGAGACATGGTTCTGTAAATCAGCCGCTGTTTTTTCTTCAATTTTTAACTTGAACACTTAATGTTTATCTGAATATGCCTTAATATCTATTAATAGTCTTGTGTGTAAGTCTAGTGTCTAGACCGGGGGTCGGCAACCCGCGGCTCTAGAGCCGCATGCGGCTCTTTAGCGCCCCCCTTGTGGCTCTCTGGAGCTTTTTAAAAAATGTATGAAAATGGAAAAAGATGAGGGAAAATATATTTTCCATTTTAGTGTGATTTCTGTAGCAGGGAAACCCCGAGACAGACATTCCCAATGTTTTCAAATTATGTAAGATGTGTAGAATACATGTTACATTTCAAATATCTGTCAACGGAGATTTGCGTCATAAACTGCAGCACACGTTTCTTGCGGTCCAGCGTAGCGCAAGGCGGGTCGCAGTTGTAAAAACACCGGTAGGTGTTTGATGAGCCATGGAGAAAGATAGCTGAGGAGAACAGAGTTCTTGGACCGAACCATTTGCTTTCATTGGCGATATAGTAAATTGGGCAAAAGACGGCTATTTCTGCCGTGCGATGGACTGGCGACCCTCTAAGATGCGCGCCTGCGCCATCGCGCACAGCAAATCTATGCTACGCAGAAAATAAAATCCTAGCTGAACTGTAAACAAAATAATAAACCAAGTTGTACTATTTTGCAACTCTGGTGAGACGGTGTTCCGCGGCCCGCTCTGTGAGCGCAGGTGCTGATCAGAGCGCACCTCTGATTGATGGGTGGAGCAGACGCCTTTATAGTTGGGCAGGTTGCGGTGTGCGTCCTTGTTCTGGACTCCGTTAAAGAAAAAAATACCGATCTACCCCGAGTAGAAAGCTGCTGCTCTGAATAGTTCTTCCTCCCTCTGTCATACTCGGGTTTTTGGTTTCAGAACAGGTGATATCAGTCAGGTAACTAAACTCAGTGTTCAACCAACCATGACCTCAACGCGAGCACGAGAATGAAAGAAGCAGATAATATCCTTCACCATGACAACGACAAGGAATAAGCCTCAAAGTGCGCATGAGTGGAATTAGAAATTTTTAATGAAAGCATATGGAGAATATTTAACCATAGGAAATAATGCTGTTGGTGCTGAAAAAGCGAGTTGGCTTGATATGAGAGTTATTTGATGGAGAATTAAAGCTGTTTTCTCCCACTTCACTAATTCAACACAACAGGGAAGTGGGGTGGGGTGGGGTGGGGGGGCGCATTGATTACAAAAAGCATTGAAAGGACATGGCAGCCAATCTTGATGAAGTTTAATCAGGTATGGTTAAGTCCTAAGTTTTCCTATGTTTAAACATACTCAACTAAATCATTAATTGGCTATATTAAACATATGCAATTAATATTGGGATGGTGTGAGTTATTGAATAAATGAGATGTTCATCTTTTTGCAAGCGTTGGTCACACATCCTTCTAAAAATGAGTTGACATTGTCTTGTAAGCGTTTAATTTGTTCCAACCTCACTTTATATTAATCATATAGGCTATATGTATATTTCCATATTTAAGTGAAGAAATGTGCAGCAGACCTAACAGTGTTGGGAGGGAGGGGGGGGGAGGTGAATGAAAACTAAAATATATGCATAGAAAAGTAGAAATGGAAGTGCCGAAATTTGACACAGAATAAATTATTGCTTTAATTCTGTAAAGTTCTGTTATTAATCTTGTGAGTCTCTGACTATGGAACAACCTTCCTATCAGTTTTATCTAAACTAAATAACCTAAAATAAATTATTGCTGTAACTTGATTCTTTTATTAAACCATGTAGCTTGATATAACCTCAGGTTTTGGACAGCTGTAATGTAATGAGTGCTCGTGTTATGTTACTCACAGAGGTCCAGTGAACGCTCAGGGAGTTTGTGTGTTTGCTCAGACACATGAAAAATTAGGGGGAACATTGCTGGCGACCTGTCCAGGGTGTACCGCGCCTCTCACCCATTGACAGCTGGAGATAGGCAACGGCACCCCTCAGGACCCCACAAGGGACAGATGTGTTTGAGAATGGATGGATGGATGGGCTATTTCGTCTGGAACTGTTGAACTTGCACGGCTGACAGCAATACAGCAATCTGATTGGCTGAGCAGCAAAACTCGAATCATGTGACCTCTTGGACCGGAGCGCAACGGTTTATATTTTATATTGGCTATAACTTACTAATTTGCAAGTGAAGACGTGGGAACATTGGTGTTTTGAGATCACTGCTATGTGTAGCAACTGATCCAAGTGGAAAAAAGTTGCCCCTGACATTTCATACGAAAAGTCATCCTACAGATTCTGACCCACGGCCTAATTTGCACAAAACCAACGAGAAGAGGGTAATGCACAGAAATTAAGCTAAAACTGTATTGTTTTATTCTATATACATTACCTTTTAAAAGGCTGCTGTTTTATTGCACTCTGTTGCCTAAATAAGTGGGGGGGGGGGGGTTGTGTTAGTGAGCAATAAAGATAACTGCACTTTATTTCCATGGGGAGGTCTGAAGTTGTAGGAGGCCTATTGTACATGTTTCATTGTTGTTTTTTTGAATCCTCAAAATAAAAATTACATAAAAAACTAATTCCTTCATTATTTATCAACGCAATGAAATATGTTAAGATTGTTATAGAAGTTAAATTTAAAGCCTCATCATAGAGCAATATAGTCAAGTGGTGCTTTATTCTCTCCAGGATGTGCTGCAGGGAAAATAAAAATGAAACATGAATGCTCATTATGTATTTGTAGCCTACTTAGCCATTTGATAGGAGGCTAACATAGCTAATATAGACACAGCCCATGTTGCCTTTATTATAAGGCTTATATCAGACTTTTCAATTTTTGCGGCTCCAGACAGATCTGTTTTTTGTTTTTTTGGTCCAATATGGCTCTTCAAACATTTTGGGTTGCTGACCCCTGGTCTAGACCCACCTGTTTGCCACTGTTACACCCAGATTTCACCACTGTGGGACAGTATAGGTATTTCTATTCTATTAAACACAGGTAATTCAATTCCTCTTTATTTATATAGCGCCAATTCATGATACATGCCATCTCAAGGCACTTTACAAAGTCAACTTCAATCAAATCATACAGATTGGTCAAAAAGTTTCCTATCTAAGGAAACCCAGTAGATTGCATCAAGTCTCTCCAAGCAGCTTTCACTCCTCATGAAAGAGCGTAAAGCCCCAGGGACAGTTGTCTGCAATGTCAATGGCTTTGCAGCAATCCCTCATACTGAGCAAGCATGAAGCGACAGTGGAGAAGAAAACTCTTCTTTAACAGGGAGGAAAACCATCAGCAGAACCAGAACCAGGCTCAGTGTGAATGGTCATCTGCCTCGACCCACTGGGGGTTTGAGAAGACAGAGCAGAGACACAAAAGCACAGAAGCTCACATTGATCCAGGAATCCTGTCTACGTTATATGGTAATAGCAGATGATCTGTCTCCCCTGGATGATGTCACAACTAACAGAACACCAGACCAGGTGTACCTTCTATGAAGAGAAAAATGACAAAGAACAAAAAGTTAGTAGCTGAAATAACAAACAACGCAAATAGGAGAACAGTAGGAGAACTCAGCAGAGTGAGAAAAATAGACCTTGATGTCCTCCAGCAACCTAAACCTATAGCAGCATAACTATAGAGATAGCTCAGGGTAACCTAATCCGCTCTAACTATAAGCTTTGTCAAAAAGGAAAGTTTTAAGCCTAGTCTTAAAAGTAGACAGGGTGTCTGCCTCATGGACCAAAACTGGGAGTTGGTTCCACAGGAGAGGCGCCTGATAAAAAGATCTGCCTCCCATTCTACTTTTAGAGACTCTAGGAACCACCAGCAGACCTGTAGTCTGAGAGCGAAGTGCTCTGTTAGGAACATACGGGGTAATCAGAGCTCTGATATATGATGGAGCTTGATTATTAAGGGCTTTATACGTTAGAAGAAGAATTTTAAATTCTATTCTTGAATGGAATCTTGAACGAAGGTAAGAATGGTTTTAAAAAGGCAGTATTTATTATGCCTGAATTTAAATTAGCTGTTTACATTTTTGATGATTGTGTAATTATTTTTATTGTTTAACGTAGCCCTGAAGTACATTAGAAGGGTTCTAATCTAAAAAAAAATATCCAGAATGCAATATGCAAGTGAAACTTTATGCATTTTTTGTTTGTGACAATTTTCACTACAGAGGCAGCTAGCCCTGTACTGATGTCAAGTCATCCAGAAAGGGCTGATTTTTTTATCATTTTGATCCTAGAACATGGGTTAAAGCAAAAATAATCAGTTTGACTGAAATTTTTTTCAGTCAGCCCATATATTCCCGGGGCCGTGGACGTCATGCCACATTTGTTACCTCACTGTGCTTATTGTGAAAAATCTGGTAGTTTAAAAATATCCATTGACAATTCCTGTATCTCTCCCACCTTTCAGCTTAACAGCCTTGGTGCCATCCTGGACAGCCCTCTCCATCCTCTCCTTCACTTTCCACATCCATAACATCACCTGGTTAACTTTCATCTCAGCAGCATCAAGTTCTTCCTTCACACTTTTGCCAAACTGGTTCACAGTCCACTCACCTCTCGACTTTACAATTTCAGCTCCCTTCCCTCGCTGTCCACCAGAAAACCCTCCATAACAAGTTTTTGAAGTTTACTAAAACGGCTATATTTTAGCCATGTGACTGGAGACCTGTCCAGGATGTACTGTGTCCCTGCCTGGAGATAGTCACCAGTACCCCCCTCGTGATTCGTTATAGCGAATCACGAGGAGATCCCTGGTTGGTCGACGCGTTTATCAGATAAATTTCTGGAAGCGAGGGAATAAACACTGACAGGTGACGTGGCCACAGATGGAAATAACTCATTAATTAACTGCAAGAGCAGCGACAGACACACTTACCGAGGGAAGTTGTTGTCAGCTGTTCTATCCGCTGAACTTTCTGACCTGCTGGTTTGCATGAATCCAAAGAAACCTTTGACCACCGCTACTTTCATTCATGCCATATGAGGCCAGTTTATAATGCTTTTCCAAAAGTTAAAATGATTGAACACCCATATACTTTAGACTTGCAGATGTTCGCTTTGCAAAGACCCGCCCTACTCTCTTTCTGATTGGCTAATGTCCCGGCTCTGCTAGGTTTCATTGGTTGAGAGCAGCTTCAGTTTAAAACCTTGAATAATAAGTCTAGACGGAAATTTTTGCGCTCATTTTCCAAATGACAGAAATCCGTCGCAGCGACGGAGAACTTTCTGTTCTAGAACCTTTTTAGATAAAAAAAGATGTATCCTTATTATTCAAATAATAATAAAAATTATTTTTTTTCATTTATTTCTGTTACTCATAAAATAAGCTGAAGTAATTAAGCGAAAAATCAGCAGAATGTTTCAATTTTTTATCGGATTACTCGATTAGTCGTCAGAATAATCGATTACTAAAATAATCATTTATGACAGCCCTAATCTGTATAAAAACAAGTATAGTAAATTGTTGAATGCTGATGCAACTTTGCAATCATTTCCATTTTATACCCCTATACCACTGTATAAGATACAAGGGTACTGGACTTTTTAAAGTGGGGTGCCTCTGGAAATGTTAGTAGCAAGCAGTATTTTACTGACAGACAGCCAGGGGTGGAAGAGCATAACTACTGATCCAACTGAGTCTGCTAAATATTAAAACCTACAAAACCTTTGACAGGTGTTTTAGATAGCAAAATTCTGATCAAGCATTAACTAAAACTAGAAAGAAATTACATAAGCTGATTTTGTTTGGATATAGTCATAATAGAGACAAATTAAGCACTTCAAATTATACATATTTCTTACCTATTTATGTATTTTAAGAGTGTACTTTCATTTCACAAACTCGTTAACATTCAGTTTTATTTTTGTTTGATAAAAGATAAAGACGGAAGGCGTCTGCTCAGTGTCTGCTGTGCGCTGATATTTACTCCAAAAAATCCTACTGCAAAATGTTACTGTTTTGTTTATGTTCACATCTCATGCCAGTTCACTAGGGTGCTCTAGAGGATAGCGTTACATGTCAGTTAAGATGCCGATGGTGGATGTACCAGTGTTCAAGCAGAAGAGGGAATAAACATTTTTCTTGAAGTCATCACAAAGTGGAGTTATCTTTCAGTTAACACCGGTAGCAAAGGATGGTTAGTAACTAGAGTTCTGCCAACATTTGAAGAAGGAAAGCCCTACGAAAGCTGGAAGAATGAAGTCAATTTTGGATGAGAGTTACCGACCTGGAGAAGAAAAAACAACAACGCGGAACACGGTGATGGAAATTCCAGTAGACGGTTTAAATAAAGACACTGGAATGGTCACGTTGTTGAATAAGTTGGATGATTTGCTCCTCAAAGTGGAGCGGGACATGATCTACAAAGCATACTTAAGAGTTTGATCGGATCCAAAAAGACGCAAACACATCCATGGTGGATTTTATTATTGACTTTGAACAGCATTACTCGTGAATAAAAAAATACAACATGCAGCTACCCGATGCAGTTCTGGCATTTAAGCTTTTGGATACTTCTTGCTTGGATGTGACAGACAGGCAGTTAACTTTAACAGCATACTCAGATCTGACATTTGTTTAAATGAAATCTGCCTTGAAGAGAATACTTGATGATAAGAAAGGAGGTGGATCAGCAAAGAGGAGCGAGCAGGAGTCAGTGTTTGCAACAGAACAACAAAAACAAAAAGGCAGGACTTGGCGGGACAATGCATGGCAAAAATCTCCACAGCCCGGAACCAACCCACTGGACAGGTATGGGAAACAATCTAAATGCGCTGTGTGTCAAAGTACATATCACTGGACCAAAGATTGTCCACATAAAGCAGAGTGTCAAGATCACTGAAGATAGAACAAATGTGGAAGACTGCAATATTGCTCTGTACACCAAAGAATCACAAACAGATGGAGAAATATTCACAACAGAATGTTTTGGCTCTGCGATAATAGACCCTGCTTGCACTCAAACAGTTTGTGGACAACAATGGCTGGATAACTACAGTACTATGTTGTAGCAAAAAGGTGTTAAGACTGAAAGAAACAGAAACGCAAAGCCTCAGGTCCTTCAATTTCGGAGATGGAAAAATAGTCTACTCCATCAAAAGGTAAAGATACCAGCCAAGACTGGCAACACAAAATGTAATATATCGAAACTGAAGGGGACCTGCCAATGTTCCACTGCTTTTGAGTAAAAGGTCATTAAAGAGGGCAAGAACAGTTCTGGATATGGGAAGGGACAGAGCAGTGATGTTTAACCAGCCTGTCAAACTGGACTTCACCAGCTCTTGGGACTACTGTATGAACATTGTGGACATTAAAAATAAAAGTCCTGCTTACTCTGATCAGATATTAGCTACTATGTGAGAAGATTAAAGTTTTGGAGAAACTTCATAAGCAGTTTGTAAATTCCTCAGCTAATGCAACAGCTTCTGAATAACTGGCAGCAAAGACAAAGAATGTAGCAGTCTCCTGCAAAACATCATAAACCAGTGTGAAGTGTGTCAGAAATATTGCTAGACCAAACCTAAGCCTGCTGTCGGCCTGCCACTAGTATCGACATATAACTTTTCTCTGCATTAACCTCAAGAAACAAAATGGCCTGTAGATAAAGATGTTTGTAAGCACATTTCAGCTCTACATGCAAGAAAAGCTTTCACAGAAGTAGAGTATTCAGAAAGAATACGCAGAGCTCTAAAGAAACAGCTGCGATCCACAGACGAACGATACGAAACTGAAGACAAAGTCTTCTACAAATGAGTGGACTGTTCAAAATGGAAAGGAAAGGAGTGGTTATTGGGCAAGATGGTGCAGTTGTTTTTGTTAGACATGGAGGCACCAGTGTCAGAGTGCAACAACTTAGGTTGAGATAGGTTACTCATAAGCATGAAGAACCTCAGATTACTTGTGATGACAACAATCAAGGCCAACATACAATGGATGTTAATGAAGTGGAGACAGAAGCAAATCCTGGACACACAAGCACAGACAGATGGCATGCAGACACGTAAAGACAGCTGCTGGCAGCATCAACATAAAACCTGGTCAGATTGTGACATTCACAAATGCAGAGTGTATCAAAAACAGTAAAGGTTTTGGGACATGTTGGTAAAGAAACTGGAAAATACAAGAACTGGTATAACCTTGAACTACTTGAGCCCACAGTAGGCTGGTAACAGTAAATCAGCGGCTCTATCACGGTTGGAAGACATTTGTGTTCAACCTAATGTTCCCGAAATGGATACACATGAGGATGTTTTCTGAGCAAGACCATTTGATTTGATGACGCAAAGGAGGATAAAATAAAAAGCTGAAAGCAAAACCAAGTGTTTGAAGAAATTAAGGACAGAGGTCAAAAGTGCATCTCAACTTGTTGGGTGTGCACTATGAAAAAAAGTGAAAATGGAGTAGTACCAAAAGCAAGGCTTGTTGAAAAAGGATTTGAGGAGCTACAAGTATGTGACTTACAAAAGTACTCACCTACCTGCACTTCAGAGTCACAGAGACTCCTAGTGGCTGTGATATGTCAAAAATAATGGAAACTTTGCCCCGTGGTACATTAAATCTGCTTTCCTACAAGGAATAGAACTGACCAGAGACATTTTCATCAAACCACCTCCGTAGGCAAATTGGAAACTGAGAAAATGTGTGTGTGGTCTGGAAGATGCTTCACTGTATTGGTACAACAGTGAAAAGAGCATAATTTTAGAAGCAGGAGGTATTGTGTCTAAGGTTGACCCTGCAGTTTTCTACTGTCTTGATGAGAGCAAGAATGTAACTGGTGTGCCATATAAAATCATGTTGGGGTGGATCCCATTTTTTTCCAGAGTCAGTCATACCTCACCTTAGATCACAGTTTAATGTCGGTCATGAAGCTCACCTTTTCCTATGTAGGTGTGGACCTTGTTACTTTGGGTACCAAGGTACAAATACATCAACAGATATACATTCAACACCTGCAGCCCATGCACCCCTCACCCTCTAGAGCAGCAGAGTCAGCTTCACCCCTCACTGAGGAGGAGAGAGAGCAGCTCAGGTCAAAAAACTGTTGTGGGTGGTGAGACAGAGCAGGCCTGATATCATGTTTGTTGCAAGTAATTTGGCATCTAGTCTGAAACAGGCTGCAGTACAGACCATCTGTGAAGCAGAGTTGTATGTAAACTCAAAGCCAAGTCAGTTAAACTGAATTTTCAGCCTCTTGGGGAAAACAGTAACTTAAGGATGGTTATGTTTACTGATGCATCTTTTTGGAACCTTTCAGATGGTGCCCACCTTGATACTCAAGGTGTTTTGATGGGTGACAATGGGCGATATTCTCCCATTTTGTGGCAGTCAAAGAGGATTAAGACAATTGTCAGAAGCACACTTGCAGGTGAAATGCTGGCTGTGTCAGAGGGGATTGATAATGCTATCTTTATCTCCACGCTCTTTTTTGAACTCAATGCTGGTAATACTGCACATCCTTTGCCAATAACATGTGTCACTGATAACTTCTCTCTTGTTGATGCACTTAAGTCAACTAAGTTTATTAATGAGAAAAGGATAAGCCTGTAAACCAGTTCTATTAAAGAACAGATCCAAGCTAAGAGTCCATCAGGTTTTGTGGTCACAAACGAAATACCAACTTGCTGGCTGTTTGACAAAGAAGGGGGCGTCCACAACCTTGTTACTTAAGGCTCTTTATGAAGGCTGTTGGACCGTACCATAAATTTAGTAATATGTTATGTCATCCATAACATATTACTAAAGAAAGAAGAAGTGTTCCAACAATATTGTTTAACAGATGTGAATTGCCATGTGTTGTTTTCATGCATACATTCTGTTTTTTAATTCATTTATTTTATTATTATAATTTTTTTTAAGAAGAGAGGGAGATTGTTACTCTTTTTCTTATGTTCAGATCTCATGCCAGTCGTTTAGGGGGCTCTAGAGGATAGCTTACGTTATATGTCAGTTAAGATGGCAATGGTGGATGTACTTGTGTTCATGCAGAAGAGGGATTAAATGTTTTTCTTGAACTCATCACAAAGTGGAGTTATCTTTGAGTTAACACAAAAATCCAAACTACCCCATTCACGATTAAACACATTCAAAACTCTTGCAATGGGACAAGTTTACACGGCATTTACTGAACCTTCAAAAATGACTTCTATTAAAGCAATGCAGACAAAGGGTTAGAAAATAATATGCGATTCAATAGGTGGATCAATGCGGGAAAATATAGACCATCAAATTTCCCTCACCAGACACTGCCGACACGGCTCTTGAATGTGAGGGAATTCTGGGGCTTTGGGAAAGTATTCTCTCAGTTTAGTCCAAACTTCAGTCGATACCAACTTCCGCTCAGCCTCAAGAATACTCAGCCCTCCTGCAGCAGGAAAACAAACATCATGGATAAATATACAGCAGATATTATCGTGTTAAAAATTTTTACACTTTAAAAACATAAAAATAACCAAAAAGATTAGTAGAAAGTTATTGGTAGAAAGTAAAGCAAACATTATGTTTGATGCTGAAAAATACCATGATTGCAAATAATATCTTCATTGAACGTCTCCGTCTCATCTTCAGCACCACCTGAGACATCCAGGCCAAACTCTATAAAAGGAAAGTAGAAGAAAGAAAATGCTCATACAACCTAGTCAAACTGTAAGATGGACTCACAGAATCCACCCCCCAAGTCAGGATTAGCGTATTTATCGGGTGCCTGACAACAGTCTACTAAGAGCATTATGCTGTAGACTTAGAGGACAAATGCCATGTAATATCCTGAGGAGTACTTTGGTACCATTGATTAGTCCTGAGCTTAATATTAGCCTTTAGAAGTGTCCTGATCAGTAACTATCACTCATGTTGGCTGTAGTACAGTGTGCAGGTTGAAGCATCCTTTCCTCACAGCCCATGAGGCTAATATGCAGGTCAGATCAGACGGTTTCAGACATGTTATGAATGTTTTTGTTTGAGCCCCAATCTAAGTATCTAATGCCGACATGACTTTGTTCTGTGAGACCATTTTAGAAGAAAAATAAAAGTTATCTGTTGTTTCAGCCATCAGAAACTAAAGTTAAAATCAGTTAGAAACCCTTAAAATTGCCCTATATTACTTGTTGTTATGATGCGTCACAAGCCTGTCTAGTTGACATCTACACAGGGCATTGTAAAATCTGCTTTTTTTCCCTCCCAAAATTGTTGTTTTTCAATTTTTATTTATTGGATTTCCACATTTTGTAAAAAATGAACTCATTGTTTAACCAGAAAGGATAACTTTAGATCGTTAATGAGTAAAATTTCAAATGTTTTATACAAACAATTGCTTAGAATAGGGTTGAATAAAATTTAATGATTGATTGTTTTTATGAAGTTTATAAAAATCTATATATCAGTAATTGTATTTCATGAATAAAGAAACAGTCCTTTTGTAAATTAAAGGTTTTCCAGATGCAAACATCAAATTTAGACATTTTGTCAGTATTACGTAGTCCACCATCATATTGAGATTGTGTTGGATTCCGTGTACTTACAATGATGTAACAGTATTGTGTTTTTTTTTTTTTTAAAGACTGAATTTGTTTACACTGAAGCTTCTGTAGAACAGCTTTTCTTTAACTGGGTTATAGAACATTACTATAATGTTCTAAAATAAAAAGAAGACAAAAAACCCATATAATTCATCTTCAAATAAAACAATATACTGTACACCAAGTGACGCAATAGTGTTTACTTGTCCTGTTTGAGCCTGAAAAGCACTTTGCAGCAGACAAGATCAGCAGACATAAACACTAGCTAAGTTTACATGGACAAAAGTAAATCGGAATAAAAAACTGTTATGTAAACACACTAATCGGAATATTATGATCGGATTATGCTCAATCGGAATGAAATTGTAATCCGAATGAGAGGGGTGGTTTATGACAATTGATAATCCAATCAACATGCATATAAATGCTTGTCAGGCTCAAGTTGTTCTGAATGCGGCAAACTGACCAGTGTACGTAAGTGCGCCCGATGTAAACGTGATGTATTTCTGCGTTGGTGAGTTGCGGAAATACGTCAGGAACCAAAACTGTCAGGGCTCCCAGTACAACCTATCTGTTTGAAAAAATAAAAAAGCTCAAAATTGTTGCTTCCAGTGCAGATGTAAGACCAACCCGATCTCCAGGATTAATGTTACTTATGCTTTCCTTTTGAACCTCTGCTAGACGTTACTGACTCACTCGGCTCCATCAAAGACATATATACATGGATACCTTGTTGAGCGCTGAATTGCACGTTGACAGAGAAGATGTCTTATTCATGTGCTGCGTGGAATTGTACCAACCGATTTACAGTAAAAACCAGATCAACTGGCATTATTTTTTACAGATAAGCATGAACATATACTTAGAATTGTATTAATTCATTATAACATTGTTTATAACATTATATATTTGTCTTTGTGCTCTATTGCTTCTTCTTGTTTACTCATTGTGTGCATGCACAATATCGTACTTCCGGTCACGTGATCTTGCTTTGCTAGATATACACAAAAGCACTTTGTTTACTAACAAATAGAGCAAAAACAAAGTATAAAACACAGAAATTAAATATGATAAACCAACAGGGCGCAATACTTTAATCGAAAAACCTTTGTATACAACTAGAATGAGAAATTCGTAAAGTCATATCATAGCCCCTATTCCATTGCCACTGAAAAGGCTGGAGCTTTTGAGAAGCCTGGGACTTTGCAAATCACGGGTAGTGTTTCCATACACATTTACCCGACTAATTTCATTTACACGCGCTTTACTTTCCCGGGGCTTTAGTCCCCCAACTGACAAAGTATTTCTCTGCGGAAAAACTGTCCGCCACAAGGGTGGAGTAAGGAGATGAGTTTACAAACCAATCAATTTTATAATCTTAATTTATCACAAAAAGTTGTTTTAAGGTGATTTTAGGCGAGAAAGTACACCTCCAAAGTTCATCTGTGCAGTCAGTTCATCAGGATCATGAGCCCATTATAATTTTGCTCAGACTTGTCGGGAGCGGCAGAGGCCCGTTGTTAGGTGAGCCTGGTCGGGAAGACTGCAGTGTTACAGCCACTGGGGCTGCATTATTACTCGGCCAAACATTATGTAATTTCCCGCAGATGGATCATGTTTGTTGCGGTTGAAATGTCACTATAAAGCGTTTACTAAGTGGGGGATATTTGCTCATAACAGATATCAAAAGTTAAAATCTTGGTTGGATGCTTTCTGCGTTTTGAGTTCATTTTAAACTCTCTTAACACTATCTCTCTGTGCGCGGAGCAGGGTCACTTTCTGTGTCAGAGAAAGAGGAGGAGAGATCAAAAGTCTGCAATACCACCCCAAAAACTATACTCATAAAGCTCTTAAGATCAGTGTAGTTTCACTTCTACGTCTGTTATCTCTCCCCACCCCCACAGCTCAGACAGAGCTGTGGAGCTCTGTCTGAGCTGCCCAGACAGAGAGAGGCTGTGGTTTATTTTTATTTACAGTAGTAGAATAGAGTGGAGCCCGGTGGTGAGAAATAGGGTTGGAGTGGTGTAAAAGGGACTAAGGAGATGTAACGCCACCAGTTGCGCGTCGTCCTCCCGTTTCTCTGGAGTCCGGATGAGTGGCAGCTTGAGAGCCAGCATGAGTGGCAGGATCTCTGCATTTGTTTGTTTGACCACTGCCTTCTTGCTGCCACCCACTGGACCGGAGTGGTACTGTAGTTTTTCATCACTATGGCCAATACCTCATTAGGTTAATTTACATAAATGGACCCTAGATAATGGAAACAGGAAAACCCAAAAGCCCCAGGCTTTCCTTTACTGGGGTAATACAAAGCCTGGGGCTTTCAATGGAAAAAGGGCTTATGTGACTAGTGTTTCAGAATATCAAGCAACTTTAAATATTAGTCAAAGACAAAACAAGTAAACGCTGGATGGACAATGTAGGAAAACAAATCCAAACCTACATGGCCCTGTGTAACAAAGTGATTGCCCCTAAACCTTAAACTGGTTGGGTCGACCTTAGCAGCAACAACTCCAATCAAGCATTTGCAAACTTACAATGTGTCTTTTCCATCGCTGTGGAGGAATTTTGGCCCACTTTGCAGAATTCAGCCACATTGGAGTGTTTTTGAACATGAACTGCCTTTTTAAGGTCAGGCCACAGCATGTCAATAGGATTCAGGTCAGGACTTTGACTAGGCCACTCCAAAGTCTTCATTTGGCTGTTCTTCAGCCATTCAGAGGTGGACCTGCTGGTGAGTTCTGGATCATTGTCCTGCTGCAGAAACCAATTTGTTCCAGCTTGAGGTCTTGAACAGATCACTAGATCTTCTCCTTCAGGATATTTTGGTCGACAGCAGAATTCATGGTGCCATTTATCTCGGGGTAATTTTGGTCGACTTTCCAGGGAAGGTTCACCACTGTTCCATGTTTTCACCATCTGTGGATAATGGCCCTCGCTGTAGTTCGCTGGAGTCTCAAAGCTTTAAAAATGTCTTTGAATCCCTTTCCAGACTGATAGACCTCAATGACTCAATTCTAATTTGACATGATGTCTAGCTTTTGAGGATCTTCTGCTGTACTTCACTCTGTCAAACAGGTCCTATTCAAGTGATTTCCTGATTGAGAACAGGCAGTAACCAGGTCTGGGTGTGGCAAGAGAAGGTGAACTCAGGTGTGATAAACCACAGATGTGTTGGGAAATCACGTTTTCATACAGGACCATGTAGATTTGGATTTTTCCCCTTAAAGTTGCAGTAGGGAGTTTTTGAACAAGCTTGCTCTCTGCTTCGCTGGAGCCCTTTCTCCACAGTTCCACAGCAGAACCTGCCATGCTGCTACAATGTTTACCTGTCTTTGTTTTTTGACCAGGTGCCACTCCAGAAATTGGCAGTTTTCCTGTAAAGCAGGTTGTTTCTCCACCATTTCTCAGCACAGCTGCAACCATGGGCGTAGGTTTGCATAGGGACCATAGGGACATGTCCCTACCAAAATTTTGGACCGACCTACTTGTCCCATACCAATAATACGATGTGAATAACATGTTTACTATTTACAATACAACTTTGTTGCTGCAGTAGCTGCTTTTCCTCTCTCAGTTCTGCTGCCTGGCGGCTGCTGCTCCATCTGACTGCCTGCTCGCTCTTTCCCGTCCCATTAAATCAGCAGCGCGCGTGACTGTGCTGTGTGCGGTTTAACTCCACTCTCATTGATTGTTCTGCCTTAAGTTCCGCCATCCCTCTTCATGATTGGCTGTTTTCTAGTGCGTGCATACGTGCCTGCTTGGAGCGCGAGATTTAAATTTCTTTCATACTGGGATACTGCAGTCACTGCGATTAATACTAGGCTCCGAAACTAGTCTCAATTACAAAATTAAATATTATCTGCACTAAAATAGGTGAAAGCTGCTGAGTGCAGTTCTGAACAGAGGCAGGAGAGAGAGTTTTGATTTGTTGAACTTGAGAAATGTAAGAAATCAACGTTAGCCTCTCAAAATAGCATTCAATTCTGAAGTATAATACAGTTCATCAACAAAAACATAATCTCTTTTCCATCCATCCATCCATCCATCCATTTTCCAAACCGCTTAATCCCTCATGGGGTCGCGGGGGTTGCTGGTGCCTATATCCAGCGTTCACCGGGCGAGAGGCGGGGTACACCCTGGACAGGTCGCCAGTCTGTCGCAGGGCAACACAATCTCTTTTATAAAACTAAATATTCTGTGTCAGGCAGGAGTTCTGAAGACTGCTGGAAAGATGGAAATTCAGATTCTCAGCCACAGCCGTCTGAAAAAGAAAAGGTGAGGGTGTCCCTTTTGGTTGCTATTGTTGCTTTCATTTTTTGTCGACCCTTTGAGGCAGTTAGGGTATAATTTGTTTTGCATAATATACAGTATAAGAACACTAGATGGCGCCTAAATAACTGCTATTTTTTGTTTAGACTTTTACTTATTTCTAATAGCATAATTAGGTTTCCACATAATAATAGTGCTATTTATTTGACTCTTTCTACCTCTAGAATTAGGGTAAAGACAAATACAAACTGGGGAACACTATTAACATTGGTTTTATTGTACATAGATTTCCATACTGTCCATTAGTAAATTAGTACAAATCAGGGGCAAAGCTATACATTCTCCTCATCAGGGGCTTAGCCCATAAAATATTACATCATTACGAGGGTAATTTGGTATACCAAGAAAAGTTAGAAACTATTTAATCGGTTGATCTGGTCGCAAAATTGATTTAAAATAGGCCTTTACAGCAGATTAAACTTTATTTTATAGATTAAACTATATCTTAAAGTTTAATCTGCTGTTCTTTAATAGTCGTACTAGTATATACCAATAGTATATTAATGTGTTCTCATTTGAATGATGAAATTGACAACCAGTCATGTTAAAATTAAGTCTTGGTGTCACCCAGTTTGCTCAAAGTACAGTATTGGGTCCTCCATGCCGCTCATGTATTAAGATTTATTTAAACATTATTGACAACTCGTTTTATTGTTAGGGAAATAATTAGTTGCCTGAGAGGATGTAGGTAAGGAGAAGCTGTTATCTACACTTCAGATGTATGATGTAAGAAATGTGTTTGGAATGTTAAGATAAATTACATGAAATGGACTAAAGAGAATAACTACAGCTTCTACAACTTCTACTTCCAGTGCAGATGTAAATACGATATATTTATTTGTTGTCCCTTGAATGTATTATTTTGCTGTGTTTTATGATACAGAGAGAGTATGTTAGATAAAAAAAATAAGGGTGGGGTTTACCTCTGTGTATTTCTATATCTTCAAAACAAAACACAGGATAAATCTACAGACAACAGACATATTTTGACTATATTTGGTTAAATAGGCATGTATTTACTGTCTGTCTCTGTTGCTGGTAAGTTCAAATGCAAACCTTTTCAAAGTGGAAAAAAGTCCCAATTCGACATTCATCAGAGCCGGTGATGCTTTAAACATTGACAAACAGCATCTAGTTTGTGTAGTGCTTTTAAAATTTGCATAAATGTAGCCAGAAATGCTGCTTTTCTCTTTAGATGCATGTTGTGTAGGACCAATGACATCAGACCAATGAAGCTTAGGACCAATAGTGTCCCTACCAACGTTGAAATCAAACCTACGCCCTTGGCTGCAGCCCACCAGCAATCTTGAGCTTGAATGCAGTGCTGTGTGGGGCAGGGGCTGTGAGCAGTGCATACAAAAGAGTGAGCGACGCTGCTAACAACCAATCAGAGCCAGTCATTCCACCTATTTATTTTACTGTCAAGACATAGCGACAGTTTTAACAGATATGTAAAAAATTAATGTACACAAAAGTTACCTAATGCAGCTTTAATAATAAAAACCTTCATTTATCACATTTTGTGATTACTTGTGTTTTCTTTGACTAAGATTTAAATTTGTTTTGAAACACTTAAGTGTGTAAAAAAAATTAGAACTCAGGAAGTGTCTGGACTTGCCATACAGAAATACAAAATCTTTATTGAACACATCTTGCTTGTGGTTATGGTCTCTGCATGTGGGACAGTTTACATAAGCGCTAAGCTAAGGTTAGTATCTTTACTCTCAGTTTTAATATGACTGTGATAATTCTGCTTATACCATGTTTTCAGGCAGTTGGTGTTTATTGTATGTGGAAAAACCATTGAAGAATGGTTGTTCAACTACTTCACAAACTAAATGCAGAAACTTGTTTGGTTAGCTTGACACTTCCTGATTTTAGTTTGGCTAACAGTTAACTGAAAAGGAGCTAACATGTATTAAAAGGCAAGAGAAGCGGTCTGCCTAAACTTACTGTTGTTAGTGTGTGGTCCCTGGCCATTGGTCTGGCCATTGCTGTGCCTGGATTCATCATCATCTTCTTCTAGTTGTTCCAAAGCCAACTGCCTCCAGCTACGCAAAGATGCCTTGCCCACCCAGTAGCCCTCACTACTAAAACACACATTATGATATGAAGATAAAGGATAGCATTACATTATGTCACATGAACCTAACGTGATTATACTTTATGTGTTACAACAGCTTTTTTGTTACCTGGGCATGCGTTTTACTAGATTTGAAATTTCCTTGTAGTCTTCATCAAGCTGCTTTTTTAGCCGCAGAACCCTGCATCGCTCGCTGACGCAGTCTCTACACAGAGAGGAACCTGAAGAAAAACAAAAAAACTTAAACATTCAGATCTCTATACAATTATTTTTCTCAAACATCAAACAAGATAAGCTATGTAAATATTGGCTAAAGACTTTTCATTCTTTTCCGAACTTCACGAATTTAAGTGATATATCCTAATGCAGCTCAACATTCCAGGTAGAAAAATACAAAAAAGGATTGGATAGGTCCTCTGAATGAGTTCTTCTTTGCTGAAACATTTCATCTCTTCTAAGAGAGACTTCATCAGTTTGAAGAGTTAAAGGTAAACTCTTCAAACTTATTGTACTCTTCGGACTATAAGGCGCACTTAAAATCCCTCAATTTTCTCCAAAATGGATGGTGCATCTTATAATCCGGTGCGCCTTATATACGATTACCGTTGTACTTACTGCCTGATTTTATGTGGTACAATACGCTCACAAATCTGTTAAAATGTTTAAGTACGACTTTGGCCAGCAATGAAGCCGCTCCACTCAATGGATATTCTGAGCATTACGGTACACTGTGTCATTACCTGATCGGCCCCCTGAGCAGTCTACAAGACTCACTGAATGTAATGTCTAAATTAGAAGAGCATTCATGTAAGGTAGCCCTCGCCCGGAGTACGCGCTAGCAACAATAAACCAAGTAAGTTAATTCAATATAAAATTGACGTTTATTTTGGCTTTATGTTAGGAACAGGGCAGTGCAGTCCAACTACTCTGTCCTCCCAACAGAGACGGATACCATACCATACCATCTCTATTTATAAAGTGCTTAAAGGAGAAGTCCGGTCAACAAGGAAAAATCAGGGGATCATTAGCTATAACTAAAACTAATACGTTTGTGGTTATTCAATGAACTTAGCTTTAATCAATAAGAAAATAAAAACATAAATTGTCATCTGGATCACTGTGTATGGGGGCGGACATTACTGGCCATAAAAGCAGAGCGCCGAGGGCATTTCTCCCCGCTTTCCAAGCAAAGTCAATAGGAACCGTTCTACACAGCTGCGATCATCAGCATTTTTTTCGGATTTTCCAGAGGACTTCACCACTGACATTCACGAGAGCTATTGTTACAGCAACAATGTCCACGTGCATGGCCGTAGGATGTTCCAACACAACTGGTAAAAGTGGAAAAAACATTGTTTATTTCACCCTTCCGATTCATGAGCCACCACGGGCTCATCGCTGGATAGCCAACTTGAAGAGAGCGGATTTGCCATCTAACTTCTGACCAGAGAGAAAACACGTCATATGCAGCGACTATTTCAAAGAAGAATGTTTTGAACATGACATGAGAGCGAGGATTTTCGGTAGGTTATTATTTTTTATAATTTAGAGTTTGCTGCGATATTTGGTTACCGACCAGAGGGACGGAGGGATATCACATGTGATGTGCCTTATTATTTTGTCCATCGTCTGGGCAGAGCTGGTCGGTGTGTTTTAGTCTTTAGCCTAATGTGCAGACCACCACAACTGTTTTGCAATGTTTTTCCCCGTGCATCCGCCTAATTAAGGGCTTCAGAAGCAAGCGAGGGAAACAAAGCCTCTGCCGTCCACTGCAGCTCTCGCGCGCGGTAGCAGCAGTGTTTTTTTTATTTTATTTTTTTTATTGGGGTTTTCCCGTCCGCGGACGTGGGTTATGGGGTTTCCTCTCACCGTCCGCGGACTGTTTCTGTTTTGCGTTTTGAGGCGGAGGGATATTTCTGCTGTCGGCTGTAGTGCGGCAGTGTCGCTTGCTCAACAGGGTCCGCTTCGTGATGTCACAAAATGGGAGGTGACAGTACTATTCTTGACCAAGATGGATTTCGCCACATAAGCACGGTTATATGAAAATAATTCTTAATTAAAAAAATATATAATTTATTGCACAGTATGTAATAGTTTTATATTTAAAGTACTTTCAGCAGTTTGAATACTGATTTTGACCGGACTTTTCCTTTAAAAAAAGCCAGCAACTGAAACAAAGTGCTTTACATTGCTACAAGCTAAAACCCCTCCCTTTCAGGAGATAGCTGTGTAGGGGGGAGGGGCGGAGTAATGTTACACACTTGGGAAAAATACACTCCTGATCAAAATCTTAAGACCAGTCAAAAAATTGCAAGAATTTGCATTTTGCACTATTGGATCTTAAGAAGGTTCTAAGTAGAGCTTCACAATGTTAAAAGGACAAATCAGTGCAAGAGACAAGAACATTTGAGCAGGGAATTGTCTGAAAACTGCATTTATACTCAAACATGATTTTTTCAGCTGATCAAAAGTTTAAGACCATAGTCTTTAAAAGCCAAAAGCTGTGCAAACATCTGGATTCCATGTCATTTTCTGTGAAGTCTTTACACTGTCAAGACCTCCTGATGGCAAAAGCAAAAAAGCTCACTGACTTTGAACGTGGTAGGATTGTTGAGCTGCATAAGCAAGGCCTCTCACAACGTGCCATCGCTGCTGAGGTTGGATGCAGTAAGACAGTCATTTTGCATTTTTTAAATGATCCTGAGGGTTATGGAACAAAAAAGTCAAGTGGTGGCCCCAAAAAATTTCACCAGCTCTGAGCCGCAGGATCCGATTGGCTGTCCGTTAAGACACGGGACGATCCTCTACCCAAATTAAGGCCATTATTGGTGCTGACTGCAGCCCAATAACCATCAGACGGCATCTGCGAGAGAAGGGCTTCAGAAACAAAAAACGTCTTCAAAGGCCACGTCTTCTTCAACGCCACAGAATTGCCCGTTTGGACTTTGCAAGGATGCACCAAACATGGGACATTGAAAGGTGGAAGAAAGTTGTCTTCTCTGATGAGAAAAAATTTAACCTTGATGGTCCTGATGGCTTCCAACGTTACTGGCATGACAGGGAGATCACACCTGAGATGTTTTCTACACGGCACAGTGGTGGGGGCGCCATCATGATTTGGGGTGCGTTTTCCTTCAATGGAACAATGGAGCTTCAGGTTGTGCAGGGGCGTCAAACAGCAGCTGGCTATGTGGAGATGTTGCAGCGGGCATCCCTCATGACTGAGGGCCCTCGTCTGTGTGGTAATGATTGGGTTTTTCAACAGGACAATGCTGCAGTTCACAATGCCCGCCTGACAAAGGAGTTCTTCCAAGAGAATAACATCACTCTTTTGGACCATCCTGCATGTTCCCCGGATCTAAACCCAATTGAGAACATTTGGGGATGGATGGCAAGGGAAGTTTACATAAATGGACATCAGTTCCAGACAATGGATGCCCTTCGTGAAGCCATCTTCAACACTTGGAGCAACGTTCTCACTAGCCTCCTGGAAACACTGGCATCGAGCATGCCTAAACGATTGTTTGAAGTCATCAACAAGAATGGTGGAGCTACTCATTACTGAGTCCTTTTTTTTGACATTTTGATTTCTGTTTTGGGGGGTTTTCGGGTTTTTTTGAGCTATGGTCTTAAACTTTTGATCAGCTGAAAAAATCATGTTTGAGTATAAATGCAGTTTTCAGACAATTCCCTGCTCAAATGTTCTTGTCTCTTGCACTGATTTGTCCTTTTAACATTGTAACAACCTTCTTAAGATCCAATAGTGCAATATGCAAATTCTTGCAATTTTTTGACTGGTCTTAAGATTTTGATCAGGAGTGTATTTAATGCACTTTATAATCCGGTGTGCCTTATTGTCCGAAAATACGGTAAATGATATCCTGTTACAGAAGGCTCCTAGATGCAGAAGAATTCATTTAAAAAGTTCCTGAAGAAGTTTACGGGCTGTATTATTCATAAAGAATCCTAAGACTAATGCCTATTTTGGCCCGGCTCCACCTGGCCGGGCTCTACTTGGCTCCGCCCATTTTGCGAGAATTTTGATTACAGTGTTTTTCACACTGGGCTGGCTTTTTTCATCCCTCCTAAGGAGGTAGTATGGTGAGAGTGGATAGGGCTGAAATGTGATGTGAGGAGACTGCTGTTTACTGATTGGCCATGGGACAAGGAGAAACAGGTTTTCCCAGACAAGAAAAATTGCAGTGAAAAGTTAAACTGAAGAATGATGACATTAATATTAAAGCAGCACCGTGTAACTTTTAGCCACTAGGGGCCCTAGACTTGTAACTTACAGGTTTAGCAACCCTGAAGGCCGTTGGCAAAAAAGCACTGTCGCAAAATGAAAGTGTTCCTCTGTGTTTTGGAATCTAATAGCAGACCACGTTGGACCAGCAGATTGACAAGTTAATTATTTATTATTATTAGTTTTAAAGACAAGACCACATTCATCCCTCTAGATTAAATCCTGCATCAGAAAAATATATAGCCGATGGGCTAAGTGTTTTGTTTTGTTGTTACCGCAGCCTGCAAGGGGCATCCATATGCTCCAAGTGCATATTGACCTGAAAAATAATTTAGTATATATCAAATTAAACACTTGGGTCAAAATACGTGCTGATTTAGGATCCACTATAAACAAACGGAAAAATAATTTTACTAAAACACTGAACAATTTTACTATTTACAAACCATGATACACGCCTGAAGCAAACAAAAGAAAAAGGACACTACAGCTTTCTCTACGCAGATGGGCGCGCTAGATTTAATAACCTAACTCTGATCGACAGTCTTAGCTAGTATTTCTCTGATTTTATACTTAAAGCTATTAAGTTATGTCTCTAAAGAGTATTTGGTTCAAAAATGTGTTCATGGCTGTTTATCCAAACACTGTGTGCGTGAAGAGGGAGGAGGCAGCGGGCAGCAGTCTGCTGCAAGCAGATCTAACCCAAAGAGCACTGCACCAAATCAGCCCAGCACAAATATTCAATATCCAACATATAAAAATAATTTCACAGCCGTCAAAAGTCCTTTTGGCGCTTTAAAGTCCTCACCGCTGTTCACGCCATGGCTGAGGCAAAGCAGAGCTTTCTCCCGCTCTGCACCCAAACTCTGGAATCTCTCCCTCTGGAGGCACCTTTTCTAACTTCAAGTCTAAACTCAAAGCCCATCTGTTCAAGAATGCCTAATCACCACAATTGCCATTTAATTGAAAATTCTTAATGTGTGTTGCTTTTATCAGGATTTGCTGTTGATGTATAGTTGAATTTATAGTGTCCTTGGGTGCTCTGAAAAGTGCTTTCAAATAAAATGTATTATTAATATTATCATTTTATCCTTGAAACATCCCAAGAGCAATTCTGGTCCACTGGTCCACTATCCGGCGTCTCGGGAGGGGGAAGCAGTGCGGTACCAACACTGTTTATAGTGGGGGTGGTGTGCTGCTGACCTCGACTCAGGACGTCGTGCGTCGGTGGGCGGAATACTTCGAAGACCTCCTTAATCCCACCAACACGTCTTCCATTGAGGAAGCAGAGCCTGAGGACTCTGGGTCGGGTTCTCCCATCTCTGGTGCTGAGGTTGCCGAGGTTGTTAAAAAGCTCCTCAGTGGCAAGGCTCCGGGGGTGGATGAGATTCGCCCTGAGTACCTTAAGGCTCTGGATGTTGTGGGGCTGTGTTGGTTAACGCGGCTCTGCAGCATTGCGTGGACATCGGGGGCAGTTCTCCTGGATTGGCAGACTGGGGTGGCGGTCCCCCTATTTAAAAAGGGGGACCGGAGGGTGTGTTCCAACTACAGAGGAATCACACTCTTAAGCCTCCCTGGTAAGGTCTATTCAGGGGTTCTGGAAAGGAGGGTCCGTCGGATAGTCGAAACTCGGATTCAGGAAGAGCAGTGTGGTTTTCGTCCTGGCCGTGGAACACTGGACCAGCTCTACACCCTCAGCAGGATCCTGGAGGGGGCATGGGAGTTTGCCCAACCAGTCTACATATGCTTTGTGGATCTGGAGAAGGCATTCGACCGTGTCCCCCAAGGGATCCTGTGGGGGGTACTCCGGGAGTATGGAGTACCGGACCCTTTAATAAGGGCTGTCAGGTCTCTGTATGACCGGTGTCAGAGTCTGGTTCGCATTGCCGGCAGTAAGTCGGACTCATTTCCGGTGAGAGTTGGACTCCGCCAAGGTTGCCTTTTGTCACCGATTCTGTTCATAACTTTTATGGACAGAATTTCTAGGCGCAGCCAAGGTGTTGAGAGGATCCGTTTTGGTGGCCTTAGGATTGCGTCTCTGCTATTCGCGGATGATGTGGTGCTATTGGCTTCATCAGGGCGTGATCTACAGCTCTCACTAGAGCGGTTCGCAGCCGAGTGCGAAGCGGCCAGGATGAAGATCAGTGCCTCCAAATCCGAGACCATGGTCTTGAACCGGAAAAGGGTAGAGTGCCTTTTCCGGGTTGGGGAGGATGTGCTGCCCCTAGTGGAGGAGTTCAAGTATCTTGGGGTCTTGTTCACGAATGAGGGGAAGATGGAGCGGGAGATCGACAGGCGGATTGGTGCGGCGTCTGAAGCAGGCGCTGTACCGATCCGTTGTGGTGAAGAGAGAGCTGAGCCAAAAGGCGAAGCTCTCGATTTACCGGTTGATCTACGTTCCTATCCTCATCTATGGTAGATGTATCCGGGATCTCGCAGAAAGAACGAGATCCTGGATACAAGCGGCCGAAATGAGTTTTCTCCGTAGTGTGTCTGGGCTCTCCCTTAGAGATAGGGTGAGGAGCTCAGTCATCCGGGGAGGACTCAGAGTAGAGCCGCTGCTCCTCCACGTCGAGAGGAGCCAGTTGAGGTGGCTCGGGCATCTGGTTAGGATGCCTCCTGGACGCCTCCCTGGTGAGGTGTTCCAGGCACGTCCCACCGGGAGGAGACCCAGAGGAAGACCCAGGACACGCTGGAGGGACTATTTCTCTCGGCTGGCCTGGGAACGCCTTGGGATTCCCCCGGAGGAGCTGAAGCAGCCCTACTGAAGCTGCTGCCCCCGAGACCCAACCCCGGATAAGCGGAAGAAAACGGACGGACGGATCCTTGAAACATATTCAAGACTCCTTGAATATACAATGATTTGTATACAATGATACATTTCTTTTTTATATATTTTTATAATATTTTTTTTGTTTTATTTGTGATTTATTTATAATGACTAATTTATCCTCTCTTCTGGCTCTCGGTGTAGGTGGACACTTTTTCTTATCCTCTCCCTCACGTACTTTACCTGCTTGTCCTCTCAGTCTTATGTTGCTTAGTATGATGTTGTCTGTATGTAGTTTTTTTGTGCTCATGCGTTTTCTTATGCGTTCTCACACTGTCCTGTTGAGAGACAGTGCGAGACATTCATTTTCGGGCAGCAGTTGAAATTTTCAATGTATTTTTTTCCTACTCTGTGAAAAGGCAGCGCTTTGTGGCAGCAACCTTTCACCCGTGTCCCCAACCTTCTCTTTCTTGATGGGCTGTAATGAAATGCAATTTACCCCATGGGGGACACATGAAGCAATTAAATTACTTTTTATTCTTTAACGTTTCTCACAGATTTCTTTGAAATTTTACAATCATACAGTAATGCTTAATAGTGGCAGAGCGCACAACACTGACGACTGAAAGTGGGGCTTAAAGCCACAGCCAGTTGTCACTGGGTCTATAGAGATGCAACAGACAAAGAGCGCAGTAGAACGGAAATTGTCAATGGAGGCAATGTTCCTCTGTCCATATCGGTTTTCTCCAAGTCCAATTGCTTTATACAAGCAGGCAATCCCAGTAAAATTCTGTCAGGTGAGTGCACATTAATATCAAATAGATAAAGTAGTAAAATGACCAATATGGTGAATAAACATAACAAGCAAATCAAAATAATGATGAGGATGTACATAAGGTACATTCAAATATTTTGATGCTGTGTCACAATGATTTAATTAATAATTTGATTGTTTCATCATCGTGACACACATTTTTTAATCCAATCTAATCGGGTAATTTCTCTCTATTGATTACAAAAAGAGCAGTTGTGTTTTTTTGGTTTGTTTCTTGTATCAACCAATCACAGCTCTTAGAAGACAGCATCACACCTAGCAATGGGTTTAACCTATCTAATCACAAAGATAAAAAAATCTGTCCTCTCCTTACTCAAAGTCGCTCTCAGCAGCATCTGAATCACTCTGAAGCTAAGACTTCTTGACAAGATTTTTTAGGCTAAGATAGGAGCTCTCTGAGAGGACTTTGTGAATACGGGCACTAGATTTTAGTTGAGACCAAACACTTTGCATCACTAACCATCAAGTCTTGGCCCACCCCCGTAGCGTTCATACAGGAGTTTTGCAGCTTGCAGTGAAACCCTCTTGATTTCTCCCATCTTGTCTGGGTGCAGTTTTCCATGAGAACAAAGAAAGATGGAGCTGTCAATTTCTTTTGTTGCAGTTGAGTCGTCGAGCCATTTCTTCAGCCAGTCCAGGGGAATAAATTCATATGGTTCTCCTATAGAGGGAAAGCATAGGAATACATAAAACATTAAGAAAACAATCCAGGCAATATCTGTTCCAAAATATCCATCTCTGTGCACTAGTTCTGACGCATAGCTCCAAAACAAACTTAAGCATTTTAGGGATGGGCATTTTTAAAGTTATACTGCTCAAACTTACTGGCAAGTGTTTGATTATTATCCAAAGAAATAATTGATATGAACAACTTAGAACTTTAAATCAGCAAGAGCTATCCATCTTCCAAGTTAAAAAACACAAAAAAGTATGTTCATGTAGCCAACAGGAGGACTTGAGTGAATATAATCTATTTATAAGTCCTGCCATACACAAAAAAATCTCTGATAGATGCATGTATATGTTTGCCGTTGCTAATTCTTCTGGTTTGGGATTTTTGAGTATGTCTCACTCCAACTAAAATCACAGCTAAAACTGGATCAAAGATCACAAGCATCATCTTAGTTTTCCTATAGACCGATAATGAGGCTCAACCATTGCTTAAAGTGATTTTGAATTATAAAACCACCAAATTTGGTTATATTCAAAAGAGTCAGCAGCACAAACAGTACTCCATTATCTGCCATTGTTATTTTCTTCTGTATTTTTTATTGAAGGCAGCCATTATGCTGTGCATGTGTGCATTCCTTTCTATTGATTTCTGTCATACTGCGCATGAGCCTTGCAAGAAAAATTCCAGTTTTCCTGTTTACGCGACAAAGAGACCAGGACATTTTGAAATTGTCCCATTGTCAGAGAAATCAGTTAGCGCCGTCGTGTGAATGAACAGCAAAACTGCAACCAGACTTTTCCATTTCCATAAAATCCCAGTGAGATAATTCAGTGAGATGCAAACTTGCAGTGCAGCTTTGCAGAACTTTCTCTTGCTCCAGCAAAAGTATGTGTAGTTTTGGATTCATGTGCTACAAAGCGTCCATTTTAAGAATAGCCTTTATGAAGTACCAACTCTGACAGACTTAAAAATACATAAACATATAAATGCTCAATAAATGTACGTTTTTGTATACATGTACATATACATGAAATGTAAAAAGAACAGGCAGTAATAAATATAATTGAATAAATAAATAAATAAATAATAAAACACAAAAGAAGAAGAAAACAGACAAAAATATTAAAACAAACAGAAATAAATACATGTAAAAATAAGTAATGAATAAATAATTAATAAATCAAAACAGAAAATAAATGAGGTAATTATTACAAAGGTGAATAAGTAAATAAGCTAATTAAAAGAGATATATACATTTGTTTTTTGCATAATTTAACTACTGCATACAATTATTTATTTACTGTATTTTTGTTCATTTAATTGTATTATTAATTTAATCAGCATTTAAATAGTTCTGTATTTATTTCTAAATCTGTCAAAGTTGGTCCTCCATCAACCTTGGGCAATATGTGGAATATAACAGATGGCTCTTGTGGAGACAAGGCTGCATGACCAAGAGATGAGGAAGCAGTGGAAAGTGGTGTTTGTAGGATTCGGGTTGCTTAGAGACAGAGGCTGAGCAGCAGGGGAAAAAAACATAACTGTAGTTAAAAACGACATATTTACATGGAGGTGATTTAACTAATATTTGAAGATTTTCCAGTTCACTGCCAATGATTAATGGCTATACACTACTCACAAAATGTCATGGATATTTGGCTTTCTAATAGAATTCTCACATTGCACCAAAATGTAATATATTCTTTACCGGTAAAATAAATTAAACATCTTAATTTTTGAATGGGACTGTCCAACTGTTCAGTGTTTTAGTACTTATTGCACTTAGGGAACAATTGGGTACCTCAAATGGAACATATTGCACTTTCTCCAGACCTGAATCCCATAACCAACCTAGGGGATAAACTGAGTTGTTGTGAAGAGGGCTGTAACCCTTCAATGCAGAACCTCAATGAAGCCCTTCAAGAACAGCAAAATGCTAAGCCTCAACAGACAATAACTGAGGCTCAAGGACATATCACGTTACTGAGACAAACATTTTGCTCCTGTTGAATACCCACAAACATTTGCTTCAAGACATTTATGAGAAGAATATATGACCGATGATTAGGAATTGATAAGATTTTCATGATCCCGATTCCCTTATCGATTCTGTGAAACGATTCGATTCCTTATCGATTCTCTTATCGATTCCAATTTGGGGAAATTGTTTTAACCTCTTAAACAAAAATAGACATGGTATTAAGCATTTAAATTTAAAGTAATACTAATTTAACATTTAAGAGCCATAAAAAGACAACAAATAAACATTAAAGTACGGTTTATAGGTTGGGTTCTGCAATGTTATAAGATGAGTATAAAACTCATCTTTAGAACCAATCTCTTCTCAAAATGGTGATCTGCATTAATTTACTTTCAGCAGTTATCAGTTATTGCAACCGTAAACTGCAGAAAATACGGGCAGGGCGGCTCCTTCTGCCTTTACTCTGCTCCTGTCAAGATGAGCTGCAGCGCGTTATGAGGCGGAGGGATATTTCAGCGTCACTTAGTTTAGAGCCCAAACAATCGACTTCACTTTCAGAAACAAGCCCAAAAAACTGCAACCCACAACTCATGAAATTTACAAGTGACTTTAGAAAAAATAAGATCAAAATCGCATAAAATAAGTGGGCTTCACAACAGTGAGCATTCTATCGAAGTGTTTCATATCACTCCGCCCCTCTGGTCGGTAAACAAATGTTCCAAAAGAAAAACCTACCGAAAAGTCTCGCTCTCATGTCATCTTTAAGACATTCTTCTTCGAAATGTTGGCTACAAATGACGTGTTTTCTCTCTGGCCAGAAGTTCGATGGCAAGTTGGTAATCCAGCAAAACAGCCCGTGGTGGATCATGAATGGGAAAGGTGAAAAAAACTAATGTTTTTTCCACTTTTACCCGATGTATTGGAACATCCAACGGCCATGCACGTGGGCATTGTTGCTTCAATAATAGCTCTCGTGAATTTCAATGAAGTCCTCTGGAAATCCGAAATAATTGTTGTTGTAGAGCGCAGTGCCTTACCACGACATTACGTCACAAGATGTGATGTCGGGCAATAATGGCCGCCCCCATACACAGTGATCGAGACGACAATTTATGCTTTTATTTTCTTATTTATTTATACGCTAAATTCATTAAATCACCACGAACGTATTAGTTTTAGGTATAGCTAATGATCCAGTGATTTTTCCTTGTTGACCCGACTTTCGATCGCTTTACCTGATGGGGCGCCATTTTTTTTGTTTTGCTTTTCTAGACTTACGCCTGAATGCCGTGTGTGTAACTTGCGTAAAAAACGTGACGTAAGTCGTGCTGCCCGGCTCTGGTGCTGCCTGGAATCGATAAGAGAATTGTTAAGCGAGCTGCCAAACGGTGCCATGGAATTGAAACACGGAAACACGGAACCGGTTCTGAACAGGAACCGGTTTTCGATTCCCATCCCTACCAATGATACATCTAGTGAAACTCCAGACTTTCATGATACACTATCATTACAGTATGAACGCTGATATTTTTCATAATTTCACACAGAACTTGAATATTCTAACTTTTCGCGAGTAGTGTATGGTATGTGTTGTGGTAGATGCTACTGTTTATGTATGACAGTATTTAGATGCAAATGTATATCAATTAATATTAGTATTAAAATATTATCCTCCATATGTTAGTCTTACTTTGTTTCTGTTATACTGCTCACATTTCTGATTTCTCCAAGCTCAGTCACAACCAATGTGTACACTTTCTGTGAAGTGGAGTCATAAAGGAATATTTTTACCAACCATCTTTTGCAGGTAAAAGGTCGTAGAGCTCTTTCACCTCTTCATGCTTGGCCCTGCCCTTATCCACACTCAGTTTTCTCATGTTGGCCATCTCCATGCACCACTCTTCGAATTTATGGTTATCTTGGTCTACCAACTTCTGAAGGAATGCTAATATCAAAGATACGTAGAAAGGAACATCAGAAAACAAAGAAAATAAAACAATATAAATTCTTGCTGCAAACAAAGTGAAAAAAACAAAACCCTGTTTATGTCATGGCTAGGATTTTTGCTTAGGAGACAAATTTGCCACCAAAAGATGAGATCAGCTACTCACATGGGACTTCAACATTTGTCCTCAAGGAATCTGAGCTCTCCTCTTCCTGGAGTTTATACACCAACATGTAGGCATTTCTAGAGCAGTGGTAGCCTTTACTGCATTTTGGTTTTCGTGATTGTGTTTTGCCAGTCTCAGCTAAATAAAAAGAAAAGGAAACGAAAAGACGCAAAGAAAGAGTTTACATTTATCAACATGCACCCAATATCAATGTAGTCAGAAGTTTACATACACTCAACAATGGTGTAAATATTTTTATTAATTCGCTATTTAATTTGATTTACCTTTGATCTGTTCAGGGTATGATAATACAACAAACAACTTCAATACATTCAATACAATACATACCCTGACAGACTTAGAGTTTAAGTAATCTTGTAAGACTTGTTTTCATTTTATTTTATTTTGCATCTTGTTTTTTTTCCTCTTTTCTCATAAATGATTTCTTTCGTGATGGTTTTTGACATGTTTCACTTTGTTGTACAGCACTTTAGTCCCACCTAGTGGTTAAACTAGGACATGTCATTTAAATCCCATATTAAACAGGTTTCTAGGGTTTCCATTTTTCACCTCTGGAATATTTCCAAAATTAGAAATATTTTGTCCAGGAGTTACGCTAAAAATCCTGACAACATTTGAGCTAGTCATTTTGTATCATCAGGTTTGTTATGATAAAGTGTCTGGTCACAGGTCAAACTCTTGTCTGATGACACATTACAAAGACTACTATGATTTTTCAAGAATTGGGATACTCACCAATGTCCTCTTCGATACCAAGCTGGAGCTTCTTTCCTTCCATTTTTTCTATCTCTTCATCATTGAATTTGTACCAGTCACCAGTTAGAGCATCCTTCACATGAGCAATGTAGTGTCCAGAGTAGGCACTGATTCCTCGGTGGATTAGCACTGCACTTAGCTCGTATACACATTTCTGGTCTGAGGAAACAGTCAAATAGAGTATGGAATGACAACAGCAGAGTCTTTAATACCTTAGTTTCATTAACCGAACATATTTGTTATAAAAGGACATCCAGAATCTTTATTGTCAATAAAGCCGCAAGCGGCGATATGCAGCTGTTACTGCTAAGCATCTCTCCAGCCTCTCAGGCCTCTTTCACGACCGTGGGAGTACAGCTGTGTTGCCTAAGCGCCTCCTCATGACTCGCCTGCAGTTCCGCATATCGCCACCAGAAAGTACCACGAGCAAGCCTCCACACTGCCCTCCACCAGGCTTAGATGTGCTCCGGTGAGAAGTGTTGCAAATTTGGCCGAAATACGATGTTCCTGTTGGAAGCTGCGGTCACTTGTTTGGTGGCGAAGGATTAATAAAGACTTACTGTTCTGTTTTTAAAATGTCGCCTTAAATAATTATCTGATGTCAGTTAATATTTGAAACAGAAAACCATCAATGAGAAGAAATAAGCAAAGAAGTCATTCACTTAGTGCTCAGTGGGTGTGGCTAAAGTGGTGTCATCAGCTTTGCAAATAAACCTCTCAAATAGTAAACCACGGTCAAGCACACTAAATTTGGGGATGATCCACTGATGTATCAGGGAGAAATAGTATTTTAAGTGTCCTAGGGGCGCCATTGATCCAAACTGTAATATAATCCAATGGAGCTGTTGGTAGGTTGACAAAGATCAAGCATATCCATTTTGAAGCTAATGCAAACGGCGTGCTGTGGAAATTTGGTGCACAGCCACGGCCACACTTTCCAGCCAACTGTTACTGTTCAGAACAGTATTCAGCATCAACATATTTTGTTGGATCACACTGAGCTTGAAAGTTGTGAGTAAGCGTTTAAAATAAGGAACTCCCCCGGAGAAACTGGCAACTTCCTGTTCAAAGTGGGCAGGGCTAAAGTGATGGAATCAAATGAGCACATGACCATATCAATTACTTCTTTCAGATGACTCACAGAAAGTTTGGTACTGCTGCAACCTAGTGTGTTGAAGTTATTACAGTTTCTTCTTTCATGGCGGGAAGTCAGATTTTGAGACTTGGCCAGTTTTGATACCTAATGGCTGAAGAATATCCTGAGAGATTTTGAAGTCATTAACTCAAAAGCTGTAAGAGAAGTTTGCTCAGATACAACAAGACTGAAAGGGACAAAACAGTGGCTTTGATCCAAAATGTCCGACTTCCTATAGCGTTTGGACCATCGCCCCAAGATAGGATCATTATTGGACAGGAATCAATAATAACAAATTTGGTTCAATTTCGCCATTCCATAAAAAAGTTACAGCTTTTGGAATTTTCTGGCGAGAAGGTCAACTTGGAGGCCTTCAGCATGCACCAAAAATCAAGATTTTGATCATTTAATCTCCCATGCCTGGACTACATATTGACTAAATTTGAAATGGAATCAGGGATATACATATATATTAGTGCTGTCAAACGATTAAAAATTTTAATCTTAATTAATCGCATAATGTCGATAGTTAACTCGAGATTAATCGCAAATTAATCGCATATTTTATCCTTTTATTTCTGAAAGTGTAATAGCCTGTTTGGGCATTTTAATATGCAATTTTGCAATAAATGACTAATAAAATACATGCTTGTACAAAAAATATTTTTATTTTGTTATTTTTCAAGCACTTTTCAGAATTGGAATGAAAACATCCTGGTACCAAATGTTAAACTCTGGACTATAATGGCTATATGACTAATCATGACGCCCTGATGTTTACACAGTGTGTAAACAAATGTGTAAATAAATACTTGTTTTCATGCCGATATATTTTTTTTGCCTCTTAAACAAAGATAGACATGGTATTATGCATAAACATATAAATTAATAAAAATTGTACATTTTAATAAAGTCATAAGTTTTGTTCATTTCTTCTCTCTCTCTCACACACATCTAATTCTGAGCTTTCACACCAACAACAATAATTTCTTTGAATATTTTTGCTTGCTGTTTCTATCCATATTCATAGAGTTTAAGCCTGGAAAAAGGTTTTAAATTTCCAGGTCATTCCAGTCTTACACTTTGCTTGCAACTGGGCCAGGATCTTAATACCATTGAAAGAGACTGTTTAGGAACTGATTAGTAACTCCAGGTACTTCGTTTGGCAACGTGATTCATCCTTGGTTTGTCAAATACAGAGACAACAAATTAATAAGCATTAAAGAACGGTTATGGGTTGGGGTTTCTGCAATTTTAACGTGTAAAAGCTCATCTTCAGAACCAATATCTGCTTAAAATGGTGATTCTGCACCGCCTAATCTACTTTCAGCAGTTACCACCGGTTATTGCACCGTAAACTGCAGAAAATACGTGCAGAGTTGCTCTGTCTGCCTTTACTTCCTATGGCGGAGGGATATTTCAGCTGGATACACTCAAAGCGTCTAGTGCAGGCAGGTCTCATAATAACCCCTATTTCGTCACTTATTTTAGAGCCCAAATAAGCGATTTCACTTTCAGAAACCTGCCCAAAAAAACCGCAACCCGTGACTCATGAAATTTAGAAGCGCTTTTAGAAAAAAGAAGCCCAAAGTCGCATGTGTCCGAGGTTAAAAGAAACTGTTGGCAACAGTGAGCGCGGGTCTGTTTTACTACAGTTTTCTAGCACTCTTGAAACTACGGAAAGTCCGGAGAGCGCGGCGGGGGGGAAAACATTAGCGAACGGTGTGTGTGTTTTGACGCGCGATTAACGGCGACAAAAAAATTGTCGGCGTTAACGCCGTTAATAACGCGTTTAACTGACAGCACTAATATATATATATATATATATATATATATATATATATATATATATATATATATATATATATATATATATATATATATATATATATATACCAAATTTGGAATCTCTAGGGTTTACCGTTTGGCCACGACCATTTTGAATTCAATTAAAATACAAAAATTTCACGTGGGGGACAATTTTGGGTAAAGGTTGGTGAGTTTTCATATATGTTAAGGCCTCCAAAAGGCCGCTTCAAAAGTCCCGACAGAAATAATAATAAACAGTATGATTGCAATAGGCGTTCGTAGCGCTTAGCTGCTCGGGCCTAATTATGTCTTAACATAATTACATTTTGGTGTCAACGGCTCAGAATGCAGATAGATTACACATAACACGCAGAAATGATAAGACATAATGCTTTCACTTTTCACTTTTTTTTTTGATTGCAACAATAACACCTCCCGAGAAGCCTCAAGCACGCAAATAGTCCTTAGCATTCAATAAGATTCATGTTTGAGTCAAAAAACAGATAGCTGTTTACAGACGATGTAAATCTTCTTCAGACTCTAGGGTCACTTGTGGAGTACCACAGGGCTCAGTCCTTGGGCCAGTTCTCTTTACTACATATATGCTTCTCATTGGTCAAATTATCAGACAGCATGGGATTAATTTCTACTGACAGCTATATTTATCCATTAATCCTGATGAATCCAATCAATTACTTCGATTACAGGCATGACTTGTTGATGACATCAAAACCTGGATGACTTTAAATTTCCTGCTTTTAAATTCTGACAAGTCAGAAGTTGTAATCTTTGGACCAGGGTCCTTAAAAATGCACTTGTTAATCAATCACTTAATCGGGATGGCATTAAATTGGCCTCTGGTACTAAACTAAAAAACCTTGGTGTTATTTTTGACCAAGACATGTAATTAAAATCCCATATTAAGCAGGTTTCCAGGGTTTCTTTTTTACAGCACAGGAATATTGCCAAAATTTTGTCAATAATCAAGCTTCATCATATATCAGAGCTTTGATTACCCCATATGTTCCTAACAGCACTTCGCTCTCAGACTGCAGGTCTACTGGTGGTTCCTAGAGGCTCTAAATGTAGAAAGGGAGGCAGATCCTTTAGCTATCAGGCTCCTCTCCTGTGGAACCAACTCCCAGTTTTGGTCCGTGAGGCAGACACCCTGTCTATTTTTAAGACTAGACTTAAAACTTTCCTTTTTGACAAAGCTTGTAGTTAGAGTGGCTCATGTTACCCTGAGCTATCTTTGTAGGTACACCTGGCCTGGCGTTCTGTTAGCTGTGACATCATCCAGGGGAGACAGATCATCCACTATTGCCATATAACAGAGAAAGGATTCCTGGATCAATGTCTGCTTCTGTGCTTTTGTGTCTCTGCTCTGTCTTCTCAAACCTCCAGTCGGTCAAAGGCAGATGACCGTTCACACTGAGCCTGGTTCTGCTGGAGGTTTTCCTCCCTGTTAAAGGGGAGTTTTCCTCTCCACTGTCGCTTCATGCATACTCAGTATGAGGCATTGCTGCAAAGCCATCGACAATATAGATAGAGACATTTTCTGACTCCCGCTCGTTTTCTTCTCCCGGATCCATTACGATTCTCTCGTCTGTTGCCTCCGATTCCTCTCGCTCTCTCTTGGTTCCTCTCCTCCTTCATCACTAACTTTGACCTTAAATCTCACACCTCACAGTTTCCCTGATTTCAGCCAATTCAGCATATTTGCGGGAATGAATGTAGTTGAGGCCACAAGCTAGGGGCGCATATACACTACAATGCGTAGAAGATAACTTCCTCTATATTTCATCTTAAAATGAAGCATAGAAGAAGACTTCTTCTAAATAAATAGATTTTCGTGTGAATACGTTTTATTTATTAAATTTACAGTTTTTGATTTAAATTTTTAGGAAGGAAATGTTTTTTTATACGTCCTTATGGTGTGGGGAGAAAAAACACTGTCAGACCGCCATTACATTTTTCATCTCGCGCACCCACACTTTGGGAATCCCTGGACTAGGTCATTCCAACACATTTAAATATTTCCCCCTAAACCAGTTGAGTGTTCCCTTAGCAGTATGCTTCGGGTCATTGTCCTGCTGGAAAGCGAGTCTCTATCCTTGTCTCAAACCACTGGCAGACTGGCACTGGTCTGCTCAAGAACATCCCTGTATGTAGCACTATCCATCTTTCTCTTGACTCAGGCCAGTTTTATAGTTAATGCAGTTCAACAAACATCCCCACAGCATGACACTGCCCCCACTGTGTTTGACTGTGGGGATGGAATTCTCGGGGTGATGGGACGTGATTGGGTTTGCACCAGACAGCGCTTGGTGGCCTAAAAATTTAATTTGAGTGTTATCTACCCAGAGCGCCTTCCTCCATAGATTTGGGGAGTCACTCACATGCCTTTAGGCAAACCCAAAACATGCCTTCTTATTTTAATACCAAGTAATAGCTATTTTTCTGGCCACCCCTACATAAAGCCCAGCTCTATGGAGCGTAGGGGTTATTATGGTCCTTTAGACAGATCCTCCAGTCTCTGCTGTGGAGCGATCCAGCTCCTTTACGGTGACCTTTAGTCTCTGGACCACCGTCTCTGATCTCAGCTGGACAATAGGCTGAAGTAGACAGCAAATTCAGACACTGTGTAACCCACAGGGCAGGGCAGACCAGGATGTACTTTCTAAGAAGGCTGGCCTCTTTCAAAGTCTGCTCTAAGTTATTGCACGTTTTATCAGTCCATTGTGTCCAGTGTACTTTTTATGGTGTTGTGTGTTGAGGGGCAGCACTAAGAAAAAGGACATTCAGAGGCAGGCTCTGCGTCTAGACTCTGTAGTAGGTAGGATGATAATGAAGTAAAGGCCACTCTTCAAGATCTGGGCAATCCTGTCCAATCAGAGCCACCCCTTGAACTTGAATTTTTTTTCCCCACCAGAGAAGGTCTGTTACCTCTTCCTTTCGCTGCAGTGTTCCACTGAGACTGAAGAACCCATTTGTCCCTCATGTCATTAGGCTGTATAATGCAGCCACTGACAAGAGAAGTCAGCTGGTAATGCCCCAAATATGGTCTAAAGTGCCTTAACTCATGACAGTTAAATTATTTTTTTTGTGTTGACTTTTCTAGTGTTATTTATTAATATTCTTACTTCTTTTATCCTGTTGATTATTATTATTATTATTATTATTATTATTATTTCATTAATCATGTTACTTTTAAAGGTAATTGAAATTTTCACCAGAAATTTATTAGGGGCTTAATAGAAAAGGGGTTGAATACATATGCACGTCAGTTTTCAGTTTATTTTATTTTTTGACATACATTTTTCTAGATATTTTTCTTATTTTGCTCCACCAACTTTGACTATTTTATGCAGATAATCACAAAGAAATATTAAAACAATATTTAAGTTACAGGTTGAAATGTAACAAAAAGGGGGGTGAATACTGTACATTGGACATCTTAATTTCACTTCTTTCTACAGAAAAATGTGAAATTAAGATGACTTTCTAAAGGAAAAAAATTTCTTAATAAATAAATAAAATCTCATTATCAATAACAGTTAAAATTGAAAAAGTTACATCTAGGCCAAAACATAGGAATTTACTAACAATGACTCATACACAAGGCTGCAGACTCTGAGAATTGAGAGAAATTGTGACGTAGCTAAAAAAAAACATCTAGGTTTTATTTAAAACCTAATCATGTTTTAACAGATCTGCTTTTCAGAATGGGGTAAGAGAAACATCAGTCACAACACGATTTCTAAATGCCCAAAAGTAAATCATTAATACCTAGTTTTCGTTCCAAGAATGGTTCCATGTCCAGTTGCTCAGGAAAGTTGATGAAAGTGTTGAGCTTCTTCTTAAGACCGGTTTGTCTGTAGATGAAAGCAAATAAAATACTTTAGTATTTATGAAGTTTACATGTGTTTCCTGTTAAAATTATCAATTAAATATTTCTTCACATACTGTGTAGAAGCAAAAAAAAACATGGTCTTCCCATCCAAAACAGAGATTTCCCACAAGTAATTCTATCTCTTTATGATTCCAAAATAAAAAAAAACATTAATAAAAAACTAGTTGACCACCAAGATCTAACGAATAGGGTGCATGTTTCACTTATTTTGTCAGTGACAACAGTTCCTTTCCAACCCAGTTACTGACCTATCAAAGACAAAGCGCATGAGCTGCAGGTTAAGGGTTGGAGGAAGGCTGTGGAGTCTGATCCTGCGGGTGGCGTTCTGTTTACTCTGGCAATTTTCACAGAAGTAGCGGTTCTCTCCATCCAGCTTTTCTTCCTACAAGGTCAAAAGTAGAGGAATCAGAACAATCACACACAACTCTGTTATTTACCTCTAGGTACACAAATGCAAATTCCAATGCCATATGGATGAATTCAACAATTTATTATAGGTATCCAATTTGAAATCAAATTAAAGTCTATTTACATAGCATGTTATAACTGCTGCTCAAAATCCTTTACATGTTTGGAATGCTTAAACAGGAAAAAATAAAAGTGAGGGTAAGATGATGGAACATACCAAATGCAAATTAAAAGGAAAAGAAATAGAAAAGATCTTCTTTTCTTATCTAAAATTCTTGAGAAAGTAGTTGCTAATCAACTTTGTGAACATTTACAAAGTAATGACCTACTTGAGGAGTTTCAGTCAGGCTTTAGAGCTCATCATAGCACTGAAACAGCTCTGGTGAAGGTCACCAATGATATTCTCATGGCCTCAGATAATGGACTTGTGTCTATACTTGTCCTGTTAGATCTCAGTGCTGCATTTGACACAGTTGATCACAATATTCTCCTACAAAGACTTGAGCATACTGTCGGGATTAAGGGAAAAGCATTAGGCTGGTTTAAATCTTATCTGTCGGACAGATTCCAGTTTGTTCATGTTAATAATAAATCTTCTTCAAACTCTAGGGTCACCTGTGGAGTACCACAGGGTTCAGTCCTTGGACCAATTCTATTTACTATATATATGCTTCCGGTTGGCAAAATTATCAGACAGCATGGGATTAATTTCCACTGTTATGATGATGACACTCAGCTATATTTATCCATAAATCCTGATGAATCCAATCAGTTACTTCGACTGCAGTCATGTCTTGATGACATCAAAAGCTGGATGACTTTAAATTTCCTGCATCTAAATTCTGACAAGACCGAAGGCCAGAGTCCTCAAAAAATAAACTTCTTAACCAATCACTTAATCTGGGTGGCATTAACTTGGCCTCTGGTAATAAAGTAAAAAATCTTGGTGTTATTTTTGACCAAGACATGTCATTTAAATCCCATATTAAACAGGTTTCCAGAGTTTCCTTTTTTCACCTCCGGAATATCGCCAAAATTAGAAACATTCTGTCCAGGAATGATGCTGAAAAACTAGTCCATACATTTGTTACTTCAAGGCTGGACTATTGTAATTCTTTACTATCAGGAAGTCCACAAAATGCAGTTCGAAGTCTTCAGCTGATCCAAAATGCTGCGGCAAGAGTCCTGATGAAAATCAACAAGAGGGATCATATTTCTCCAATTTTAGCTTCCCTTCATTGGCTTCCTGTTAAATCAAGAATAGAATTTAAAATTCTTCTTCTAACGTATAAAGCCCTTAATAACCAAGCTCCATCATATATCAGAGCTCTGATTACCCCGTATGTTCCTAACAGAGCACTTCGCTCTCAGACTGCAGGTCTGCTGGTGGTTCCTAGAGTCTCTAAAAGTAGAATGGGAGGCAGATCCTTTAGCTATCAGGCTCCTCTCCTGTGGAACCAACTCCCAGTTTTGGTCCGTGAGGCAGACACCCTATCTATTTTTAAGACTAATCTTAAAACTTTCCTTTTTGACAAAGCTTATAGTTAGAGTGGCTCATGTTACCCTGAGCTATCTCTATAGTTGTGCTGTGATAGGCCTAGGCTGCTGGAGGACATCAGGGTCTAATTTTCTCACTCTACTGATTTCTACTGTTCTTCATTCTACGGTTCTCCAGTTTTGCATTGTATTACATTGAAATGACTGTCGTAATTTCAGCTTTTAACTTTTTGCTCTCTCTCTTTTTCTTCATAGTAGGTACACCTGGTCTGGCGTTCTGTTAACTTTGACATCATCCAGAGAAGACGGCTCACCCGTTACTACCATCTAATGTAGAACAGATTACTAGATCAATGTGTGCTTCTGTGCTTTTTGTCTCTCTTGTTGTGTCTCTGCTCTGTCTTCTGTAACCCCAGTCGGTCGAGGCAGATGACCGTTCATACTGAGCCCGGTTCTGCCGGAGGTTTTTTTTTTCCCGTTAATGGGTGGTTTTTCTTCCCACTGTCGCTTCATGCTTGCTCAGTATGAGGGATTGCAGCAAAGCCATGTACAATGCAGACGACTCTCCCTGTGGCTCTACGGTTCCCCAGGAGTGAATGCTGCTTGTCGGGACTTTGATGCAATCAACTGGTTTCCTTATATAGGACATTTTGACCAATCTGTATAATCTGACCCAATCTGTATAATATGATTGAACTTGATTTTGTAAAGTGCCTTGAGATGACATGTTTCATGATTTGGCGCTATATAAATAAAATTGAATTGAATTGAATTGAATATGAAAAAAATGTAAAACACATAAACAGTCTGGCTTTTGCCCCCACCATAGCACCAAAACAGCCTTAATTAAAATCACCAATGATCTTCTCTAGGCCGCTGACTCCAACCTTCTCTCCTTCCTGATATTTCTTTATCTGAGTGCAGCGTTCAATACCATTTCACACTCCCTCCCTCCAGGACTCTTTTTTTAGCACTGAAATTTGGATGGATTTTTGTTCAATACAAAATGCACACTCAAGGCCAATGCCCTACAAAACAAACATACAAGAACAATATGAACAGGAGGAAGCAAATATTACATCAGCATAAATAGATCTACTCAGTGCTCCTCAGTGATTGTAGTTAATCCATTAGTCCCACTTGCCCTTAAATACTGTTTCCTTGAGTCTTGGAGTGATGAAGTAATTTTTTCCATTATAAATATTTCTTGTACAATATCAACCCATTGATTATTTGTGTGTGTGCTTTAAATTTAAGCTATTTCCTGGTTATTACTTTTCTTGCTGCTGTCAAAAGTATTTTAACCAAGTACTGATCATCCATTCTGACCACCCTAGCAATATTGCCAAAATATAAGGTTGTACATGTCATGAGCATAGCATATGTTAAAATTTTATTTAGGGTCACATACACAATTTTCCAGAACTGTTTATTTTTTAGGCAATTCCAAAAAACCTGAATATGGTTTGTATCCACCGAACCACATTGACTCCAACAGACTTGTGACATTGCTAATTGTTTGCTCTTAATAGATGGTAATAAAAATGCAAACAAGATTTTTCCAATTGAATTCTCGCCACTTTAGTGAAAAGGTAAAAGTCTATGTAATCTTGCATATCTGAAACCATTTGTCAGAGTGTGACACACATCTCTTGTTCCCATTTCTCTTTAACATACACAGTAGAATGTTTTTGATTAACCATTAGGCTAACATATAATTTAGAAATAATTTTTTGTGTTTTTGAATCATGTTACCAACAATACTTCCAAAACTGCATTAGGTTCGCTACCCCTGTCACATTTTATTTCTTTACTCTAATATTCTCTGAGCTGCAAATATCTAAATAAGTCCTGATTACAAAGTCCAAATTGATCCGTCAATTCTTGAAAACTCTTCATCTCAGAATCTTTCACTATGGTACAAAAGGCTGTTAGATCCTTGTAGATCCAATTCTTAAATTTTGAGTCAAGCATACCTGTCTTAAAATCATTTTAGTATTTTCCTTTCCTTGTTCAATTTTAGTTGTCTTGCCATCTTGAACCAAGTATCCAATGTGTACTTTGGTCACGGGGTTAAGAGCATATTTTAAAGGATCAAGTATACTGTCCTCTCCCTGTAAAGTCTGTACCTGTTGCCCAGCGATACATGTCTCAACTTATTTCCATCTGGCAAAATAATTAGGGTCAGTCAGCAACACATAACAAAGTTGTGCTGCGTAAAAATACAATTTCAAATTAGGAAGAGCCATACCACCTTTGTCCTTAGGTAACTGTAATGTTCAATACCTAATTCTGGGCCTGTTATCACCCCAAATAAATCTTGATATCAGCTTATCCTACTCTAAGAATTGTTTAGATGGTATGTCTACAGGGAGAGCTTGGAATAAATAAAGCAGTCTTGGTAGAAGATTAATTTTTGTCACATTTATCCTGCTTGTAAAGTCTAATAGGTATGTGGACCATCTATCAATATCTGCTTTTAGATTTTGATTAATTGGGTTATAAATATCCTCATATAATAGTGATCCCCTCCCTGGGCTGCCACCTTACCGTGGTGGAGGGGTTTGAGTGTCCCAATGACCCTAGGAGCTATGCTGTCAGGGGCTTTAAGCCCCTAGTAGGGTCACCCAAGGCAGACAGGTCCTAAGTGAGGCAAAGTGAGACAAAGAGCAGCCCGAAAAGCCCCTTATGATGAATCACATATATGGATCTTGTGTTCCCTCGCCCGGACGCGGGTCACCGGGGCCCCACTCTGGAGCCAGGCCTGGAGGTGGGGCACGCAGGCGAGCATCTGGTAGCCGGGCTTTTACCCATGGAGCCCGGCCGGGCTCAGCCCGAAGACGTGACATGGGTCCCCCTTCCAATGGGCTCACCACCTATCGGAGGGGCCAAAGGGGTCGGGTGCATTGTGCAATGGGTGGCAGTAGAGGGCGGGGACCTTGGCGTTCCGATCCTTGGCTGCAGAAGCTGGCTCTTGGGAGGTGGAATGTCACCTCTCTGGTGGGGAAGGAGCCTGAGCTCTGGAACCAGTCTCCTTGAGAGGGGTTGGACATTCTTCCACTCTGGAGTTGCCCCTGGTGAGAGGCGCCGAGCTGGGGTGGGCATTTTTGTTGCCCCTCATCTCGCTGCCTGCGCTTTGGGGTTCACCCCGGTGAACGAGAGGGTGGCCTCCCTCCGCATTCGTGTGGGAGGACGGGTTTTGACTGTTATTTGTGCTTATGCGCCAAACAGCAGTTCAGATTACCCACCCTTTTTGGAGTCTTTGGAGGGGGTACTGGAGAGTGCCCCTCCTGGGGACTCCCTCGTTTTGCTGGGGGACTTCAACGCTCACTTGGGCAATGACAGTGGGACATGTGCTCTTGGCACCAGGATACCCTAGGCCGTAATTCAATGATCGACTTTGTTGTCGTTTCATCTGACCTGCGGCCGGATGTCTTGGACACTCGGGTGAAGAGAGGGGCGGAGCTCTCCACCGACCACTACCTGGTGGTGAGCTGGCTCCGATGGTGGGGGAGGAAGCCGGTCAGACCTGGCAGGCACAAACGTATTGTGAGGGTCTGCTGGGAACATCTGGCAGAGTCCCCCGTGAGACGGAGCTTTAACTCCCACCTCCGGGAGAGCTTTGAACATGTCCCGAGGGAGGCAGGGGGACATTGAGTCTGAATGGACCATATTCCGCGCCTCTATTGTTGAGGCGGCTAGTCGGAGCTGTGGCCACAAGGTTGTCGTGCATGTCGCGGCAGCAACCCTCGAACACGCTGGTGGACACCGGCGGTGAGGGAAGCCGTCAAGCTGAAGAAGGAGTCCTATCGGGCTTTATTGGCCTGTGGGACTCCGGAAGCAGCTGATGTGTACCAGCAGTCAAAGCGGCAGGCGGTTCGACTGGTCGCCAAGGCAAAAACCCGGGCGTGGGAAGAGTTCAGAGAGGGCATGGAGAAAGACTTCCGTACGGCTTAGAAGCGATTCTGATCCATTATCCGGCGTCTCAGGAGGGGGAAGCAGTGCAGTACCAACACTGTTTATAGTGGGGGTGGTGTGCTGCTGACCTGGACTCGGGACGTTGTGCGTCGGTGGGCGGAATACTTCGAAGACCTCCTTATATCCCACCAACACGTCTTCCATTGCGGAAGCAGAGCCTGAGGACTCTGGGTCGAGTTTTCCCATCTCTGGTGCTGAGGTTCCCGAAGTTGTTAAAAAGCTCCTCGGTGGCAAGGCCCCGGGGGTGGATGAGATTCGCCCTGAGTACCTTAAGGCTCTGGATGTTGTGGGGCTGTGTTGGTTAACACGGCTCTGCAGCATTGCGTGGACATCGGGGGCAGTTCCCCTGGATTGGCAGACTGTGTTCCACCTACAGAGGAATCACATTCTTAAGCCTCCCTGGTAAAGTCTATTCCGGGGTTCTGGAAAGGAGGGTCCGTCGGATAGTCGAATCTCGGATTCAGGAAGAGCAGTGTGGTTTTCGTCTGATCCAGTGTTCTTGCCGTGGAACACTGGATCAGCTCTACACCCTCAGCAGGATCCTGTGGGGGGGGGGGGGGGGGGGGGGGCATGGGAGTTTGCCCAACCAGTTTACATGTGCTTTGTGGATCTGGAGAAGGCATTCGACCGTGTCCCCCGAGGGATCCTGTGGGGGGTACTCCGGGAGTATGGAGAGTAAGGGCTGTCAGGTCTCTGTATGACCGGTGTCAGAGTCTGGTCCGCATTGCCGGCAGTAAGTCGGACTCGTTTCTGATGAGAGTTGGACTCCGCCAAGGTTGCCCTTTGTCACCAATTCTGTTCATAACTTTTATGGACAGAATTTCTAGGCGCAACCAAGGTGTTGAGGGGATCTGTTTTGGTGGCCTTAGGATTGCGTCTCTGCTATTCGCAGATGACATGGTCCTATTGGCTTCATCAGGGAGTGATCTACAGCTCTCACTGGAGCGGTTCGCAGCCGAGTGCGAAGCGGCCGGGATGAGAATCAGTGCCTCCAAATCCGAGACCATGGTCTTGAACCGGAAAAGGGTAGAGTGCCTCCTCCGGCTTGGGGAGGATGTGCTGCCCCTAGTGGAGGAGTTCAAGTATCTTGGGGTCTTGTTCACGAATGAGGGGGAAGATGGAGAAGGAGATCGACAGGCGGATTGGTGCTGTGTCTGCTGTGAAGCGGGCGCTGTACCGATCCGTTGTGGTGAAGAGAGAGCTGAGCCGGTCGATCTACGTTCCTACCCTCATCTATGGTCACGAGCTTTGGGTCGTGACTGAAAGAACGAGATCCCGGATACAAGCGGCCGAAATGAGTTTTGAGTGAGGAGCTCAGTCATCCGGGGAGGACTCAGAGTAGAGTCGTTGCTCCTCCACATTGAGAGGAGCCAGTTGAGGTAAGGATGCCTCCTGGACGCCTCCCTGGTGAGGTGTTCCGGGCACGTCCCACCGGGAGGAGGCCCAGAGGGAGACCCAGGACACGCTGGAAGGACTATGTCTTTCGCTGGCCTGGGAACACCTTGGGGTTCCCCCGGAAGAGCTGGCCCAAGTGGCTGGGGAGAGGGAAATCTGGGCCTCCCTACTGAAGTTGCTACCCCCGCGACCCGACCCCGGATAAGCGGAAGAAAATGGATGGATAATAGTGATAAATCCTAAGTCAAAAACACTCCGAGATATTTTTTTTTTCCGCATTTATTCACCGCTGCAGCAGAGGGGGCATGATTGAAATGTAAAATTTGTGTTTTTGAGATATTCAGCTTATATCCAGCATATGTATTAAATTCTTGTAATAGATCCATTAGTCTAGGTAAGGAGGTATTAATATCTTCAAGGTACAACAAGACATAATCAGCACACGATCCAATCTTTTGCTCTCTTCCACCTCACTTTTACTGTTGCTGTGGGTTTTTGATAGATAACTTTTATACACCTAAATGAGTCTTCAGTACAACCAAACATTGGGGATAAGGGTCTTGCTCAGGGACCATGAGTGGCAGTGTGTGGGAGTTGAACCAAGAACCTCTGGGACACAAGCACAATGCTCCAACCACTAGGCCACCACTCCCCTAATCCAGGATCTAGACGGTGCATTTCGCTTTAATATGAGTGAGCTGTGTGCTTGGTGTATTTGCAGATCTGTCCCATCTATGATTAACTTCTCATCTATTATCAGTTTGTTCACAAACTCTAGCACTGAGGACCCCTTCAGGCACCCCATAAATTCTCAAGTTATTCCTCCTTGAGCTTGATTCTAAGTTGTTGATCTTGTTTATCAGTGTCCTCTGGTCTTTAAGTGTTTGTTGAAGTGCAGTATGTATTTTTTTTTTTCCCAGGTATGGGTGTGGTCCGCTCCCTCTCCCAAAAACATCTCAAGTCTCCGCTAGGTGCGGAGCCCATCCCCCCACGTCCTGCCCTCCTCCACTTCGTTGGCGGGCGCCTTGGCCCTCTGGCGCATTGGTTGGCTTCGGGTTTGGGGCGGGTTCCCGGGCGTGCGCCGGCCCACTCCCGGCGGCCTCTTCGCGGGGCCTGGCCCCCCGGGGGGCGGCCGGGGCCCCCGTCGCGGGGGCAGGGCGCCCCTGGGGCCTCTGGTTCCCAGGGCCCATGGCCGGGACCACTCCAGCGGGGCTGGCTGCCGGCGGAGCCCACGGGCTCGTCCCCGCGGCTCTTGAGGGCGTCGGCATTGCGGTGGCTGGGGGATTTCCTCGGGGTCGTCTCTGCTCCTTCCTTGGGGGGAGGGGGGGTTGCGGATATCCTGTGTCGGCCCCTCCTGGGCGACCTGCTTTGGGGGCCCCTTTGGGTGTCCGGGGTTATGGGTCCCCTTACTCCTGCCTCTGTGCTCGGGGAAGGCGGGCCTTTGGTTCTCCACAACCACTATCAAGCTATTTCCTTTTGGAAAATTTTCACCTAAACTAGTGCACTCTCACAAACTCCCACAGGTGCTGGGTCCCAGGTATTAAGTGTTCACTTATATACAGTAATCTTATAATTTATTTATCTATTTATTTATGTTCTTTCACTTTACACATGTCAGCTTACATAATAATATATATGATTTAGCAATGGCATCTAGGTGTTATTCGATTGTATTTGTTGCTTTATGTCTGTTGGTTGTGCTGTTCTTTTTGCATCTCTCTTTCCAGGTGACGGAGCAGACGGAGAAGGTTTTATCATTCTCTCCCTTTTATCTCCTCTTTCTTTCACCTCTACTCTTTTTTTTTTCTTTCTTTTCTTTCTCTTTCACTTCTTGTTCTTCCTTTACTCTCCCATTGTCATGTCCATATAATTTGAAATTCTCCTTGCAGGAATCACAATAAAGCTATTTACAAGCATAAATCAAGTGGAGCACTATGGTGAAAGCTGTTCGCTCCACTTGTAAAAGCAAAATCTGTCGAGCTCTATCTGGCATTGAGACATCAATTCCTATTGCCACATTGCTAGATAGGACACTGGGAAAAAAAAAAAAAGAAAAAAAAAGAAGTGCAGTATGTACCGCGGCTGACCATAGCCCCATTTACACTACCCTTGTTAAACCGATCCATGCCGAGCTCGGTCCGAGCTTGGATCAGTTAACCAAGCCGAGCTTGGTTCTGACGACCGTTTACACAGCACGCTTTCTCGGTTCCTTGGTTTCCTCGCCTCCTAGTGACGATCTGCGGTACTACTGCTCTCTGGGATTGAAGGAGGAAATCAAGCAAATAAAAATGGCGGTGCCCGTAACATTCAGGAAGTTATGCTTGGTTTTATTACGTTGTTTGCGGAGAGTCAGGCGAAGACGGCAACTTTTGGTGAATTTACTTGATAGAGTCGGCTTTTGGGAAGTGGATAAGACAAACGAACTTCTAATAAGGATTTACAGACGCAGGAAACAACGACAGACGCTGAGCTTCATCACACTGCTAAGCAGAATCATCACTGGAAATCGTGTGTCATGGTAGGGAAGCTAGTATTTTTATGAATGTCTGAAATGTCAGCTGGCTGTACGGAGATGACGCGGTCTGCTAACACATGGAACTGGGCTGCATTTAGCACGGTCCGGGTGTGTCTGGCTCAGTTCAGTTCAGTTTGCGTTCCATTTACACTCGATAGTTATCTTGGTTACCGAGCTCGGACTGGTATCGGCACGGTTAAAAAGGGGTAGTGTAAACGGGGTACATGTTTCCACCTCGTCAATTTGAGCAGTCGCTTCTCCATGTTTTTCCCTTGGTCTTGAATTAAAAGCGTTGTGGTTGATCGCTGTTCATCAATCTGCTGCTTGGGTTTGTTCGGGTCCTTCTTCATATCTTGCTTGAAGTCAACTCTATGTCTGTCCAGGTTCGTTTTTAGCTCAGTTCGAAGAGAAGTAGTTTGTCCACTTATTTTTTTTTTTAAAGATGCGTAAACGGATTCTGTCGAGTCACCACCATGTTCTGTCCCCTTAGCATTAGCATTACCTGCGGTTTCTTTGCCTGGACATGGTGTTTCTTTCTCTGCTTTTTCTGGCATCCTTTTGCTCATGGATTTGGTTATCCCACTCATATTTGAATAGTAAGTCACAAATGTCTTTTATTAGATGAATGAGAGTGGGTTAAACAGCCCAACTGCGTGGAGCTCTCCCTTTAGGCGTCCATTTTCCTCCGTTGCCAACCGAAAGTTCCAGAGATTTTCTTTTATCAGCATAAGAGGTATAACCCTCTCCTGGTTCTGTTCATACCTAACTAACTGCACTTTCATTCAATTGAAAGCCGTCCATTCCACTCATTCTCCTATTACTTCTGGTGTGCCCCAAGTCTCTGTCCTTGGCCCGCTTCTTTTTATTATTTATCTCTTCCCCCTCGGCTCCATCCTTGGCCACTTTAATATCAGGTATCACTGCTATGCCGATGACCCCCAGCTTTACCTATCTTGCCAACCATCTGCGTCATTACCCCTTCTCTCCTCTCCTCTTGCATCTCTGCTATTAACTCCTGGTTCAAACTGGTGAAAACTTTCTTAAACTAAATTCTGATAAAACAGAAATTCTTCTGATTGGTACCAATTCAACCATCTCTAAAGCCAGTAACTTTTCTTTATTGACAGTTCCTCAATCTCCCCTTCTCTTCAGGCAAAACATCTTTGTGTCATCTTCGATAGCACCCTTTCCTTTCAGTCCCACATTAAGAACATTATTCGCTTTGCTTGTTTCCACTTTCGCTCCATAAACCACCTACGTCCTCCCACAGTCCCCACTGCACATCTGTCCTTATTCACAGCCTAGTCACCTCCCGTCTTGACTATTGTAGCTCTCTCCTCTACAATCTCCCACAGAAGATTGCTTCATGCTTGCTCAGTATGAGGGATTGCTGCAAAGCCATGGACAATGCAGACGACTCTCCCTGTAGCTCTACGCTTCTCCAGGAGTGAATGCTGCTTGTCGGGACTTTGAAGCAATCAACTGGTTCCCTTATATAGGAAATTTTTGACCAATCTGTATAATATGATTGATTTGACTTTGTAAAGTGCCTCGAGATGACATGTTTCATGAATTGGCGCTATATAAATAAAATTGAATTGAATTGAAAACCCTCAATAAACTTCAGTTGGTTCAGAATTCTGCTGCCCGTATCATGACCCTAACCTCCTCTTTCTAACACATTACCCCTGTTCTACAACAGCTACACTAGCTTCCCATCCAATTAAGGATCCAGTTTAAGTTACTCCTCACTTTCAAGGCCATCCATAACCTTGCCCCACCTTATCGCTGTGCAATAGAAAGCATCCTGACCAACTGTGCAACAGTGTGGTATGGGAGCTGTTCTGTTGCAGAGCGCAAGGCACTGCAGCGGGTGGTGAAAACCGCCCAGCACATCGCTGGGACTCCACTCCACACTCCCACCATTGAGCACATCCAGAAGAAACGCTGCCTACATCGAGCTCACAGCCTCCTTAAGGACTCTTCTCACCCAGCCCACAGACTGTTTTCTCTCCTGCCCTCCGGCAGGCGTTTAAGGTGCCTCCGGACCAGGACCAGCAGACTAAAGAACAGTTTTTTCCCCAGAGCTGTCTCTTTATTGAACTCCAATCCTCACTGATCCCACTCCCCTCATATACTGATAGACTCTCCTCTGCCTCCTCACACCTACCTCCATTTTGTTATTTACAAGACTATAATGATCACCTGCACTCCTGACTGTTACTATTGTAACAACTGTTTATATGCATCTTGCACTACTCACCTTGACTGAATATTGATTTGCACTGCCGACTGTTTATTCACAGTACCAATTGTTTACATATACATTTGCAATACTGTACTTTAACTGTAATATGCGATTACCTTCCACTGCACTTTAATTTAGATAGCTTCTGTCCAAACTTTATTTATTAATTTTATAGTAATAGCCACTTGTATATCATGCTCACAATTCTGCCTATAGTAATAGCCATCTGTACATATATTCATAGTACATATTCACCTGTAAACTCTGTTATAATAACAACCATCTGTATATTATGCTATTGTACTTATCTGTAAAAACTCTATTTATAGTAATATCCACCTGTATATTATATTCAGTACATATCCAGCTGTAAATTTAGTTCACAATACTAGTTATCTATATATTATATTCATAGGACAAATCTATCAGTAAAATTCTGTTTATAATAGTATCCATCTCTATATTTATTCAGTAAAACCCATGTCCTGTACTTATGGAACCATTGCTTATCCTGCACTAGCTGCTATTGCACTTCTGGTTAGACCTAAACTGCATTTCGTTGCCTTGTACCTGTACCTGTGCAATGACAATAAAATTGTATCTAATCTAATCTAATTTGTCCGAATTTTTCCACATTCACACTCCCTCTAGCTCTCTCGGGTCTCCCTCTTCCGTTTGTCTCTCTGTCCCCTCTATCTGCCTCAAGACCATGGGTGGCAGAGCTTTTTACTATTCTGCTCCCCAGCTCTGGAATCATCTGCCTCCTGACAACCACAATGTTGACTCCCTCTCCCATTTTAAGTTGCCTCAAAACTTACACAAACTTACAAAGCTGGCTACCCAACAAATGTTTTATTTTGTATTTGTTTTAGATGATTGATGCTTTGTTGTTGTATTGCCATTTGTTTGGTTTTAATTTTGTACAGTGTCTTTGAGTGTTATGAAAGGCGCTTTTCAAATAAAATGCATTATTATTATTATTATAATATTATAAAAACTGAGAAGTATAGCTATTGTCTGAAATTACACATCTGAGTAAGTGACAAAACACCCACCATGTTTTAACACTGTATGTCAAATGCTAGTCTAAACAGATGTGTTTTTAGGTGAGATTTAAAACCTGCCAGCTCAGTTACGGATAAAACTAGGGTATATTGTTTTTGCAGCCTTAGTAAGAAATCAGGCAGCAGCATTTTGTACTAATGGAAGCTTGTGGAGGATTTGTTGACTCATTCCAATATATAGGGCATTACAGTTGCCAAATCTTGAGCTAATAAAGGCATGGCCAGTTCAAGAGCTGCCCGAGACAGGAAAGGTTTTTTTTTTTGATAGGAGGCTGAAAAAAGCTTGTTCTGACTACTGAGTTGACCTGTTTATCAAACTTAGGGGCACTGGCAAATATTAAAGAAGTTACTGCATTGTCAGCATATAGGTAGAAAGTGACATTGTGTTTGGAGTTGATGGGAGCTAGAGGCAACAGGTAAAAGGAGAACAGAACTGGTTCAAGTACTGAGCCTTGTGGCACATCCTAAGAGCGGCTGTTGTAGAGGTGAAGTCATTGGTCTTCATAGAAAAAGATCTATTGTTTAGATATGAGGCAAAGCATTTAACCATTGGCCCTTGTAGGCCGACACAGTTTAAAGCGAGAAATGAGAACTGCATGATCTACAGTGTCAAAGGCTGCTGTAAGGTACATTACAAGTACACTTGCAGTATAAGTGTCTACCATACCTTGTTTTTTCGTATAAACAAAAAAACTAAAATAAATTTAATTTTCATACATACACTCATTGTGCTTATTAAGGCTTAATTAATTATGCATTTGAACCATTTTCACCCAATTTCAACATATTTTTTAAAATAAGAATTTGATACACAAGTTTAAATTTATTGAGTTTTCTCAAATCCAGAGTCTAAATTATACACAGGCTAAAATACACACATACAACACTAATGGGTAAATAAGACTAAAATCCCTTATCAAAGCGCCCTGTGACAACCTGCTTTTTGTTACCATCAAACTTGTAGCTTAATGCTGACTGAATATTTGACAACTCCTCTTTGTAGAAATTAAAAATATTTAATTGGTTGGTTCCCTAGTACACTTGGAGTAGCTGAGGTTTTATCCCTATGGATTGACAGGATGCTGAAAGAAGCCCCAAAAATCAACATCAACCAAAATGGTCAAATAGGAAAAAGCTTTGTGGTCAAAATGAGAAGAGGTTTGTTTGGAAGAGTCACAATGAGATATTCAAGCTTATGAAAACTGTACTAACTGTCAAGCATGTTGGTGGAACAATCATGTCATGTAGGTTTTGCTGCCAGTGGTACAGGCACAAAAAACAGAGTGGCTAGAATAATATAAATCTTTAATTTAAACTCAACAGCAAGCCTGCTAAAACTTACACAAAAACTAGGTATGTAAACATCAACTCTGTATCTCTATTGTCTGACCCTATCTGTTTGGATTATATAAATCAAAAATTTATTTAAACTTGTGCAATAATTCTTGTTTTTAAAAATCATTGAAGTTATATGTTGTATTTTCAGTCCCATTTGTTAAAATAGTTCAAATAAATCAACAGTCCAAATATAATGGCATTACTCATCATTCTGTGTTTCATACTGGTACTGTAATAGGAAAAAAAGCCACCTTGAGGAACTCTGTGATGCACTCTGTGAGGTTTTTGTGGCCCTGAATATTCAGCTCCAGCTCATAGAACCGGGATGGCAAAGTAGATGATCTTCCACACTGATTACATCTGGAGACAAAGGAAAACAATTTCAAATAACCCACACAAAATTCAGTCAGGTTTTTACAAATATATTTTTCAAGAAAATGCTACTTGACAAAAGTCTTATTTAAATGTATAGTGTACAATCCTTTTTTGGCTTCAAGTTCCAGGGGAATCATCTTATCTATTTGTTTTCTCCCATGCCCATCTTTGTGATGTGCTCACCTAATGCCAATGTGCTTGCTTGTTTGTGGCTAGTAGTCTTCTGTTGCTGTGCATGCACACTTCTAGTGTTTACGTATCCAAAGAGCTTCGGTTTCAGCTATTCATTGTAGCTCTACTACTCTCACCCTTATTTTGAAAATGGCAGAAAGTCGCAAGAAGCAAACCATCTAACAAGTTTATAAGTAGAAGAGGAAGGACTCAAAAGAAAGAAATAAGATTAGGTTGTGTTTGGGAGATTATTTCATGCGATGGTGGAAGAGCAGGTAGGATGGTCTCGCGCACACGCAGTTATTCAAAAAGTGACTTGGTGGTTGCTTACCTATATTTCCAGAAAAATCATCCACTATGCCTCCAAATTCAGGACCAACTGGAATATGAAAAAGCTTTAAAAAGGGACTTAGTCTAGTATTTTGACCATAAAAAGAAAAGGAAAAAAAACATATTCATCTTAAAAAAAAAACAATATATGCCAAGCGTTCATACAGATAGTGTTTATTTGTCCTTTTTAAGCCTGTATCAGGCACAAACTGCACAACCACTGTTGTGCCAGCTACCGACAATTGATGCAGCCACTGTAAGAGCCAGCAGACTGTTCTGCAATGCCTTGAAGTAAACTGACTGCTTGGCGTGGTCGAAAACCAACCCAATCTACAGGGTTAAAATTACTCACTTTTTTTTGCCTTGTTGAGTGCTGAATTGCATGTCAACGTCAACGGCATATTGGAAGAGGCATAGTGGAGCGATTTGGAGAAAATGCCTCATTCATGTTCTGTGTGGAATTGTACCAGCCAATTCACAAAACAAACCTGATCTACTTTTAACAAGAATGAACATATACTTATGATTGTATTTATTCATTATAATGTCATTATAACATTGTATACATATGTCTGTGGGCTCTTTGCTTCTCCTTGTTTACTCATTGTGTGCATGTGCAATATCAAACTATTGTAGAGCAAAAGTAAAGATTAAAAAACAGAAAAAAATATATAACTAGAATAGTGAGTAGGTACAAGTGCATCATAAAATTCCCAAAATAGTATCAGATGACCAAAACTATAGAGAAAACATTATAAGTGTTAATCCAAGTACCTAGCTTAATTTCTTCTTTGACCAGAAATTCTAAAGCCTTCAACCTTAGTTTAGTTTATTCTAAAATTCTCACAATATTTCCAGATAAGAAGGTCTATATGAGGAAAAATATAGACTGTTTATTATTTCCTTAAATGTAATGTGTTTTCAACAAAAACATTTTATATGTTCTTTAAGCAATAATAGCCACTAGTGAAGTGTTTAAAGAATTACTAAAAATACATAATTTGTGAAATAAATTCCAAAAATATTCTCTGATGACCTGAACAGGCCAAGGAATGATATGAATGTTTATTCAAGTAAATTCTCAATTGTCCTCTTCATACCACTTAGTCGAATTAAAGAATTCATTAAAAATCTATGATTTATCATAAAATTATCAGAATATTCTCAGATTACTATAACTATGTAAGGTATAATATGCATTATATATAATGTCCCTTTAGACATGTATGTCTTTAAAAAAATTATAACTGCCAATTCAAGGTTTGTCATAAAAATCTCAAAATATTTACAAAGTACCTCCTTCATGTCATAAATATTCCTATGAATGAACTTAGGAAGAATTACTTTATCAAAATAAAATGATATTGTGAAACATAGAATAGCATATATAATTATCAATTTATATTACATAAATGGCTAATCCTAACTAAATATTTACAGGGTATAAAGCAATTACTGTACTTAGAAAGTATACAAATTTACATGTGGATTGGCCAAACGGATTTGGAGATACAGCTGCTAGCCTAATAAGCTAACTTTGTAAATAATAGCAATATTCTTTGAGATAGAACTGCTTGTTGCCATGCAGCCAGAAGGTCCTGGGTTCAAGTCCTACCCAGTCTTTCTGCATGGAGTTTGGATGTTCTCCCTGTGCATGCATGGGTTCCCTCCCATAATGACCTCCCACAGTTCAGAAAAACATGGCTGTTAGGTTAATTGGCCTCCCTAAATTCTCCTTAGGTGTGAGTGTGTGCGAGAATGGTTGTTTGTCCTGTTTGTCCCGGTGTTGTCCTGCGATAGACTGGCGCCCTGTCTGCCGCCTGACAGCTGGAGATAGGCACACGCAAAAAATCTAGTTAGATGGAAATGTGTGTGGCCTATATCACGTGATGCAGAATCATCCAAGGAATAATGTGATATACAGTTTTTGAGTGTGAGACAGTTTGGGAGACAAAACCTCAAACGCATTGTCCTTTGTAATCGCGCCCCCTAGTTATTGGGAGGTCTGAAATTTATTATCTGAATAGTGGTGCGGTTTTCCAACTAGGCTACCATACCAGTTTTTTCCAGCATTTTCTGGTTCTTACTAAGGCTGGGTATTGTTAGGAACCTCACGATTCGATTTTGATTATTGGAGTTGAGATCCGATTCGATACCGATTTAAAAGCTTTAATTTTCATTTAGTAAAAAGTAGTAAGACAAAAATAATAAGTTCCTGTTGAGATTTTGCAAATATTTCTTTTCATGCCCATGTACACATATGAATGTGACCTCACATTTCTGAGCAAATAAAAATTACAATTAGCACATTATCAAGAACTACTTTGCGTAAAAGAATATCAGAAAACTGTTCTATATAAACAATACAAAATAAAGTGGATGTAAAGTAAACATAAGGACTGCTTATCTCCTGGAAGGGATAATATAAAGATAATATAAATAGAAAATGCACTTTAATAATGCATTCATGCATATTAGTGCAGACTTAAACACATATCACAGATTTGTATGCACTGAACAAGTTTGGTGTATGTAAACATTCTTACCAAATGAACATGTGTGCAGTGTCGGCACGGCGACTTCTGTCATGTGTTGGTATTGCGTAGAGTGTCTTTAACATATTCTTGAAACCCTGGTTTTCAACAATACTGTACGGTCGTAAGTCCTGGCAAATGAACATGGCAACAGACTGTGATTTTCTGTGCACGAGCAGAGCTTGGTGCAAATTTAGAGGTAAATGATTTGTCGATTAGCTACGTTTGTAGAGCGTCCACATGATATCTGATAAAGTGGTTGTGCAGATTTGTCGCGTTACAGCACAGCAGTACTTTCAGTCTGGAACAGCTTACAAACTACCTTGCTGTTGTCGATTTCCTGATTTCCAGATTTACACGGGAATCCAAAATGAGCCCAAACATCTGACCTAAAAGTTGATGGAGTTGGCTTTCTTCTGCTGCTCGCCATGACTGTTGTTGTGCGATCTAATTTGGCCTTCGTACTAAGGTGCTTACAACGATAATCAAACGCACAGCGCCCCCTCACGGGTCAGGAGGTGAATCAATTCAGAGGAGCTCCCAAATCGATTATGAATTGGGAGTGCAATGCATCAATTTCTCAATTATCTTACCCACCCCTAGTTCTTACAGCCAAGACCGTTTACCGGAGAATAATACTATTAAGAATAACAAATAATAAAAAAATGTACAATTACAATCTACACCTTTTTTTTGTATTCTGATTGTGCAATGCTTATAGATAGGGGATAAAGACAAGTTGAGAAGCTGTTTTCCGTAAGACCCGGGGTTAGCTCTGGACCCTCCACAATGGCTGTCAACTTTGACTAAAAATGACAGCTAACCAACTTACAGTTATGCCCAGAAATATTTGGACAGTGACACAATCTTCATGATTTGGGCTCTGCATGCAACCATGTTGGATTTGAAATGAAACAACTACAATGTAATTGAAGTGCCGACTTTAAGGTTTAAATCAAGGGGTTGAACAAAAATCGATGGTTAAACATGTATCAATTGTAGCTATTTTTATACAAGTGCTCCTCTTTTCAGGGGCTCAAAAGTAATTGGACAAATAAACATAACCCTACGTCAATTGTTACTTTTCAGTATTTTGTTGAGAATCTTTTGCAGGCAATGACTGCCTGAAGTCTGGAACCCATGAACATCACTAAACACTGGGTTTCCTCCTTTGTGATGCTTTGCCAGGACTTTACTGCAGCTGTCTTCAGTTGGTGGGTCTTACTGCCTTAAGTTTTGTCTTGAGCAATGCATGCTCGATTGGGTTGAGATCTGGGGTCCGTTCTTCGTACTTTGCTTAAAACATCCAAGATCAAATGAGACATCCAAGATGATTTCATCCAGCTAATCATGATCCGGCTAATTGGGTTCTTCGAACACACCTGTTGTTTACGATTAGTATGGCTGGATTGAGTTATCTGAGACAACTGCGCGTTCATGCGTTTGTTTAAAAGGGGAAATGTATCGATAGTAGAAACATTGATCAGCAACGCTGCTATTGGCTGTTCAGCACAGCCAAAGAACGCCCACAGTTTTTCTCCCAAGCAGAACAAGAGCTTGGAAGGTTATGCTGAATTTGAGTCATTAATTAAAACACCTCAAAATCTGTTAAAGCCAGGAGAGAGGGCTGGCAAAAAGTAGCAGACAAATTAATGCGTAAATACTGTCCATGGTAGATGTTTCTATCACTTTCTACAGTATGAATTTTTGCATTTTAATAATCTCATATTTACTTTGTTCATTTATGTCAGAGCCTCCACGGGACCCACTAGAACATGGGGACAAGTAAAAGTGAAATACAAGAATATTCTACAAAATGGTAGCCTTTAATTATTATACTTTATTTTAAAAAGGCACTTGTTATGTCAAGAGATCCAAATCTCAGTGTCATTCCTTAGACACGGGAAGTAAAGGACATGTGCAAACTGGGAATTTTAACAAAAAAAAGTCTTTATCCATAAAAAATGAACATTTTCCTTTTCCAAGTCATCCACAGTTTACACGTTAAACTGTATTGCTCCGTGGCTAGATAATCCATCCATAATTTTTTCTAATCCAATATACGGCTGGACAGGAAGCAAGCCTTTCAAAGTAAACTAAACTTCACAATAAAATGGCCCGAACAAATCTTCTTACTGAATAGGATACAAATAAAAAGCAAACCATCATACAAATAACTTAAATATTTTAGATTTATGGCTCCAACACCACTTTTTCCTCTTTAAAAGCCACTGTTAAATGATGTGTTCGTTTATAACAGCCACCAAGAAAATCTCTCTACAATTACACTGTCGCGCTGCGCTAAAGGATCCTGTCTATTGCGCAATACGCGATTAATTCGAAAAACTCTGCAAATTATTCTTGCACCTTCCGCAACAGGTTGCTGTCGTAAAAATGGACATGGCTACGGCAGACTTCCCTATCTCCTCCGCTTATACAGCCGTGATCTAATCTTGTTTACATGAAATAAGCCTGCTCTCGAGCAGGCTTAAGCTGGCGCACATGTTGCTATGACAACAAGTGCAGGATGTCTTTCGAAGAACCAAACGATCCAAGATCATGCCAAATCGTCAACAACGAAATCCTGCTAACTGAGTTAGCGACGTACGAAGAACCGACCCCTGGTGATTGACTTGACCATTGCAGAATATTCCACTTCTTTGCTTTAAAAAACTCTTGGGTTGCTTTTGTAGTATGTTTTGGATCATTGTCCATCTGTACTGAGAAGCGCCATCCAATCAACTTTGCTGCATTTGGCTGAATCTGAGCAGAAAATAAACCCCTATACACTTCAGAATTCATCTGGCTGCATCTGTCTTTTGTCACATCATCAATACACACAAGTGATCCAGTGCCATTGGAAGCCATGCATGCCCATGCCACCACACTGCCTCCACCATGTTTTGGATCATGAGCTGTTCCAATTCTTCTCCAAACTTCCTTCTTCCCATCATTCTGGTGCAGGTTGATATTAGTCTCATCTGTCCAAAGAATGCCTATCCAGAACTGGGCTGGCTTCTTCAGGTGGATTTTGGCAAAGTCAATTCTGGCCTGATTAAAGGTTTGCACCTTGTGGTGAATCCTTTGTATTTACTCTCATGAAGTCTTCTTTTTATGGTAGACTTAAATACTGATACACCTACTGGAGAGTGTTCTTCATTTGAGTGTTATGTTGTAAAGGGTTTTTTTCATCACCATGGAAATGGTAATGATAAATGGCTTGAACTTGTATAGCGCTTTAACTAGTCTGATGACCCCAAAGTGCTTCACACTAGTCAGTCAGTCACCCATTCACACACACATTCACACCCTGACGGTGGTGAGCTGTCAGTCAGCCTGGGGCAGACTGAAAGAAGCGAGGCTAACCACCCTCTGACCACCGGCAGAAGCCAATTCAGGCTCAAGGACACGACTGAGCGGGGGATAAACCTGGCAACCTGGCAATTGCAGAACGAACTCCCTAACCTCTGTGCCACTGTCGCAGGATTCTGTGTGCCACTGTTGTCTTCCGTGTATGTCCAGGCCTCTTTGAGTTCCCAAGCTCACTAGTGCACTCTTCTTTTCTCAAAATGTATCAAACTGGTGATTTGGCCACTCCTAAAATTTCTGCTATGTATCTGATGGATTTCTTCTTTTTTTCAGCCTCAGGATGGTCTGTTTCACCTCCACTGAGAGCCCCTTTGATCGAATGTTGTGTGTTCAGAGAAACAGCTACCACCTGGAACCAACTCCAGACCTTTTAACTGCTTAATTGTTGACAGGTTAACCAAGGAAGTGCCCATGCAGCCTTGTTATTTATTCTTCAGTCTTCTAAGTCAATTGTTCAATTACTTTTGGTCCCTTGAAAAAGAGGTGGCTACGTATTAAAGAGCTGTAATTCCTAAACCCTTCCTCCAATTTGGATGCGAGTACTCTCAAATTACAACTGAGAGTCTGGACTTTAAACCCATATTGATTATATAATTGTATCCTGAATATGTTTTCATAAACAGCTAAAATAACAAAACTTGTGTCACTGTCCAAATATTTCTGGACCTGTCTTTCCACACAGTGGACATGTGATTAAAACTTGCTATGCGCCTCTGCTAGTTGGCTGGTAACCGTGGAATGTATTTCTTTAACGGAGCCGTGTTACATTTCATGAGAACCCTCCTCTGTTTAGGAAATCCATTCTACAGTTAGCAGCCAGCTAGCAGAACAGCCAACAGAGACACTAGAGACTTTCCAGCAGAAAACATTAATGCGCAGACAGCTTATAGATCAGAAATGTCAGCAGGTTGAATCGGAACTTTCCAACCCGTAAAATACATCGGTAACTTCATTAACTGATTGGGTCATTTCTCAGTTCAATTGAGGAGGTCAGCGCACGTCAGTCGCCATTGGAACCTCCATGTTCTGTTGTGAATCTGAATGAAGCACTGACTAGCCTAAGTGATTCATTCTACCGTTTCCTCTCATAAGGGAAACACTCTCATGTCACTGGGATTGGTCTCCGTTTCTCCTGCCAATTAGGAGTCAAGTCACATGAAAACAAACACACATGCCTGTTGCCCCCAGTCCTTATTTTAACAGACACATAAGGCCCATTTCCACTGCCTCGGCGTGGCGTGCTCTACTCCGCTCTGCCCGCTTTGTACCGTATTTTTCAGACTAAGGCACACTCAAAATCCTTAAATCTTCTAAAAAATTGATGGTGCGCCTTATAATCCGGTGCGCCGTACATATGGTTAAAGTTGTGCTTACTGACCGATTTTATGTGGTACAATGCGCTCAAAAATATGTTAAAATGTGTAAGTCACCACTCTGCTCAATGGATATTAGGAACATTACGGTACACTGTGTTACTATCTGATCGGACCCCTGAGCCGTCTACAAGACTGCCTGAAAGTAATGTCGAAACTAGAAATGCATTCACGTAAAGCCCATACTCGGCTGTAGTTCACTCCACTTTGGCTAGCGCGTACTTGAGGCAGACTCCACGCATATAGGTATGTGTCACACTATAAACTTCTTAGACGCAAGAAGTCTCTACATCAAACTGTTTTACATGTGGCACAGAGCTTGATACACTGAGCTGCTCCAAGCAGGCGGTTGAAAGGACGTGTAGCATCACAGTCCCTCTCTGTTCTCACTGACAGGTGTGTGGTGGGAGCCTGCTGGAAAATAAACGGCTCTAGGTGCTCAGCTAGCTAATCACACATTCTACCATTCGTTCTGCCGCTTCGTCCCACTGGCAGAAAGTGTGGGAATTGTAAGAATTTGCCACAAGAAACGTAAGCAACAGTACGCTCGACCTTGAAGGGTAAAACGTCCACGGAGAGTATGTGCACAGTACGCCCACGTTTGTGGGAGCCTTTAGGCAGCCTGCGCCCATAATAAACCCTAGCCACAATAAACCTAGTAAGTTAATTCAATATAAAAGTTACGTTTATTTTGGCCTTATGTTAGAAACAGGGCAGTGTAGTCCAACTACTCTGTCCTTCCGACAGAGACGGATAGCACGCACTCTCTCTCTCTCTCTCTCTCTCTCTCTCTCTCTCTCTCTCTCTCTCTCTCTCAAGAGAAAGCTGTGTACATGAAGGGGCGGTTGATATTACACATTTGGGAAGAATCTTTAGTGGGCCTTATAATCCGGTGCACCTTACATGTGGACAAAGACGCACAAAGACACATTAATTTGTTATGCAATAACGCCATGATGAATAATTGATCTCGGATTGAATTCTGAACTGTGGTATGGGGAAGGCAACAGGAATTCTGTCCTGCTGCAGACATGGCCGGAAGGACGGCCCCTCCTTCTCTCCCCAGGGGTCCTTGCTATAAAACCTTTCTCCCACAGACACAGACCCTCTCTTCAGCTCTCTTCTGCAGACCTCTTCAGCTCTACAGCAGCTGCAGACCACCTCTCCAGGACAAAGGAGAAGGCCTGAACCATGAGGCCATTTGGCCTCCTCTGCTAGGACATCTGAAGGAAGGTTGCCTGGACCAGCAACGCTTGATCCAGGGTCTGCTAGACCCGACTGCCTGCTTCAGCAGAGGACCTGACTGAATCCGGACAAACAACATGTCCGCGCAAACACAGAGCTAAGTTTGCTGTCTTAACATCATCACCGGTAGCAGGAGCAAAGATCCTGCATGCGAAACAGCTCTGTTTATTTCTTCTCAGCCTATACAGGGGAGCGAACCCAGATGGAGCAGAAAGCTGTGGAATTCTGATGAAATCTGCTCTAATCGGACTGCCACCGGTTCAGAGAACGTGCTCAGACCAGGCCTCCATTCCCTCCCCACGCTGTGATTAGCCACATCATGCTGCAGGGCTAAACGCTAGCCTGCCAAGAAGAAACCAACGGTTCTTGCTCCTTCAACGCTCCTTCCGTGAATGGCCAAACTGAACAGTACTGACACGAGAAAAGGACAGGTTTGAGCAGCGAGCTGAGGGTGAAGTTAAAAAGGTTTATTGGGAAACGATTTGTAAACCGTTTTACACCTGGTGTTTTGAACAAAAGGCTAATGATATAGCATTGCTAGCATTTGGTACCATGTCACTGTCGAGTGCGTTTTAAGGTTCAACAGAAAGGTTACCTCCACAAGGGTTTCATACATTGATGGGACATTAATGTTTACCTTATCCAGCCGCTCATTATGACTAAAAATAAAGCAAAAGCTTTCATTTGTTAGCGCCGAGCGTCCGCTAGCCAACATGCTATTAGCCTTGCTAACATCCGGTCCCGGACATTTCAAAAGGAGTTCGTTTTAAAGCACAAAACGAATGTTATGTTTTAAAGCATAAAGCGTAACTGTTCTGCTCCGCCATCCTCCGATGGTGTTATGAGCCTTATTCCCGCATCAATATGGTATATTAATGCCGGTTTTCAAGGCAATTTTGATAACTTTATGTTGTAACCTCTTAGCCACCGCGTTGCTACAGCGACCCCTAGCTTCCGGAGGTAGAATCGCATAAACAAAGGCAAACAAATTCTGAATTAAATGGTTTTACAGGACAAAACGGTCCTCAGAATGTTATTTTCTCAAAATAATGTTCTGGTTAACTTGGGCTTTGCATTGTGAATGGATTGAAATACATGCCAAATGTTTTTTAACTCCATTCCATGTTTTTTCGGAATCAAATCTTCAGTGAACAAGGATTCACTGAATTAATCTGATTATGATCAACCACTTTTGTTTTGTCTTTTGTTTGTTTTGCATGTAAATAGTTCCTTTGCTTAGCTTCGTTTTATCTTTGTTTTGCTTAGTAGTTTAGTTAAGTTTCACTAGCCTAGTAGAGAGGATTTGTTAATCGAAATATTATGTTAATTCAGATAAACAGCATTACATAGTGATGTTCACTTTATTTCTGTTATTAAATTCTTGGACTTGAAAAGAAGTTGTCACTCTTTATTCTATGTGTGTGCAGGTTTTGCTGTTAAAAGATCGCTAGTGCTCGAATTCATCCCTTTCAACCATTGTCTTGATATCAGCTGAAGAGCTGATCATCACCAGACAATACTTAACAGACAGAGGGTTATTTAATAAACATTAAATAACTTTAAAACAGTGTATCATTGCACAACAATTCACTGTGCGCCTTAGGGTCCGAAAAATACGGTAAGCATTTCAGTAACAGTTTTTTTCAGGCCCAGCCTGGGTTTCTCAAGCCCTCCTCAGGAACAGGGCCAAACTGAGTTGGCTCAAGCGGAGCTTTGACGTGAACACACTGCTTTGCAGTGACTGCCATGGGTGGGGAGAAATTACGAGTTTTTTCTATGAGGAAGTAAAGAAATACTGACATTAATATGAAGGACCACCATGAACAATGTGGGTCAAACAGATTTTCCTTTTTCCAATGAGCAAAGCATCTCACACACAATAAATATCTGAGCCTTTTGGTGTAGACTTCCGGCAAGGGTTAGAGTTGATTTGAAATATGGCAGCACATTGTGACTGACTGCAGATGGGTCCCCTATCTCTTCGGGGGAAATACTGTGCTGCTTTGTTCACGGTGCAAACGAATGGAGCAAGCAGTGATAAATTTTTTTTAATCAAAAATGACCTGTATTTAGACACGTATTTTTTCCTTTTTCCATCTGAGCTGACTTCCGGTTGCTTGAACTTCAAAATAAGGTAAGAAGAGAGCCTGAAACGTCTGTCTGATCTTTATTACAAATAGTATACTTAGTATGCTATTTAGTATTATAGTTCTATAAATAGCATACTTCGTGTCAATTAAGCCATGCTTATTGCCTATTTTAAAAGTAAAGTAACAGAAAACACAGTTAAAGCTCTATAACAGCTTAAATCTTTCCTTTATGACCAAGCTTATTGTTAGAGTTGCTTAGGTTACCCTGAGCTATCTCTGTAGGTATGCTGCTATAGGCTTAGGCTGCTGGTGGACGTCAGGGTCTATTTTTTCTCACTTTGCTGAGTTATCCTACTGTTCCCCAATTTGCATTGTTTGTTGTTATTTCAACTTTTACATTTTTGTTCTGTGATTTTTCTCTTGATCTGCCTCCCTTGGATAATATCCAGGGGAGGCAGATCATCCGCTATTACTATTTAACATAGAAATGATTCCTGGATCAATGTGTGCTTTTGTGCTTTTTGTGTCTCTGCTCTGTCTTCTCTAACTCCCAGTCGGTCAACGCAGATGAGCGTTCACACTGAGCCTGGTTCTGCTGGAGGTTCTCCTCCCTGTTAAAGGGGAGTTTTCCTCTCCACTGTAGTTTCATGTTTGGTCAGTATGAGGGATTGCTGCAAAGCCATCCACAATGCAGACAACTGTCCACTGTGGCTCTACGCTCTTTCAGGAGGAGTGAATGCTGCTTGGAGAGACTAGATGCAACCTGCTGGGTTTCCTTAGAGTGGAAACTTTCTGACCAACCTGGAGTATTTGATTGAATTTGACTTTGTAAAGTGCCTTGAGATGACATGTGTTGTGAATTGGCGCTATATATATATATATATATATATATATATATACAGTTGTGGTCAAAAGTGTACATACACTTGTAAAAAAATCATAATGTTATGGCTGTCTTGAGTCTTCAATAAGTTCTACAACTCTTATTTTTCTGTGATAGAGTGATCGGAACACATACATGTTTGTCACAAAAAACAGTCATAAAGTTTGGTTCTTTCATAAATTTATTATGGGTCTGCTGAAAATGTCACCAAATCTGCTGGGTCAAAAATATACATACAGCAACATTAGTATTTGGTTACATGTCCCTTGGCCATTTTCACGGCAACTAGGCGCTTTTGGTAGCCATCCACAAGGTCCTGGCAAGCTTCAGGTCGAATGTTTGACCACTCTTCTTGACAGAATTGGTGCAGTTCAGCTAAATGTGATGGTTTTCTTGCATGAACCTGTTTCTTTAGCACTGTCCACATGTTCTCAATGGGGTTTAAGTCAGGACTTTGGGAAGGCCATTCTAAAACCTTAATTCTAGCCTGGTTTAGCCATTCCTTTACCACTTTTGATGTGTGTTTTGGGTCATTGTCTTGTTGGAAAACCCAACTGCGCCCAAGACCCAACCTTCGGGCTGATGGTTTTAAGTTTTCCTGCAGAATTTGGAGGTAATCCTCCTTCTTCATTATCCCATTTACTTTCTGCAAAGAACCAGTTCCACTGGCAGCAAAACATCCCCAGAGCATAATACTACCACCACCATGCTTGACAGTAGGCATGGTGTTCCTGGGATTAAAGGCCTCACCTTTTCTCCTCCAAACATATTGCTGGGTGTTGTGGCCAAACAGCTCAATTTTTGTTTCGTCTGACCAGAGAACTTTCCTCCAGAAGGTTTTATCTTTGTCCATGTGATCAGCAGCAAACTTCAGCCGAGTCATAAGGTGCCTTTTCTGGAGCAAGGGCTTCTTTCTTGCACGGCAGCCTCTCAGTCCATGCCGATGTAAAACACACTTGACTGTGGAGACTGACACCTGTGTTCCATCAGCTTCCAAATCCTTGCAGACCTGCTTCTTGGTGATTCTTGGTTGACTCTTGACCATCCTGACCAATCTCCTCTCGGCAGCATGTGATAGCTTGCGTTTTCTTCCTGATCGTGGCAGTGACACAACTGTTCCATGCACTTTATACTTGCGTATAATTGTCTGCACAGTTGCTCTTGGGACCTGTAGCTGCTTTGAAATGGCTCCAAGTGACTTCCCTGACTTGTTCAAGTCAATAATTCGCTTTTTCAGATCCACACTGAGTTCCTTTGACTTTCCCATTGTAGCTTTTGTAGCTGAGTCTAATCACTGGGTCAAATGAGCCCTATTTAAATGGGCTCATGAGAAGTCAACAGCTGTAGTCAATCAGAATCACTTAGAAGAAGTGAAGAGGCCATGACATGAAGCTAATTTGATTGACACAACTCGCTACATCACCAAAGTTGACAAATTTTGTTGCTGTATGTATATTTTTGACCCAGCAGATTTGGTGACATTTTCAGCAGACCCATAATAAATTTATGAAAGAACCAAACTTTATGACTGTTTTTTGTAACAAACATGTATGTGTTCCGATCACTCTATCACAGAAAAATAAGAGTTGTAGAACTTATTGAAGACTCAAGACAGCCATAACATTATGATTTTTTTACAAGTGTATGTACACTTCTGACCACAACTGTATATATATATATATATATATATATATATATATATATATATATATATATATATATATATATATATATATATATATACCGTGCAATAATCCTGATGTAGTGACTTCTGCTGCTATCAACACCTGAACATATGTCAGTACACATGTATGTATGTATGTACAAATGTATACACGAATGTATATGCACATATATACGTGTAGATACGTATGTATGTAGGCGTATATATATATATATATATATATATATATATATATATATATATATATATATATATATATATATAGACCACTATGAATGTAAATAAGACATCATATTCCCATTCCTATTTCTTTTTGTATTTTTTGGTATTCTTTTTGATCCATTGTATATATGAAGATTCACTGTATATAACTGAATGCACCTCCCCTACTCTGCACCTTCTTGTATGAGCCGATGTGACGAGTGAATTTCTCCATTGTGAGATCAATAAAGACTATCTTATTTATATATATATATATATATATATATATATATATATATATATATAATTTAATTGAATTGAAAATAAAAAGCCCACTAAATGTGACCTAAGCCATACGGATTGGATTAATGTGTTTATGTGCGTCTTTCTCAACAAATAAGGCACACTAAATATTCTTCCCAAGTGTGTAATATCACTCCGCCCCTTCACGTACATAGCTCTCTCCTGAGAGAGAGAGCTGTCTGTTTCTGTCGGGAGGAGAGTATAGTTGGACTACACTGCCCTAATTCTAACATAAGCCCAAAATAAACGCAACTTTTATATTGAATTAACTTACTAAGTTTATTGTTGCTAGCGCATACCCCGGGGGCGGGCTGCCTAAAGGCTCCCACATACTCGGGCATAATGTGCGCATACAGGGTCCGAAATTAACACTTGCCAGACGCCAAATGTAAATTTTCCGTGTGGGGAGTAAATTTCAATAATGGGCCTTCTGTTTTCCGGTATTCCTCATCATCTACCTGCTGTCAACCGGTTTAGCTCCATGTCACTACAATCATTAGCTGTATAAGCTAAGGAAGATAATATTAGTGAAAATAATACCCTGTCTTGTGGTCGAGCAGCAGTACTTGACCAGAGCTTTCCATAAGTTCACTACAGGTAGATGATGAGTGCCAGAAAAACGGAAGTCCCATAAAGCTGTCACTGTTTTAGCTCCATATACAGTGGTCTGCAAAAGTTTGGGCAACCTTGTTAATTTCAATGATTTTCCTTCATAAATCATTGGTTCTTAGGATAAAAAAAATCAGTTAAATATATCGTATAGGAGACAAACACAGTGATATTTGAGAAGTGAAACGAGGTTTATACCATTTACAGGAAGTGTGCAATAATTGTTTGAACAAAATTAGGCATGTGCATAAATTTGGGCACTGTTGTCATTTTACTGATTTCAAAATCTTTAGAACCAATTATTGGAACTCAAAATTGGTTTGGGAAGCTCAGTGACCCTTCACCTACATACACAGGTGAACCCAATTATGAGAGAGTATTTAAGGGGTGGCAATTGTAAGTTTCCCTCCTCTGTGAATCTTCTCTGAAGAGTAGCGACATGGGAGTCTCAAAAGAACTGTCACATGAACTGAAAACAAAGATTGTTCACCATCATGAATTAGGGGAAGGATACCGAAAGCTGTCTAAGAGATATCAGTTGTCTGTTTCGACAGTTAGGAACATAGTCAGGAAATGGAAGACCACAGGCACAGTTCAAGTTAAGGCTCGAAGTGGCAGACCAAGGAAAATCACGGATAAACAGAAGCGAAGAATGGTAAGAACAGTCAGTCAGCCCACAGCCCAGCACCAAAGACATACAACATGATCTTGCTGCAGATGGAGTCATTGTGCATCGTACAACTATTGCGCGCACTTTACACAAGGAGATGCTGTACGCAAGAGTGATGCGGAGGAAGCCTTTTCTCCGCCCACATCACAAACAAAGCCGCTTGAGGTATGCTAAAGCACATTTGGACAAGCCGGCTTCCTTTTGGAATAAGGTGCTGTGGACTGATGAAACTAAAATTGAGTTATTTGGACATAACAAGGGGCGTCATGCATGGAGGAAAAACAACACAGCATTCAGTGACAAGGCTGAAGCTGCGCTGGGGCTGGATCTTTCAACAGGACAATGACCCTAAACACTGCTCAAAATCTACTAAGGCATTCATGCAGAGGAACAAGTACAACGTTCTGGAATGGCCATCTCAGTCCCCAGACCTGAATATTATTGAAAATCTGTGGTGTGACTTAAAGAGAGCTGTCCATGCCCACCATCAAACCTGAATGAATTAGAGGTGTTTTGTAAAGACGAATGGTCCAAAATACCTCCAGCCAGAATCCAGACTCTCATAGGAAGCTATAGGAAGCGTTTAGAAGCTGTTATTTCTGCAAAAGGGGGATCTACTAAATATTGAGTTAATTTTTTTTATTGTGTGGCCCAAATTTATGCACATGCCTAATTTTGTTTAAACAATTATTGCACACTTCCTGTAAATGGTATAAACTTCGTTTCACTTCTCAAATATCACTGTGTTTGTCTCCTATATGATATATTTAACTGATTTTTTTTATCCTAAGAACCAACAATTTATGAAGGAAAATCATGGAAATTAACAAGGTTGCCCAAACTTTTGCAGACCACTGTAGCTCGGGTAAAATTCCCTATGCTCTCTGTCTCTCATCATGACCACTCTGATGATGCTTATTAGAGTAAACTTCCATATGGTTTCTTGCTAAATGAATAAGTGATGAGCTGCACCTTACAACTAGCCCTTTCTTAGACAGCTCTCTGTTTAACTTCACCCAGGGTTATGCTGCTCTCCTTCCACCTGTTCCCAAGATCATGCACACGCCAGGCTTGCAATCTCCAACTGGCTATGAGGTATACTTGCATTTGTAGCTGCTCTTAAATGAGCCGGCTTCCCCTTTGTAGCTATGTTATAGGCATTCAGGGTAACTTGTTGGGTAACGAACAATTTACCAATCTGCACCAGCTTCACGATGCCACCTGTGGACAAATGACCATTTTTTTATCTTCTTTTTCTTTTGACTGACTGATTTTTTTTATTTTGTGAAGCAGACAGACATGGGATAAAGTAGAAACTAAGCAGCTTGCTTTGAAATGAGCATTGGGAATCATAAAGACATGTGGGTGTCTTAATGTATCTTTTTAATTGACATGTATTTTTAAATGTCTCTTTTTAATGAGATCCGAGCAATCTGGGCTGAAGCCCCAGGAGCACAGGTCAAACGGCACCTATGTGGTGAACTATGAACACTAATCCATTCATCTCAACCTGGCTTAACCAAAAAAAATCACATCTTAGCGACAAGTCATAATACAGTCATGGCCAAAAGTATTGAGAATGACACAAATATTATATTTTCACATGATCTGCCCTCTGGTTTTCATGTGTGTATGTCAGATGTTGTCATCACATACAATTGCAATCATATTATGAGTAACAAAAGCTTTTAATGACAGAATGAGTTAATGCAGCAAGTCAATATTTGCAGTGTTGACCCCTCTTCTTCAGGACCTCTGCAATTCTCCCTGGCATGCTCTCAATCAACTTCTGGACCAAATCCTGACTGATAGTCCATTCTTGCACAATCAATGCTTGCATTTTGTCAGAATTCCTAGGTTTTTGTTTTTCCACCCGTCTCTTGATGATTAACCACAAGTTTTCAATGGGATTAAGATCAGGGGAGTTTCCAGGCCATGGACCTAAAATCTCTCTGTTTTGTTTCCTGAGCCAGTTAGATATCACCTTTGCTTTATGGCAAGGTGCTCCATCATGCTGGAAAAGGCATTGTTCATCACCAAACTGCTCTTGGACGGTTGGGAGAATTTGCTCTCTGAGGACATTCTGGTACCGTTCTTTATTCATGGCTGTGTTTTTAGGTAAGACTGTGAGAGAGCCGACTCCCTTGGCATAGAAGCAACCCCACACATGAATGGTTTCAGGATGCTGTACAGTTTGCTTGAGACAAGACTGGTGGTAGCGCTCACCTCGTCTTCTCCCAACAAGCTGTTTTCCAGATGTCCCAAACAATCTGAAAGGGGATTGATCAGAGAAAATGACTTCAGCCCAGTCCTCAGCAGTCCACTCCCTGTACCTTTTGCAGAACATCAGTCTGTCCCTGATGTTTTTCCTGGAGAGAAGTGGCTTCTTTGCTGCCCTCCTTGAGACCAGGCCTTGCTCCAAGAGTCTCCGCTTCACAGTGTGTGCAGATGCACTCACACCTGCCTGCTGCCATTCCTGAGCAAGCTCTGCACTGCTGGTAGCCCGAGCCCGCAGCTGAAACACTTTTAAGAGACGGTCCTGGTGCTTGCTGGTCTTTCTTGGGCGCCCTGGAGCCTTTTTGGCAACAATGGAACCTCTCTCCTTGAAGTTCTTGATGATGCGATAGATTGTTGACTGAGGTGCAATCTTTCTAGCTGCCATTCTCTTTCCTGTTAGGCCATTTTTGTGCAGTGCAATGATGACTGCACGTGTTTCTTTAGAGATAACCATGGTTCACAGAAGAGAGACAATGATGCCAAGCACCAGCCTCTTTTTAAAGTGTCCAGTGGTGTCATTCTTACTTAATCATGACAGATTGATCTCCAGCCCTGTCCTCATCACCACCCACACGTGTGTAAATGGAGCAATCACTGAAACCATGTTAGCTGCTCCTTTTAAGGCAGGGCTGCAATGACGCTGAAATGTGTTTTGGGGGATAAAGTTTATTTTTCTAGGCAAATATTGACTTTGCAATTAATTGCTGTTACGCTGATCACTCTTTATAACATTCTGGAGTATATGCAAATTGCCATTATAAAAACTGAAGCAGTAGACCTTGTTAATATTAACATTTGAATCATTCTCAATACTTTTGGCCATGACTGTACAGTGGGACATAAATAAATAGTTTATGGAATCGGTGTCTTGAGATGAAAAAAAATGTATAATGTTTTTCTTGTATTTGAAGCACAGAATATAGTTGTCCTTACATTGTGACATAGAAGAACTGCCCACAGAATTGCTGTTGGATGAGATTTTGCAAGTTGGGATTCTTCTCCTTGGACAATGTCTCCTCCAACAAGGACAAGAAAAGATTGGAAAACTCCTGGGCATCCTGGTGATAAAAATAAATGATATTTAGTGATCTGACTTAAAAGAAACCCTAATTAATTATGTTAGTGATTCTAAAATGTATCAGTAAACAAAATAAATACATTAAAATTCAGTCAAAATGATTTGCTGCAGTGCTGCTCAGTCAGTAGTTTAGTGGAAGTTATTAAAAAATACCTAAATCTAATAAAAATGATGCACTGCAATTACAACACAGTTCCTTATCAAATTAATAGTGAATACAATGGGTTTACTACAGAGAAAAACATTACTGTTATCTATTACACATCGAAAGTAAATCCGATTTTTTTTAAGCCTTCCAAACATGACTCCAGTTCGATATTACAGTTTATTTCTGAAATGAAATTAGGACCAACGATGACCAACGATTTGTGTCTGATTCACCTGTTGCTGTCCCGTATCCAAACCCAGTGCTTTGACAAGCCCTGAGGGGTCGATGTACTTTCTGTTGCTATTTTGCAGAAGTGCAAATAGATACTGTAGATGTTCACATATTGACTGGGGCTCATAATCTGGGAGAAACAAAGTTAAATAGAGAAAAGGTCTAAGGTTTTTTGAGATAATTAATGCACTTGACATATAGACTTCAAGTTATTATAATTTACATCTGCTTAAAATTTGGCAATTCCAATTATTTTCTATTGAATTTATTTATATAAAAATAACTTCCAAAGAACATGCTCAAATGTAGCTTTTAGATATACCAGAATCAATATTGTGTTCCTGTGCCCTTGAATTTTGGCACTTATAAAGGCTCCTACGAAGCTCCAGGTTATGGAACCACACTTGCAGGAATGTGTTGACGTAACAAGTTGCACCGAGGTTGGTCAGGCCAACAAATATGTTCTGGAAGCAGGCAAAGAAATAAATAAATACAGAAAAGGTCAACTAGAGTATCTTCTAAAATTATTTCATGAATGGCACTATAACATACTACTAAAGAACATTAGATAAAGAATACTATATAGATATTAATAACGGGGTTATAACTTAAAAAAATACCTTTTCTCTGCGTTCTGAATTTGGATCATCAATGTTATGGAAAGTGTTTTCATCAATCTCTCCAAGCCACACCTGTTCCCCAATACCCACAAGACAGTTTGGGTTCCCCTTGCAATTCCTCCTACAAAGAAAAATCATGACCATTGCCTTCCTTTCATTGACGCCACTTTAACTATCATAGTTTCTCTGATAAATGGAAATGATATCATGATATAACTGAATTTGGATGCTCTTTAGACTCAATAATCTCAATAAACAGTTAATATGTTGTCAAATGCCAGACTTGACAGTAGTAAATACACAGCAGAATGTGAAAGGAGTTGGAGTTGAAAGTAACACTAACTAATAATCATTTACTGGTATCGCAGGTTGGGAGGGGGTAAAGCTATAAAAATTTACACAAATACTACATGTGAAACTTTAAATTTACATGAACAAAGTGAATGTGTAGTATACCTCGATAAAAAGTACAAAATCAATCTACACACACGACACAGTTCTAAAGAAATCTATCTGAGCAAGCAAAAAGAGAACAGAACTTTACCACGATGAACAGAAAGTCGAAGCATGAAAACGCAGCTTTGTTTGTTAACATCTCTATACAAAGAGAACCATCGAGTTCAACTTTAAATGTAACTTTGTTTCTGCACACACTCGAATAGTTTCAAATGTCCACATTGTACCTGCAGATTCCTCTCTTGCAGGCCGGGATGTTGATCCGATATGCTAGCTCTATATGTTCCTGTTTTATGTCTTCTGGTTTTACAGATTCCACCCAAAGCCAAGCGGCTTTCTCCAGTTTTACGCGGGGTGCCATTTTCCAATGATGTAACGTCTACACCAGAATCAGAAAAGTAAGAAAAGGCTAAAAAAAGAGACAACATTAAAAAGATAATTATTTCAACTACCAAACTATTCCATGGACATGCTAACACGGTCAGTTAGCCGAAGCTAAATTATAGCATGCAGCTCAATAAGAAATGCTCCTGTTCTCAGTATGCTACTTATTTGACCCAACTAATGTAGGTTAATTTTAACTGTCACAGCAAAGTTGAACTTAAAAAAACACACATACTCCACACCCCTATAGATCAAACGTTAAAATACGATAGCTACCAACAAATAGTAAATTGAAGCGCCTCCGCTGGACACTAAACTCGTGAAGTTAGCTGGCTAGCCAAAATGTAGCTAGCCCGACTGTTTGTGCTAGCAGCAAGACGTTCAGTTTCTCACCATCTAACGCAGATGTAAACAGTTTATTGTGTTAATGATGGATATTATCGAACCTCTCATGCGTGAAGCTGCTTCATCGGTATATGCATAATGGATTATTACATCTTATTTGCGGTTTATTTTAGATTTAGCGCCCTTGCGTCAGTTTATAAATAAATAATTCCTCCACTCGAAATCAACGCGACGTCAACAAGTGACGCAAGCGACGTAAGGTAAAGAAGAAGGCGTCTGAACACAAGATCCATGAGAAAACTTCCACTTATAAAAAAGTGCATTTGTTTTTATCTCCACTTAAGGTTTAAAATATTAAATGCAAAATCACCAGAAAAAGGAGACAAAAATATACTGTTTTTTTTTTACTTATTAAAAAAGGCCTCGAAAATCACTCTGTGCAGTAAATCTAGCGGGCGCTGTTTCTTTTGTAAATATCAATGGTCCCACCTTATGTTTTAGCCTAAAACAAACATATATATATATATATATATATATATATATATATATATATATATATATATATATATATATATATATATATATATATATATATATAAATATATGTATATATATATATATGCATATATATATATATATATATATATATATATATATATATATATATATGTATATATATATATATGTATATATATATATATAAATATATATATATATATGTATATATATATATATATATATATATAAATATATATGTATATATATATATATATATATAATTAATAATAAATAAAAATAGATATATAAAATCTAGATTTATTGGCGTGAAACTCAGCTTTGTGGTGCTGAGCTAATTTATTTTATTTTTTTACATATTCTGTTGGAGGTCTGAAATTCTACCTTTGGAGCTTACGTTACACTTTAGAGCTGACTCTAACTGTCTTTAGGCTGAATGAAGCCTTAATTAGATTTTTCTGAGATTTGCTTCATGACTGAAGCTAGCTATTTACATTGGTTTATGAAGAAGCTAAGCAAAAAAAATGAGGAAATTAAACACACTGGCTCCATTAGAATATACTATAACCCGACAATGCAAAAGCAGAATTTAGAGCATCCCCTGCAGCTCATAGCTGCTGTGGACACCACCCAATAAGGTTTTTCTATTTCAGAAGATATGGTGAATACAGAATCAAATAAAACATGTTCTCATAACAGCAGAATTAGGGGTCTAAGTGTTCAGAGTTGCTGATTATGAAAAGAGAAATTACGAATATGTCAACTAGAATTGATGATATAATGGAGTGCGCTACTGTACGCTCACAACAACAACCAGTCCCTGATTTGTTGACACGACACGATTTGACAGAAAGTTCAGATTTTCAAACTCCAGCAAAAGTCACCACAAAAAATAAAAAAATAAATCATTATTGACAATGTTAATCTGCAAAGAGTTTATGTAGATAGTAAATATTTAGGTGGAACATTGGATCATATGATCTGCTGGAAACAAAAAAGAATCTGGAGAAAAACAAAATATAGGTATGTAAAAAAATAAAAGAATAAAAAAGAATTGACGCATTTTGCGGTATCAGCCATTCATGTGAACATTTTCATTTTGTGCGGTCATCACATACTTTCTGTCGATTCCAGTTCAAAATCACTGTTAAGATCTTTTAAATTTGCACATAAATGGTAGGTGCAGTTGGCCGAAGTGAGGTTAAAGCATTATGACTACCAAGGCAAAATTAATTACACACATGAACATGAAACATGTACATGAATCAGTCAAACTTTCATCATACATATCCAAATGGCACGGGCCCATTTTAAAACAATAGCTCTTGCCATAAGATATTCAAGATAAATAATGTCATGTAAAACATGGGCAATTTAAAACAGCCATAGCTTAGAAACATACAGCAGGAGTTCACAAACCTGTCTAGATAGAAATAATTTGGACTACAGGAACTGATTCACAAATATAGAGCAAAAAAATTATAATTATTGGTCAGAATGACCTCTGTATAAAACTGTGAATAAACACCTCTTCACAAAATACAAAATTCTAGAAAAACTCCTTAATAACTGTCTGGATAAATTCATAGATAAAAATAAATAAATAGCAGAAAGTCGATGTGGATACAGAGCTCACCGATCAACAGTATTTATAATTGACACAAGCAAGGATATAACTCTTTAGACCAAAAACAGCACACAGTTGGAATATTCCTGGGTCTGAAGAAAGCATTTGACACCATAAATCACAACATTATTAATTTCATAAACTTGAACATTACGGCATCAGGGGCAATGTATTGAACTGGGTGAAGAGTTATCTTTATTACAGGAGGCAGTTTGTCAAGCTGGGTGACTACATATGTGCATACCTAGAACCAGAACCAAACACGGAGAAGCAACATTCAGTTCCTATGCTCCACTTCTCTGGAACAAACTCCCAGAAAAAAGTGCTGAAAGCCTGAGTTCTTTTAAATTAAGATTAAAAACATTTGTTTAGGACTGCCTTCGACTGTTCTAGTTAAATTTTTTTACTGAAACATCATTAGTTCAACTTTGTAGTCCAACTGTTTTTAATATTTGCTTTTAGTTTTTATTTTCACATGTTTTGTTTTGTCTCTACATTTATTGCTTTTATTTTGTTTTATTTTCCTATATTTTAATCATGTAAAGCACTGCATTGTCTTTGTACTGAAATGTGCTTTACAAATAAATTTGCCTAGCCTTGCCTTACTATTCTTAAAGTTTGGACATGACTTGTAGCGTCCACTATGGGTCAGTATTGAGTCTTAAATAGTTTATTTTGCACCTTAACGATCTATGGAAGGTCTCACAGTCACTGAAGTGTTATCTGCAGATTATACAAACCTTTTTTGCTCTGGTAATAATCTGCAATTGTTAGTACAAAGAATTAATGCTGAGCTTAAAAAAACAAAAGTTTTGTTTGGTAAAAATAAATGATCATTCAATTTAAGACCAAAACGAGATTAATTTTGTTTGGGTATGGAACAACTAAACCATGGTTACAAGTTAATTTAATTGTTGATGTTCAATAATCACTGATGAAGAAATATGTTGGAAATCTCACATTATACATGTACAAGCTAAAGTAACAAGGGGAATTGCAAGTGGCAATGAATCGGACCATTATCATATTGTCCAGTTATTGCAACAATGAACGGGCCAAATGATAATAGAGATAGTACATAAAAGATACAGAAACTAATAAAAATGCTGTGACATTTGTCAGGAATGTAACGGCAAACCATAAAAAATAAATAAATAGATTTTTATATTGCTACTCTATTTTCTCTTGTATTACTCTTTAATAATATATGTAAATATATATTATAAGTATTTGTATGTGAATGAGTGCATGTTATATGTGCACAAATGTGTAATCTGGTTCATGTATACAAAAACCAGATTTCACAAAAACAGGGACATTGTTTTAAAACGTTCACTAGACATTCAGAGAACTTCAGAAATGCGTATTCTTAACAAGATAAAATAGAGATTTGGTAAATAAAGAAATTAACCACCATGAAGCTTTAAAAGACATAAAAACTGATTAAAGAAAATCACATCAAAAATGATTTATATATATATATATATATCAAGTTGTTTGTTGACCAGGCAAAAACCACATGCTCCCTCTGATAATTAAAGCTTGTCCTTCATCCGCCAGTCTTCATCTTTCATAGTTGTATGGATTAGACTGATGCATTTCATTAATTTCTTGTACTAATTATGCTTGAGTTCCAAAATTGTTTTTCTTCATTCTGCAAAATACTAAGAAATCAGTTACGGCCAGTGGCCTTTTTGTCTGTTTTGTTTTTCTTTCTAATATGTTTGCAGGTGTAGTTGCATCTTCCTGCCAGCTGGTGCCACTGTGGAAACTTGCAGACCTCCCGAAGTCTCCTCCTGGTTTACCTTCAGCCACTTCCTTCTGTCATCATCCTCATTCTGGATTGGACACTCGCCTGATTGCCTCACCAATCCGCGGAGAGCCCTCCTTATTTAAACTCAGCTCTCCCACGCAATCACCGGGCAGCTGGGTTCTAGAGCAGCTTGCCACACTGCCGGTTGTGGTTTTGTTTGTTGTGATGTTTTTCTGTAACACTCTGTTAACCTGACAATTCCTGGTTGTGTTACTCGTTTTCTGACACTTTGTTAACCTGACTATTGTAGGCTGTGTCACTCGTCTGGCAATTTGCCGTGGCACTCTGTTTAAGCTAGTGATGGTGAGATGAAGCCTCATGAGGCATTGAACCCCTTGAGCCAACTGGTTCGAGAGAGGGTTCATTTCTTGATGCTTCATGTGCACACGACACCACCTACTGGCGAGGTGTATAATCACAGCCAGCTGGATCTTAACACCTGTGATGCATTGAATTTTTGTCTATTATGACTCTTGGGAATGACTTCACAAAAGGTGTAGAACGAAATAATTTGTCTACATAAATTTTGTATACACATGTGTATAATAAAACATTGTTTGAATGTATTCTCTGTGTGTAATTATTCCCAAAATAGTAGTGACGTGATATGGCATGGTGTGTAATAATGTTTTTCTGTGACTCTAGAAAAATGGCATGGGCTTAATCAGGCAGAGGACAATGAAAGTGCTTGTGGAACTAGGCAGGCGGTAGTGAATAGGCTAATGCTTGTGTAACTTGGATGATTTCATGCATTTTTATTAAGAAACATCAATTTCTCCACAGTTTTTGGTTTCAAATGATTTCTTTTTTTTGATACTACTTCTCCAGCCTTTGAAAAGACACGCTCACATGGCACAGATGATGCCGGGGTGCATAAATAAATAAGTGCAAGTATGTACAGATTGGGGTACTGTGACCGATGATTAGCCCAGTACTATACGGTCCCACAGTTTCCCCTCAGCAGCAACACTGAAGCACACAGAGGTTCCCGCTGCGTCTTTACGCACGATCCAGCTGCTGATGTCTCCTCTCTTTTCAGCTCAATGCAATTCTAGACAGTAACAGTTTATAACCTATATCACCTTTCACAGCAACAGGTTTCTCATCTCAGTCGACCAGACAAATCTCTATTGCTCTCCTCAGTGCGCTCTGGGCGGTGAGGTGGGAGGATTTTACCCGATGGTGCGCTGCGTGCGAGGGATAAACAGGGTGGAAATGCATAAATAAAAACTGTAAAGGGCTCCTATACAGTGATCATAGGAGCTGACCGGTCTGAGATCAACCTCCTGATGTTACAAGTTCTTTAAAATGACTCTTAAAAGTGCGCACCCAAATTACAAGTAACGTAATTTTGCGCACCTGAATTAAAGCACAAGGCAGCAGCGCACCGAAGCGCCACGGTTCTGTTTTGTTTAAAACAAAAGATCATGAAACACAGCCATAACTCTCCTAGTGACTTTAACTGGCACACTTTGCTACGGGTGTGAGGACATTAAACGTAGTGATTCACGTTTTGAATGGTGAACGGTGATAAAAGCCCCTGGGTTCGAGGGAAAGGAGGGGGGAGAGGAGCAAGCGCTGAGGCACAGAAATACGGTGCATGTAGTTAAAAAATGCAGAATTAATAAAAACAACTTATAAACAGACGTAGCGTTTTAAACTGCATCTGGTGAGCAGAACTGTTTTATGATCCAGAGTGCAGCCATCACTGGTTCTGAATGAAGGCAATATCTGGCAGCAGCTCTCTTCCCCCGCCCCCTCCCCTCCTGCGTACGTAGTACAGGACCGTACCGGCTCACTTTTACCGCTGGTTGAGACTAAAATTATTCATAACTCTGATCGCTCTTCCTGCTGCTCTGTTAACATGAACTGCAGCAGGAATTACTGATGGCCACAAGCTGTGAAAGAAGCTGAAACATCTCAGCAGAAGGCGGAGTTTTTATCGTCCGCTGCCCAGATGGGCGTTGGGATTTTTATGCGTGAAAAATGCCATGTTTGCGTGTGACCGTGTGAAGTCAGTGACGGTCAATGCGTGATAGTTGAGAGCACTGATCTATCTATCTATCTCTCTCCTAAACTCTCCAAACACCAAACTAACTGTCTCAAACTAAATAACCACTATCCAAACTCTGCTATCCAAACTATCCAAACTCTATCCACTCTCTCAACTGACCGCAACTCGCCTACAACAACCCACATTTAGAATGGAGCCTGTGGGGTTTCTAAAGCTGTCAAACCCTGCACCAAAATCTGAATCACTTCCCGAAGCAGTCACGTGGTACAGCCGGGCAGCGAGGCTTCGGACGTCATTGTTTTCGGCTCCTCCCCTAAATGAAGCAAGCCTCGATACGCGCATTGCGGAAACGCCCCCTCCATTACTCGACACACGCCTCGAAGCCTCGGCACATCACGTAACATCACTAGTTTAAGCCTTTCAGTTGCTGGTTGTGTCACTGGTTTGATGTTTTGCTTTTGACTTTTAGTTTATTTTAGTGTTGATGCTGTTTCCGGCATCAACACATTAGTTCATGTGGCCTTAAGTCCTCTTTGGGTTTCTTTTATTAGATCAAGTCCTGTCCTTTACTTTTGGTAGGGTACTTATTGTTTCCATAATTTTTGTTCCTACAGCCAACTTGACAATAAACTGTTACATTTTTTCATACTCTCTTTTGTGTTGGCTCTAAATGCTACTTCCCCTTCCCCCTAGACGAGCTGGGTCGTAACAAATCATATGTACAGAAGTACAAAGAGTTTTTGCCATGAAGGTCAGCTCAGGTCCATCCTGCTTCACTAGTTATCCTTGAGATGTTTCTACAGCTTAACTGGAGTCCATCGCTGGTAAATCCAGTTGAGTGAACAGGGTTTAGAACGCCACACACCTGTCTATACAGGGTCCCACGGCTGACAGTGGATTGGAAGACAGGATTGATTCAAGGGACAAATGTGAATGCTACAGAAAACACTCTGAGCACGTAGACCTCCTTCATCCCTAATGGCTTGGATCCCCCAGGGCCCTTCCTAGAGCTGGCTGGCTGTCTGAACTGAGCCACCCATTACCCTATTGAGACAGTGTCTTGCCCACGGCCAAAACCAAATACAATAACAACTAATCTAAAAGCAGTAAATCATAAAAATTAGGGTGGCTCAACGTGAATCAAAAAATAAAACAATTAAATGTGGTTTATTGACTATAAGAGGCTTTGAAACACTTTGTTAATTAATGAATTGGTTTCTGATAATCAGGTTGATTTATTTTTGTCTCACAGAAACCTGGCTACAAGAGGACTATGTTAGTATAAATGAGTCAGCTCCCTCCAATTATTTAAATTTCCACATTCCCAGAACTACAGCAAGAGGAGGAGGAGTAGCAACCATCTTTCAGTCTGATTTATTAATTAGTCCCAGGCCAATTAATAACTACATTCGTTTTGAACATTTAACCCTCAGTTTCCCTCATCCAAACTGCAAAGCAATAAAACCTCTTCTGTTTGTTGTTTTGTATCATCCACAAGGCATTATGGTGGGGGATTTTAACATTCATGTTGACACTGAATGTGATAACCCTAGTGTAGCCTTTAATACTATCCTAGATTCAATAAATCTATTTAACTCAATAAATCGATTTAATCTATTAATCTGAATTTACAATTTTTTTAAGATAAAATTTTTGGAAAATCTGGATTTTATTTAGCAAATGCACTCATTGGGTTTCCATGTAGAGAATAGCATACAATGCTGAATATCTGTCTAGGAAAATATATTGTCAAAATATTGCAAAGAGGAAACCTTTTTTTGCCATAATACAAGGCACTTTAATTTACTCATTTACTTAAGACGCTTGAATTCAGGTCAACTCCTAGACGAAATGTTTGAAATAAAAGCAGGTTTTTAAAATAATTTCTTTAATTTGTTTTTTTGAAACAAAAAAAAAGGGGGGAGGGGGGGGGTCGCCCAGCCCTATTATAACCCCAAGTTTAAATCCAAGATATCAAAGGAGTGGCTTCAGGACAGCTCTGAGAATGTCCCAGAGTGGCCCAGCCAGAGCCCAGACTTGATTGATCGGAGGGATCTGTTTTCATCGTGGGGTTTTATGTGTAGAAATTTGAGTGAAAATTAGAGCAAATCAATATTAGAATAAAGCTATAACAAAATACGGAAAAAGTAAAGGGCTGTGAACACTTTGTGGGTGTGCTGTAGATATCTATGGCATATGGTTGCAGTTGCAGTTTAATGACAGCAAGCCTAAAGGCTTTTGTAACATAACAGTAGACAAAGACAGACCCACCGTGTAGGGGTGGCTCTGTCCTTGTGGTGGGGGGATAAAACCTGCTTAAACAAGCCGGCTGGGATCGGGTTGAGCAGCCATTTTGATGTTTGACAATGATCACTGAAAAAAGCTGGTCAATACAAGCAAAGCTCTGAAAAAATAAATAAATAAAAGTTAGGTACTTTATCCCTGGTCTGTCTGAGGAGATTCAGTTTTTTTCCCCTTAATAATATACTTTGAAGATGTTTTCCACATAATCATCAGTAATTATACATTCTATACCATTCATAGGTTAACTTTCTTTTCTGTTTTTAAAACTGTGCCTTTGGTGGGTAACACAAATCCCTTGTGATTGATTTACTATAAGTGCAAGGAAGTCCTCTTGGGACATGAAAACATCTTTCCATGGGCCTTTTTAGGAGAAACAACCACAAAGTTTCCCTTTAAACCCTGAGTGGTCTGGGACAGTACTTTTTTATACATACATACATACATACATATGTATATATATATATATATATATATATATATATATATATATATATATATATATATATATATATATATATAGGGCTGTCAGTCGATTAAAAAAATTAATTTAATTAATTACATACTCTGTAATTAATTAATCTAGATTAATCGCATATAATTTTTGCTGTGAAAGTATTTAAAATATTTAAATTCAAATGTTTCAATGAATAATCAGCATTAGATACATTAAAGTGCTGTTTTCAACAGCAGTCAAACTGAACTAAACAGATGCCAATGTCAAACTGAACTCATGTCAACAGGAAACGTCAACTGAAATGATAATAAAAAAGATAACCTGAATTTAACAGACGTCAACATATTCCATATTCCAATCTACTTTTTAGGCTAATTATACATAATTTAGACCTAGTGCTATTTTAACAAACAAGCATTTTATTAGTTGTTATCTCTTATCTGATGTATTTCTGATGTTTGGCGCTTTGTTTTACCTCGTGTTAAAGTGCTCTTTAAATAATAATGACATTCATGATGATTATGATCAGAATAAACTTTTGCATAACCTCCCAGAAGCTGGAAAGAAAAGAGACAAAAACATTTTTCACAGCTCACTTAGTAACTCTAATATTTTAGTCTAAATACTTTAGCCTAAATATTTTAGGCTAAAATATTACACTTTTTATTTGTTTTTCTTCAATCCCTCGGTGATGTTTAGTAATTTCTGCCAAAGGCTGCAGCATTTTGATTTAATTCATCTGAATGCAGTATTTGCAAGCCCTACTCTGATTGAATGGGGAAAGAAAACTGTCTGTGATTGGCTTTAACAGCCGAGCGAGGGCACAGCTGGTGTTGAGTGTGAAACGAGCAGGTGTGCGCGAGCAAAGTAGCGCGCGAGTAGAGATGGAGCTCACCACGAGGACAGCAGGTTGAGAAGAGTTTTTCAGACCGTGCCAGACCGGTTTTGAGCGTTGAGTTGTTTCACTGCGCGCTTGGATTGGTTCCTGCGCGCTCAAACAGAAGACACGAATATCGCTACATAGTTTCACAGAGTTGAGCGGCAGCGCTGTCTTCTTCTCTGTCTTCATGCGCCTCCCCTGTGACTCTTTGGCGCCTCCCCTGGGGGGGAGATTTTTAGTTGTGGCTGCTTGGACCGCTCTGCTCTTGACATATATATATATATATATATATATATATATATATATATATATATATATATATATATATATATATATATATATATATATATATATACATACACAGGGGCGCAACTACCCAGTATAAGAGGGGCATGCAGCATCAGTTTTGGCGCCCCCCCCCCCTGGATTAAAATAAATAAGTGCCAGACATCATCATGTATGGTCTTTAAATAATAAAGGTTTATTTTAAAGTATATCAGCCACTGTAGGCCTACCATAATAATAATTAGAACAATGTTAACACATAATAAACAGTAGCACAGACCTTTAGAGAGAGAGATGTGACCCTGTAATTACAGCTTCCATGTCACCCAACAAATGTATAGCAGCCTACATGTCTGACAGCACAGCTAACATGAACAGCTAATGGTAAAACAACATCTTTATTGCATATTATTTATGCATGAGTTACTGCATAAGTTATGTTTTCTGGATTCTGGTCATTTATTGTACATGCTACCTTATATTTTCCACTATGTCAGCGCAGCAACATTGGTTTTGCATTAAGCTAGAAGCTAGCTGTAAACCCCCATTTGGCTGCTACATTCCCACTGTTAGCAAACACAAGCTAGTCTGTTCATATATATTCATATTGTATGAATATACAAGCCTAAGTAACGGGAGCAAATCTATGCATGATTCCATGGTAAACCAAAGTCATTGCATTAGTTATGTACATCAACAGCTAATGGTAAAACAAAATATATTAATGATTCCATGATAAACCAGTTTATGTATCTGTTTTCCAGATTCTTGTCCTGTATTGTACCTGCTACCTTACAGGGTTTCCCGCAGCGCTATACTCACGCTACCGCCCCCCCCCCCCCCCCAGTCAATCCGCGCAAAACTTGTCGCCCCGCCAATTCACCGCCTCGCTTAAGCAAATTCCTGCCTTATATTTTCCAGTTTTCAACTCAGCAACCTCGGTTTTGCACATTCTAAGCAAGCTGTGAACCCCCATTTGGCTGCTACGTTAGTAATCGCTAGCTAGTCTCTTAACGTGAATAACGTTATTTGCAAGCCTCCAAGCACAGCCGTCAAACTTTAATTCCTACCTGTTGCCTTTCACCATCCACTTGTTTAACTGCTGTTGCATCCCTTGACATGCCATCTCCCTTTCCCTCTTCCTTTTTTTATTTTTCGCCCTCCACAGCTTTCTTGATTTATCCATTTTCCATAGACAACTAAACTCACTACTGGTAGGCTATTCTATCTGCTCGCTCAGCGCTCACGGCGCCCCCGCTCCCAAGTACATCCCGCTGCAGCCTTCCCACAGGCTGCAGCGGGATGCTTCTCCCCGCTCCCTCTTGTGTCAAAATTCTACGGTGGAATCTTATGACATAGGGCGTCTACTCTATCATGTTTTGTTCTAAAATGTTATTTAAGACATTGAGGAAATTCAAAAATGTTAAAGAAAAGCACAATAGCAGCTACATATAGAAAATACCAAAACTTTTTTTTTTTTTTACCATCACTTTGGCGCCCCCATGGTGCTGCGCCCCTATGCACTGCATATAGTGCATACCCACTTTTTGCGCCACTGTATATATATATATATATATATATATATATATATATATATATATATATAGATATGTATATATATATATATATATATATATATATATATATATATATATATATATATATATATATAGATAGATATGTATATATATGTATATATATATAGATATGTATATATCTATATATATATATATATATATATATAGATATATATGTTGTGAAGGACTAGAGACTTTCACATGAACAGGTAGACTTTTGCTGACTGTCTATGCGTCCTGTGCGTGCAACCCTCGTGGCTACACCTGTGGAGTTAACTGGGGGTGCGAGTCCGAGGGCGCATGCGCATGAGCCAGTGAACAGAGAGACGGAGAGGCGGAAGGATCCCTTGCGTGCTGTGAAGTTATCGTGCCTTTCGGACGCTGTTGTGCGTTCATAAACTGTAAGTTTAGCATTTCTTGTTTTGCGTTAAGCTGTTAATGTGAGTTTGTGGAATAGCGGCATGACTATCCACGTATGTTGCCGAAGATTGCGTTTATAGCGTGTAACGCGCTTACCGCGAGCACCGCGAGTACCGCGATTGAGTAAACAACGGAGGTGTTAACCCTTTCCTGCCGTGTAAACAGAGGTGTTAACCCTTTCCTGCCGTGTAAACAGAGATGTTAACCCTTTCCTGCCGTGTAAAATGGAGATGAGGCTTCTAAGTGGATAATATTTTACTTTACGGCGCAGTATATATTTGTAGTAGTGTCTATTTAGCCATTGTCCATGTGTGTTCTCATATGATTAGCCATACTTTGCTGTTAATGTTGCAGTCACAATGCATATGTATCTAAGAGGCACTGTTATATTCTGTTTACTTATAGAAACCACAATTTCATAACTTCAATGTTACAACCTCCAATAAAACTCTGGACCGGTTCATCATGTCAGTATTTTAATCAGATGCTCCACGGTGGCTCCTGCATAATTAATACTAGGATCAACGAAACATATGGTGCCGAAAGCCGGGAGGAGAAGTTGCCGTGGAATTAATTCATGATGTATACCGATCAACCCAGCCATCCAGCAGATGTTAGGCCAAGGCGTGAGAGAAGGCCACCAGTGTGGTTCAACGACTATGATGTTGAGTATCCAAATTATTTACAGTCCCCTCGAGTAGCTGGAGTCCCAGACAGAGGCGCGGAGAGGGCAGCCGAGACGGACCCTCTTGCTCTCTACTTACCCACACAGCAGTCTGATTATGCCGGTGCGACCAGCCCAAGCCGGCCTGGACTATTTAGACCACTGTACCAGAGCACTCCAGTTTACCCTGCTTCTACAGCTCCAGAGGCTACATCTGCCATTTTGGATGTACTAAGACAACTTCAAGAGGATAATCAGAAGCTACACCGAACAGTCATTCAGATGCAGCGACAAATAAACACCAGAGCATCAGAACCCGAAACATTGCCTCCTCCTCCTCCTCCACCTACGGTGGATAATTCCACTCACCTTCAACTATACGACGCATTGCCTCCCCCTCCTCCCCCACCTGCTGAGGACCACTCTGCCCCCCCTCAACCATTTATAAGAGATATAAGCTTAAAATGGCCGCCACCACCTTTACAGTTGCAGTATGCTGGTGCACAAGATGGCGCACTTAAAGAGGAGCAATACTTCCCCCCTCTGCCACCACATCCAGTTGTTGGGCCTGAGCAACGCACACACCCCTCAAGAAACTACAGTAATGTGGTGGATGGGCTTACAGAGCGCATGCAGAGGATGGGAGAGCTACCACAGCGCCGAAGACCAGTCACGCCAGAGTACTATGAGCCAAACCCAGGTTCTGAATGGGATTCAGTCAGTAATGCGCCATCAGACAGAGGACGGCCTATGCCTTCAGTTCAAGACCAGCACCCCAGACACCACCAGCAAGAGCGTGTGTACCGTGGACCGAAACCAAAGATCCCCCATTTCACGAAACCTGACCCCAGAGAGTTTAATAGGCTCAAGACAGCGCTGGATAACCTATTGCCGGATGACGCAACAGAGCGATTTAAATATCAAATATTAGTGGATCATTTGAGATTTGAAGAAGCTCTGCTAATTGCAGATTCTTATACCAGCTCCAAGAGGCCATATTCAGACACTATGGCATCCCTCACTGACCATTATGGACAGCCTCACCAATTAGCCCTGCGACATATTGCTGAAATGATGGATGCTGCCAATATCCGCGCTAACGACACTAGTGCGTTTAAGAGGTTTGCACTTCGTGTCCGGGCTTTACATGGGATGCTTGACCAATTAGGTGAGAGTGGGCAGATTGAGATGCAATGTGGGTCTCACGTGACGAGATTGCTGCTGAAGCTGCCACAAGACCTGAGAGCGCAGTTCAAGCGTTACTTGTACCCTAAAAACATCCGCATCCCCACCCTGCACCATTTCGCTGAGTGGTTAGATTTTGAGCTAAAAATGCAGGAGACTGTGTTCGAGACGATCAGCGTGATTGGGGCTGCTGACGACTCCAAGAAGGAGAAGCGTAGGGAACCAAAGTCCGCCCGTACCATCAGCGTTTTTCATGGATCTGAACAGCAAGTCAGCACAGCTGTGAGTGAGAAACCCCCGACACTCAGCAACAAGCAAAGTGATAGACAGGCCTATTGCTCTTACTGTTCGAATGATCAACATTATCTGAGTCAATGCTCCAACTTCAGCCAGCTGACCACTGAACAGAAGAAGAGCTGGATAACGGCAAACAGGAAGTGCTGGCGATGTGGCCGTGCTCATCAGGCCTCTCAGTGTCGCCTCAAGACCACCTGCAAGAAGTGTAAAGGGAGGCATCTGGAAATCCTGCATGACGTCAATGTCAGGGTACCCTCTGATGAGAGCAGCAACACAGTCACTAAGCCAAGTGATGTGTTCTACCTCGATCGACGATCAGGTGGCAGTCCAGTGATGCTGAAGGTGAGCAAAGTCATCTTGCGCAATGGAAAGGAAAGCATGGAGGCATACGCCATATTGGACGATGGCTCTGAGCGCACAATTCTACTGGCTACAGCTGCGCAAACACTGAAACTTCGCGGCAAACCAGAAGGCCTAGCTCTGAGAACCGTGCGCCAGGAGGTGAAAGTAATACAGGGCCATTCTGTATCATTCACCATATCCCCTGTAGGCCAGCCAAACAAAGTATTTCGGATAAGTGGAGCCTTCACGGCAGAGCCATTAGGCCTAGCAGACCATACTTACCCTGTGAAGGCGCTGCAGCAGAAGTACAAACACCTCCGAGGGCTGCCTCTTAGAGACCTCAACAGTGTCCACCCAGTCATCCTGATTGGTTCAGACTACCCCGAGCTAATCACACCCATTGAGCCTGTGTGACTTGGTCCCTCAGGTGGACCAGCTGCAGTGAAGACTAAGCTCGGATGGACACTGCAAGGGCCAACCAGGTTAGTTCAGCAGCAGCTACAGTCAAGCCAGTGTTTCCATGTGTCCACCCTTTCACCCTCCACTGAGCTGTTCCAGAATGTTGAAAGGCTTTGGCAACTAGATGTTCTACCATACAGGAGCGAGAAACTTGTAACTCGGTCACGTCAGGATAAGGAAGCCATGGCCATGCTGGAGCAGAAAACTGTGCGCGTAGATGTGAAAGGGACACAGCGCTATGCCACGCCGCTGCTGAGAGTCAACAATATGCCCAAGCTGCAAGCTCATAAGGAGGTAGTTCTTCCCCTACTGCGCAACATTGAGCGTCGCTTGGCAAAGGACCCAGAACGGGCGACTGCATACCGCGAGGAAATAGAGAAGCTGGAACGAGCGGGGTACATCGTGAAAGTCAAGGAAGAAGAGCTGATCAGTGATGGTGAGTCATGGTTCATCCCTCACCATATGGTATCTCACAATGGGAAGAACCGCATTGTATTTAATTGCTCCTTTGTGCATAATGGAGCTAATTTGAATAACCTGCTTCTCCCTGGCCCAACCTTGACTTCTAGCCTGCTTGGTGTTCTCCTGAGATTTCGTGAGCATTCCATCGCTATCAGTAGCGATATAAAAGGAATGTTTCATCAGGTGAGGTTGCTGCCCCAAGACAAAGCATTGCTCCGTTTCCTGTGGAGGGACTTGCAGAAAGATACCCCCATTAGCATCTACGAATGGCAGGTTCTTCCATTTGGGACAACATGTAGCCCGTGCTGCGCCACCTTCGCACTGTTGAAACATGTTAGCGACCATAGCCAGTCTGAGGAAGATGTCCGTTTAGCTGTTGAAAAATGTTTCTACGTGGACAACTGTCTCCGAAGCGTGGAAACTGTGGACGAAGCAAAGTCACTGGTGGACAAACTGCAGTCCCTCCTATCAGAGGGAGGATTTCAGCTGCGTCAGTGGGCAAGTAACACTCCTGAGACCATCAATCACCTTCCCAAGGACCTAAGATCAGAGAGCAACGAGTTGTGGCTGAATGCCACCGAGACTGATCCTCAGGAGTTAGCTTTGGGATTACGATGGTTCTGCCAATCTGACACCCTCGGTTATAAATGTCGTCTGTTGAACCAGGAAGTACCAACAATGAGACACATCTATCGTGTTTTAGCTAGCCTTTACGACCCGCTGGGATTCATCGTCCCCTTCACCACAAGAGCCAAAGTCTTGGTCCAGTCCCTGTGGAGCAAAACAAGGGACTGGGATGACCCAGCTCTGCCCAAAGACGCCATACTGAGGTGGACAGAGTGGCAGGATGAGTTACAGCGACTACCTCAGATTTCCCTGCCCCGCTGCTATGTAAGTCCTCAGATGGACATAGAGGCTTGCACCAGAACAGTTCACATATTCTGCGATGCCTCCGAGCGTGCCTATGGTGCTGCTGCTTACCTACGCACTGAGGGTCAAGATGGACATGTCGAGGTGTCATTCCTCACCGCACGTTCTAGAGTGGCTCCTAAGAAGCAGCAGTCCATGCCACGTTTGGAGCTTTGTGCAGCGCTGACAGGAGCCCAAGTAGCCACTCTTCTACGAAGGGAGCTCACCTTGCCTCTAAATGATATTAACCTCTGGTCAGACTCCACAACAGTCCTGACTTGGATCCAGTCAGAGTCTTGCAGGTTTAAAGTTTTCGTTGGTACACGAGTGGCTGAGATTCAAGAACTGACTAGTGAATGTTCTTGGCGCTATGTCGACTCCAGTAATAACCCTGCAGATGACATCACTCGTGGCAAGACTTTAACGGAAATAGCAGAGGATGGCAGATGGAAGGATGGACCATCATTCCTGGCACAGTCACCTGAGTCTTGGCCCACAAAGCCTTCATTGTCTGTAACAGACGACGAAACAGAGACACGAAGAATGATGTTCTGTAGCCTGGTCACCACCACTGCGCCTCCAGCCCTCCCTGACCTAGACCAGTTCTCCTCATTCCGAGATCTAGTCCATGCGGTTACACTTTCTCGGCACGGGGCGGCCACAGGTCCAAGCAGTCCAACAGCAGAAGACTATAAGACAATAGAAAGGGAAATTCTCCAACGAGCGCAACAGGATAGCTTTGGAGATGAGTATGCCCTCCTATCTGCTGGTAAACCCTTGACATCTACCAGTAGGTTGCTCACACTTGCTCCAGAGTTGGAACAGGCTACTGGACTAATAAGAGTTGGAGGCCGTCTTCGCCGCAGTCAAGACCTGGAACCAGACATAGTCCATCCAGTGGTGTTAGATCCAGCACATAAGATCACGAAACTTATAGTGCATGATGTGGATGAAGACCTAAGGCACCCGGGTATGGAGCGCCTATTTGCCGAACTTAGGAGGCGTTTCTAGATATTACACGGCCGCGAGGCGGTTAAACGGCATCAGCAGTTTTGTCCAGAATGCAAGCGGTGGAGAGCTCAGCCCAAAGTACCCCTCATGTCAGACCTCCCTGAAGCCAGACTTCGCCTGTTTAAGCCCCCTTTTTACTCTACAGGAGTCGACTGCTTCGGGCCGTTCATAATCAAAGTTGGACGGCGCTCCGAGAAAAGGTGGGGGATACTCTTCAAGTGCTTGACAACGAAAGCAGTCCACATTGATGTTCTGACAAGTCTGGACTCTGACGCATTTCTGATGGCTTTACGACGATTCATCGCCAGAAGAGGGAAGCCTTCAGAAATTCTATCAGATCAAGGCACAAATTTCAAGGGCGGAGATAGAGAGCTCCGTGAAGCCTTCCAAGCATTGCATCCTGACCTGAAAGAGCAGTTGTCACAGCACCAGATCAGCTTCAAGTTCAACCCCCCTAGTGCACCTCACTTCGGTGGTATTTGGGAGAAAGAAATAAGGTCAGTTAAAGCTGCTCTGTACGCCACTGTACAACCACACGCCATACCAGAAGAGGTATTGCGTACCGTGTTAATCGAAGTAGAGGGAATCCTAAATTCCAAGCCACTTGGATATGTGTCTAGTGATGTGGCTGACGCAGACCCTGTAACTCCAAACTTGTTACTGATGGGACGGCTGGATCCGTCCCTACCTCAAGCCGTTTACGAGGAGTCGGAGCTCCTAAGTAGGAAAAGATGGAAGCACTCACAAATCCTCGCTGATCAGTTCTGGAAATACTTCATTCGCCACTACCTTCCTACACTCCAGACCCGGGCTAAGTGGAACAAAGATACGCCAGCTCATCAGCCTGGAGTCATTGTTATGGTGATAGACCCCCTGCTGCCCAGAGCCCTCTGGCCGGTGGGCCGGATCACCAAGGTACTTCCCGGAACCGATGGCCGCATCCGGACAGTGGAAGTCAACGTCCAGGACAGGTGCTACATAAGGCCGGTGGCCCGACTCATCCCATTGCCTGCCGTCCCAGACATGGAATCCCGCCCCGTTCTGTCACGTCCTTCAGATGAGGACAAACTGGATCAGTGACCAGTTTGGGGGCGGCTGTTGTGAAGGACTAGAGACTTTCACATGAACAGGTAGACTTTTGCTGACTGTCTATGCGTCCTGTGCGTGCAACCCTCGTGGCTACACCTGTGGAGTTAACTGGGGGTGCGAGTCCGAGGGCGCATGCGCATGAGCCAGTGAACAGAGAGACGGAGAGGCGGAAGGATCCCTTGCGTGCTGTGAAGTTATCGTGCCTTTCGGACGCTGTTGTGCGTTCATAAACTGTAAGTTTAGCATTTCTTGTTTTGCGTTAAGCTGTTAATGTGAGTTTGTGGAATAGCGGCATGACTATCCACGTATGTTGCCGAAGATTGCGTTTATAGCGTGTAACGCGCTTACCGCGAGCACCGCGAGTACCGCGATTGAGTAAACAACGGAGGTGTTAACCCTTTCCTGCCGTGTAAACAGAGGTGTTAACCCTTTCCTGCCGTGTAAACAGAGATGTTAACCCTTTCCTGCCGTGTAAAATGGAGATGAGGCTTCTAAGTGGATAATATTTTACTTTACGGCGCAGTATATATTTGTAGTAGTGTCTATTTAGCCATTGTCCATGTGTGTTCTCATATGATTAGCCATACTTTGCTGTTAATGTTGCAGTCACAATGCATATGTATCTAAGAGGCACTGTTATATTCTGTTTACTTATAGAAACCACAATTTCATAACTTCAATGTTACAACCTCCAATTAAACTCTGGACCGGTTCATCATGTCAGTATTTTAATCAGATGCTCCACGGTGGCTCCTGCATAATTAATACTAGGATCAACGAAACAATATATATATATAGATATATATATATATATATATGTATGTATATATATATGTATGTATATATATATGTATGTGTATGTATATATATATATATATATATATATATATATATATATATATATATATATATATATATAGATATGTATGTATATATATATATGTATGTATTGGTCTGTGTCTATGCACATTAGATCATTAGTAACATTAAAAATCACACAATAAACCAAAATATATCAATAGGTGTTTACTTTCTCATAGTCTTTCTCATAGTTTTCTACAGGAAGCTTTACTACAACCAGGGTCCGAAATTAACACTCGCCACTCGCCAAATGCGAGTAAATTTCCCGTTTGGCGAGTGAATTTCAGAGGGCTAGCTGCCACATGGCGAGTAAATCTTTGTACCAAATAAATAAAAAATAAAATAAAAATAACAAAGCCCATATGGGCTGCGGATGACCCGTTCACAGAGCTCAGTCGAGACCCGCCTTCTGCGGAGCTGGTTCAGCATCACATCTTATTTCTGGGGAGAGCGGCTCCCAGATAAAGCTTTCATTCAAAACCAGTCATGGCTGCACGCTGGATCAGAAAACAGATCTGCTAACCAGATACAGTCTAAAACGCCCATTAGTCTGTTTATAAGTTTCGTTTTTATTAATTCTGCATTTAACTACGTGCGCTCCGAGGGAAGGGAGGAGAGAGGCGCAGTTACAGTGCCTCAGCGCTGTAACTGCGCCTCTCTCCTCCCTTCCCTCAGACCCAGGTGCTTTTGTCAGCGACCAGCCTTCGAAACGCGAATCACTGCGTTTAATGTCCTTCAACTCGTACCAAAATGTCCCAATTAAAATCAATAGGAGAGTCAGTAGCTATGTTTAATGCTCTTTTGTATTTAACGACACAGAGCCAGTGGTGCCTCGGTGGGCTGCTGCCTTGCGCTTGAATTCAGGTGCGCAAAATTACGTTACATGTAATATAGGTGCGGACTTTTTAAGGAATCAGGGGCTTCAGCTCAGACCCATTATTCATTCTCTTCCCTCTAAAGGAGCCCTTTACAGTCTTTATTTATGCATTTCCCCCACTGTTTATCCGTTGCGCGTAGCGCACGAGGGTAAAATCCAGCAGCTGGATCAGCGTAAAGACGCAGCGTGAACCCCTGCGTGCTTTAAGTGTGGCAGCTGAGAGAAAAATGTTGAACCGTATAGGCTTGATGAAACTCTGCCTCATTCACAAATGAGACCAACACGGATAGAATAATGATAATCTGTAGTGTTTTTTATTGCCTGGATGTAAATGTGATAATTCTTATTGTGTCTTTTATAATCAACTACAATATTTTCTTATTAAAGTCAGGAAACAAAGATTTCTCTTCCAGGGTCGAGACAGCCACGCCCCCAACCACGCCCCCCGAAAATTAACATAATCTCACTCTTAATTTTTGATAAAAATTGAGGTCTGGTCAGGATTAATATTTTGGCCGGTAAAAAATATGCCTGGCCGGTTGATTTTTACATCTACCGGCCAACTTGGCCGGTGAATCAGGAAGTTAATTTCGGACACTGACTACAACCGTAGAATAAAATCTTGAAATTATGGCTTTTAGTTTCGGTGCCACCCCAAGAGTTTTAAGTGGCCCCTTCTGGCCACCCCTATGAAAAATTTCTGCAGGCGTCCCTGGGTGCAGGTCCTCTCCAGATACCCCGGGTCCAAGCTCATTGGCCATGCAGCAGCCAACGATTTAATGCAGCTAAGTACATTTTAGCAAACATGATAGTGAATCATTTACTACATTTAAGTATTTGGTAAAACAGTAGCTCATCGTAACATCTGATTCAATATTTAAAAATGAGAGAAAACAATGTATAAGGTTATATGAATAATATAATTCCTAAAAAAGAAAACAAATGAATGCAGAAAAAACCTTTACAAATCCTTTTTTAATACATAAAACTGACCAAACAGCATTGTTTTGACAAATATACATTACCCACTGTAGGTAGCAAAGTCCTTCCATTCATAACAGCCTATCTGCTGTTTACAGTATATTAACTTGCCCGCCAAATGGCACAGCACGCTCAATAGATAGGAAATAACGTTAAAATAATAATGATTGTGCATAACCAAGAGGTCTCACTTTAACAAAAATCTGTGTGCTTAATTTCTGGTTAAAACAAGTCTTTCTTTCAGTGAAGTTACTCGCAGTGAGTAGAGTTACCATAAATTTTTACTTAAAGTCTAACTCTTGGACTGAATGTTTTTTAACGCAGATGCATTCAAATAGTCACCAGAGTAAAGAAATTTATATTATATGTGAATTATGTGCGCCGTTTGAAGTAATTTCGATAAAACTTGCTGTATAAGCAAAAGAGCCCGAACATTCCTCAATCGGCTGCTCCGGAATGTGACGTCACAAACACAACTAGTACCGTGCATCCGGCTCCTAACACTACGACTTTCGCTACCGATTTATTAAATTTAATTAATAACTCTTACTCTACGTACAAAAAATTTATAAAAAAAAGTCTGATACATCTACAAACTCCACCTCAAGCATCGGCGAGTCCGATACCGAATATATATATACGAAGTTTGAACAAAGTGAACCTGAGGAGACTATATCTAACCTGCCCAAGACATAGAGCCCATGCTCCATTGTAAGTACCCCTCACAATCCTTGCTCGTGAAGTGTGAATTGCATAAAACACTTTTGTCACTGCCGGCAATCCATTCTTTTCGCGTTTCTATTACGAATTTATCCCATTTCTTTCAGACCTTTTGATCCTTCGGCCAAGTATGTAGCGCTACTTTCTGGCCTGCACTAGACCACGGTGAAGTTGGTTTGACATTGGACATTCAAGCTCCGCGGAGTCAGCGGAGCACTCTTGAGAAACAAAAATCAAATCAGATTTGTTGACGGTCCCACCGCGTATGGGAGGAGGGAGCAGCTGAGAGATGCTGGCCGAAATCGGAGTCCTTCAACCGGATCAACCGTGAGCTCGATCCCACTGACTCCTCGGAGTTTGAATGTCCAATGTCAAGCCAACTTCACCGCGGTCTGCACTACAGTCACCAACTACACACCTAGAAGGCATTTTATCTTGTAATTAGTTCGGCAATTTTTTTTTAAAGCGCTTGCTCAAAGTAGACGTGGATCAGCAGATTTGGTGTGTGAAAGAAGATACTGGAAAACATTCATATATATCCTTGTTCGCCGTACCGGTTGTACAACGTAAACGCCTGTGTGTTTCTATGCAAGTTCGTTTCGCGCATTCTCGGTGTTCTTGAACTGACGTCACACGTCGGAAATGGCCGATCGTAAACGGAGGCAGCACTCAAACACGGAATACCAATCGGTGTAAAAAATGCACAATATTTGATTTTTAAACTTAATTTGAACACTTTTGATACATGAATATTCAAAGTTTACCTTGTTCTGGAAGTTATTCAACGGTTTTCAGGATTTTTTTTCAGTTCAAGAGTTAGACTTTAAGAGCAGTGATTCTTAATCATTCAAGTAAAAGGAAAAAGAACTTTGCAGTGAAACTACTAAAATTATATCCATCCCCCCCAAAGGTTACTTAAGTATATGTATCTTAAATGTAAGTAGTTTATTTATATATCTATCTATCTATAGCTATCTATATATATACAGATAGATGGATATAGATGTGTGTGTGTATATATATATATATATATATCAGTATCTTATCCTTTCCATCTCTAATGGTATAAAAATGCTGTCCAAATAATGAATTTTTATATATTTTTTTAAATCATTTAGGGTTTTAGTGTCATTTGCACATAAAGATATACAAATGAAAATGATTAGTTATGTGTAAATTTAACTTAAACGTAATTTTAAGGACAATCGTAATAGCTACTAATATAAAAGGAAAAAGTTAGTACTCATCAGTAAATGTACAAATGATTGGTATAAAAAAAGCATGTTTAAAATGAATCACTGTAGATTCTTTAACATTATTATTACTGTTTTGTAGGATTTAACAATTAATTTTAGAAGTCACAATGGCTTCCAGTTAACAGATATATATTCTGCAAAAACTTTATTGAAAATGTAAAAGTGATATATTGCTCAAATCAGCCAAGGGCAGGTATTAACTAATTTGATTTACCCAATTCAATTCAATTTTATTTATATAGGGCCAATTCATGAAACATGTCATCTCAAAGGCACTTTACAAAGTTAAGTTCAATCATATTATACAGATTGGGTCAGATTATACAGATTGGTCAAAAATGTTCCTATATAAGAAAACCAGTTGATTGCATCAAAGTCCCGACAAGCAGCATTCACTCCTGGAGAAGCGTAGAGCCACAGGGAGAGTCGTCTGCATTGTACATGGCTTTGCTGCAATCCCTCATACTGAGCAAGCATGAAGCGACAGTGGAAAGAAAAAACACCCGTTAGCGGGAAGGAAAAACCTCTAGCAGAACCGGGCTCAGTGTGAACGGTCATCTGCCTCGACCGACTGGGGGTTACAGAAGACAGAGCAGAGACACAACAAGACAGACAAAAAGCACAGAAGCACATATTGATCTAGTAATCTGTTCTACATTAGATGGTAATAGTCGGTGATCTGTCCTCCCTGGATGATTTCACAGTCAACAGAACGTCAGACCAGGTGTACCTACTATGGAGAAAAAAGAGAGAGAACAAAAAGTTAAAAGCTGAAATGACAACAGTCATTTCAATGTAATGCAATGCAAATCTGGAGAACAGTAGACTGGAGAACAGTAGAAATCAGTAGAGTGAGAAAAGTAGGCCCTGATGTCCTCCAGTAGCCTAAGCCTATAGCAGCAAAACTATAAAGGTAGCTCAGAGTAACATGAGCCACTCTAGTTATAAGCTTTGTCAAAAAGGAAGGTTTTAAGATTAGTCTTAAAAGTAGACAGGGTGTCTGCTTCACGGACCAAAACGGAGTTGGTTCCACAGGAGAGGAGCCTGATAGCTAAAGGATCTGCCTCCCATTCTACTTTTAGAGACTCTAGGAACCACCAGCAGACCTGCAGTCTGAGAGCGAAGTGCTCTGTTAGGAACATACGGAGTAATCAGAGCTCTGATATATGATGGAGCTTGATTATTAAGGGCTTTATACGTTAGAAGAAGAATTTTAAATTCTATTCTTGATTTAACAGGAAGCCAATGAAGGGAAGCTAAAATTGGAGAAATATGATCCCTCTTGTTGATTTTCATCAGAACTCTTGCTGCAGCATTTTGGATCAGCTGAAGACTTTGAACTGCATTTTGTGGACTTCCTGATAGTAAAGAATTACAATAGTCCAGCCTTGAAGTAACAAATGCATGGACTAGTTTTTCAGCATCACTCCTGGACAGAATGTTTCTAATTTTGGCGATATTCCGGAGGTGAAAAAAGGAAACTCTGGAAACCTGTTTAATATGGGATTTAAATGACATGTCTTGGTCAAAAATAACACCAAGGTTTTTTACTTTATTACCAGAGGCCAAGTTAATGTCATCCAGATTAAGTGATTGGTTAAGAAGTTTATTTTTTTGAGGACTCTGGCCCAAAGATTACAACTTCGGTCTTGTCAGAATTTAGATGCAGGAAATTTAAAGTCATCCAGCTTTTGATGTCATCAAGACATGACTGCAGTCGAAGTAATTGATTGGATTCATCAGGATTTATGGATAGATATAGCTGAGTGTCATCAGCATAACAGTGGAAATTAATCCCATGCTGTCTGATAATTTTGCCGATCGGAAGCATATATATAGTAAAGAGAATTACTCTGTAACTTTTGACAAAAAAATAAAATAAAAATTAGGACTATTTTTCCTTATGTTATACTCTTGAGTAAATTTTGTTGATACACAATCCAATGCGTGTAACTTAACTGAATGAGGAACACATTTTAAGCTATAAAAAAATAAAACCTGATACACAGATAAATGTTGTTTATGCTAGGTTTCTTCTAACCCTACTTTGTTTTCTTGTATTAATATTTTTCATTTTTGGTTATAAAATACCGAACAGTGCACATAACTTCATTTTTATTCATGTATGCTGAAATAAATGGGCAATATTTCATTGCACATTATGATCAGTAAAACAGGACTTAATAATAGCCATCTCACCAAATACTTTGTTACTCTTACTTGTGTAGTTTATTGCACAGTTACTTATTAAAAATATATTGAAGTAGTGCTACTCATTATTAGAGTATCACATTTGGGTACTACACCCACATATGATGGCAGCTGTTAGTTTATAAAAAATATTAGACTTTCCAGAAATGTAACATTCGTGTTCCAAAAACATATTTAAAAAATAAAAGAAAAACACTAGAAAACTGATAAGTATGTAAAAAAAATTTATATGTTTTCAAGTGTAATTTTACATACCGTTATGTTGAACCATAGAAGCTTTTGCTATATGGTTCTGGCACTGTATGAGCAAAGGGGACAGCAATATGTTGGAAATAGATACGTGGATCTGTGTGATGAAAATAGAAAACAAAGAAAACGAACATGTTATCTACTTTTCTATTTCCATCTAATGTTGCACTGCAGGAAAATAATTTTCTATGCTACATGCTAAAATTAGCCGTCCCTGTATAAATTACGATTTTCACTTGTCTACAGCTGTTAATTATATTTTCAACCTAATCTAAAAATCTAAAATTATTTACTATGTGAAAAAAAGTTTTAAGAAGGTAAAAATACCTTTTGCTGACTTTGTGGGTTTTGCATTGTGGATCGTGTGCCGAGCATCAGTGGAAGAACCTCTCATACCTCTTTCAATCGACCTCTCAACTCCGCTTCTTTACGGTACTAGTGATTATGAAAATAGCGCCCCCTTCATTTCCGGAGTGCAATAGTCCCATTTCCATATAAGGTATGAGACTGACAGTGGTCCATCCCCGCCCCTTTCTGCAGGCTGCAGCGAGGTCCTTCTCCACATTTGTGCATCTCAAGGCCCATTCATACCCTAAGTTTTGCCTACACGTCCGTATTTCTGTCCGTACGTTCTATCCGTTGACTCCTTCATACCTCCGTCTGTTGAGGTGCGCAATAACCAATATTTCCTCTAGGTGGCAGTGCTGGGTGCCAATAATTCGTCAAACATGGCGACGGTCCAAGACGTGATTTTGTTGTATTTGCTCCGTAAGTAAACTTTTTGTTTGTCCCTGTGCCCTGGACACGACACATCATATATATGTGGGTAGTTGCGGACAAGCTCCGCAAGTCGTTCCTCGAATCCCGCCATTGTTTAAAGCCCAGAATTATAACCTTCTTCGTGATTTTGTTGACATTTTGTACTACAAACTCAATAGCGCCCCCACCTTTTCCGGTAGTATTGCTCCGTATTGATCCGTTTCGTCCGTCATCATAAGCTCCCAATTTTCGTTTCAAAATACGGACGAAATCGACGGTTAGAACATATGAAACACTCCACACGTATCCGTATCCGTCTTTTACGTGAGGTATGAATGGGCCTTCACGCGGCAGAAGTGTAGCAAAAATCACGTGTGTAAAGAGAGCCAACCGAAAAACCGCTTGACTTGTAACCAATGATTTGTCTGTATTTCTGGGTCTTGAAGCGAAAATACATCAGACACAAGTGTCTCTGTGTCTGCTTACAGATTGATCTACACATTTGCAAATCTCAGTACACATTTGCAGATCTGAATACAGATTTGTAGATTTTTTACACGTTTGCAAAACGGATTACACACAAGTAGTTTTACACATTTGCAGATTGTTGTACAGACACACAAATATCCTCACACATTTACAGATTTATTTACACATTTTCAAATCCCACTGCACACACACAAATCGAGATACAGACACACAACTCTCCACACACATTTGCAAATGTTAAAGCTACTATTTTGGCCCCATAGAAAACTATCTTCCATCATACGGTGACAGGATTGCTTTGTTCAACTTTTGCAAGCGTCAAACACACTCAGCAAAGCGGAAGCAGGGACTTTTTGAAAAGCTAAGGGAGAAGCTGAAGCTTTGAAAGGAAAACCAAACTGGAGAGGAGGAGCCAGAAACTTCCAACAAAACCAAAAAAGCTAGAGCAAAAACATCAACAAGAAATATTGAAATAGGATAGGTTCACACTGATGGCAAAATAACAAAACAGGTCAGAGCAAAGCAAGGTGGGGGCACAAGGAAGATCTCTATAAACATTCAGGCAGGATGTGATAAGAAACTAAAACAAGGAAAGTCACTATTCTTTCCAGATGGAAAATCCAGCAAAGGTCACGAATGTGATTTTGAATTTGATGTTTGGGATGTACCATCACACCATGGCTGAATTGTGTTCATTTTAACATGTACGATGGGGAAGGAATCCAAAATGCATTTTAGACAAGAGAGCCACAGAGGAGAGAAGGCCAGCGGGGAAGGCCTCTCTCTCTCTCAGCAGGGTCAAGAGTGCTTCTGACCACTCTCTTCTGCAGCTCCCACACTCCTGCTCCTGTTTCAATGGAATGACCAAGAAGGAGCGGAGGACCTGACTGAATCTGGATAAACAACACACTGACCGGAGGACATGTCCGGGCAAATCAGAATTAAGTCTGCTGTCTTAACCTCATAATTAGATGCAGGAGGAAGGATCCTGCATGCCAAAACAGCTTTGTTGTAGTTCTCCTCAGCCTTTACAGGGAAGCGAACCCCAGCTGGAGCTGAAAAGCCGACAAATTTGGGCCTGCTTTCGAATGTGAGGAAAACCTGCTCAATCGTGACTGCAACCGAGTCAGAGACTGTTGGCAGGACATCAGGCCTCCGATCCCGGACACATGCCTGCTCTGCTAGGCCGCAGAACCCCAGGCTTGCCCGCTGCTGGACGAGCAACGGTTCCCCTTTTACTGCCTTCTCGGATGACCAAATTGGACTGGACTCACATGAGGCACCGACAGGTTTGAGCAGAGTGAGCTGAGGGAGAAGTTAAAAGGTTCATTTGGGAAATGTTTGTAAATCGTTTGGACACATGGCTGCTTTAAACAAAGGGCTAACTGGATAGCTCATTGCTAGCATTTGGTACTTTGTCATTGTCGAGTGTGTTTTTATGGTTATGACAGAGGTTATCTCCACAAGGGTTTCATACATTGATGGGACATTAATGTTTACGTTATCCACCCACTCATTATGACTAAAAATAAAGCTAAAGCCTTTATCTGTTAGCGCCGAATGCCCGCTAGCCAAAATGCTATTAGCTCCTGCTAACATCCGGTTCCAGACATTTCAAAAGGAGCTTGTTTTGAAGCATAACGCTTAACCGTTCGGCTCCACCATCGGCCGATAGGGCTATGAGCCTTATTCCCGCATTAATATCGAATATTAATGTCGGTTTTAAAGGCAATCTTGATAACTTTAGACTTTACCCGATTTAGTGACCGATCGCTACGGCGACCCCTACCACCCGAAGGGAGAATCGCATTAATAGGATCGGCCGTTCATAGGGGTTAAGTGATTATACTGAGCAAATTAGTCTTTAGAATATTATTTACCCAAAATAATGTTCTGGTTATGTCATGATTTGTCTTAGGATGAACCCGGACACAGCACGCACACACACAGAGCTGGTTCTTAAAGTGAGTTTATTGAACAGGGTGGATGATGGATGACGAGTCTTTTAACTGACGGAGATACAGGGTGCAGAAGCTGGCCGACAGGAAGAGTGCGGAGAGACTGACCAGTAAGGAACACCAGGGCCGAAGACTTGAGACCAGGACGGAGCACTTGAGACCAGAACGAAACACAGGAGCCGAGAACTTGAGATCAGGACGGAACCCAGGAGTTGAGAACTTGAGACCAGGACGGAACACCAGAGCCGAGGACTTGAGACCAGGACGGACCCCAGGAGTTGTGAACAGGAGTTGAGAACTTGAGGCCAGGACGGAAGACAGGAGTCGAGAACTTGAGACCAGGACAGCTCACCAGGAGTTGAGAACAGGAGTTGAGAACTTGAGACTAGGACGGAACACAGGAGTCGAGAACTTGAGACCAGGACGGCTCACCAGGAGTTGAGAACTTGAGACCAGGACGGCTCACCAGGAGTTGAGAACTTGAGAGCAGGACGGAACAGTGTCAAAACAGAACACGGAGGAACCAAAGGGCCAGCGAACATGGAGAACCAAAGGACCAGAGAATACGGAGAACCAAAGGCTAGAGAACACGGAGAACCAAAGGCTAGAGAACACGGAGAACCAAAGGCTAGAGAACACGGAGAACCAAAGGCTAGAGAACACGGAGGACCAAAGGCTAGAGAACACGGAGGACCAAAGGCTAGAGAACACTGGGGAACCAAGGGGCTAGAGAACACTGGGGAACCTAGGGGCCAGAAAACTCTGGGGAACCTAAAGTCCAGAGAATTCTGGGGAACCGAAAGTCCAGAGAATTCTGGGCAACAGGCGAAAGGAAACACCAGGGAGACAAGACAGGCGTGCACAAACGCTGGGGGGAAGAACAGGCACACCAACGCCAGAGGGGAAGAAACAGGCGTACTAACGCCAGAGGGAAGGACAGACGTACGGAAACACTAGGGCTCAACAGACGTACGGAAACGCTGGCGCACAACTAGTGTACCGAAACGCCAGGGGGAAGGAACGGGAATACGGAAACGCCATGGGGAAGGAACGGGTGTACAGCAACGCCAGGGGGAAGGAACAGCAGTACGGAAGCGCCAGGGGAAAAGAACGGGCGTACGGAAACGCCAGGGGAAAAGAACGGGCGTACGGAAGCGCCAAGGGAAAGGAACGTAAAACTCCCCACCATGACTAAATCCGTTGATTTGCCACGCTGCAAGCGTAAATAAAGCTTCCTTCTCCTGCATAATGGTCCTGGTGATTCCTCCGTAAGAACATCTGCATTTCTCTGACATGCCCATTTTCCGTACCTGGGTCGGCTCGCACCTGCTGTGGACAGCCTCCAATACGTGTCACTGTGTTAATGAAGTAGTCCGCGATCACCTTTGGGTCGCTGTTAGTGTAATAGGCTTCCATCCACATAATGTGCCGACTAAATCCGTCAATGCAGCCATTGATTGCTATGCCAAACGGCTTAAGTTTATCATATGAATCTATATGCCACAGAGCATTGGGCCCCCTGCCGATGTACTGCCGATGTCGCAGACACCGTGCTCGCCGGAGTTCCACTCCCTCGGGATCCAAAATCTTGATTATCATCCTCATTGTGTTCTGAGAAACAACAATCCCTCTTTGAATGGCACGCAGATGTAACCACCGATAGCCTTGTAGGCGACCACTACCAGAAAGCTCTTCTTCCACGAAAGAGACAATTTCTTCTGGATCCGTTTGGTTCTTTCTTCGATACAGACAAAGACGTTTGCACAGTCGTTTTAAAGTTGTGATGCTGATAATAATTTGATGCTAGCGTGCTAAAAGACTTAATATTTCCTTATTTGTGAAACCGATCCCAAAGTATAACTTCACAAGATGCTCGATATTCCTCATTTTAGGAAAGACAGTGCTTCTTGTAAGAGTAGTCATAAAATACAACTTTTTTTCTCGTAATATTAGGACTTTATTCTCAAAATGTTGCGACTTTATTCTCATAATATTATGACTTTATTGTCGTAATATTATGACTTTATTCTCATAAAGTTATGACTTTATAATGTTACAACATTATTCTCATGTTATGACTTTATTCTCGTATAAAAAAAAAAAAAGAAAACTTCTCTAGCCTGGCCCTAATACTCCGTCGTACTCATTCAGTGCCAGAGCTCTGGAAAAGATCCATCATTATTCCAGTTACTAAGAAAGCTTGTCCCCATGTAAACAATGACATTAGGCTGGTGGCTCTGACTTCCAACGTCATGAAGTCACTGGAGAAACTGGTGATTGAGGAGTTATGTTTGGAGGTGGAGTCACACCTGGATCAATATCAATTAGCATACAAATAGCAACGTAGCACAATGATGCCATTTTAACTGTAATACACCTCGTTTTAAAGCATCTTGAGTCCCCCTCTGCATACGCTAGATTAATTTTTTAATGATATCAGCTCTGTTTTTAATTGCATTCAGCGACATGTTCTTCTTAACAAACTCATTCATTTGGATGTAAATCCCGTTTTAATTAAATGGCATCATTCTTTTCTGGTGATCATCAGAGCTGTGTCAGTTCACCGTTTTTATTTACAGTGTACATTAATGATTGTGCCAGCTATCAGCCTAATCAATATGTGGTGAAATTCTCAGATGATACTGTAATACTTAGCCTGTTAAACACTGATTCCAATCCAACCATTCATAGATCAGCAGTTGATGAATGTGTATAATCTGATCCAATTTGTATAATCTGATTGAATTTGACTTTGGAAAGTGCCTTGAGATGACATGTATCATGAATTTGCGCTATTTAAATAAAATTGAATTAAATTAAACTGGTGTGAAGATCATAAGTTACACATTAATATAGAAAAGACAATGAACATGCTGGTGGACCCCAGGGCAGTTGGTGACCACAGCCCTGAGGCCATACATGGACAGAACATTTAACAGGTGAGCTCATATAAATACCCAGGGCTTCATTCTGATAACACTTATGGTTGGCACACACATGTGGCAGGTGGTTGTGCAAAACTTCACCAGCGTCTTCATTTTCTTCATCGTTTAAGAGTGTTTGGTATTTGTACCAGTATAATGGTACTTTTTTCCAGAGCTACCATAGAGTCTCTCCTAATGTATGGCATCACCAGCTGGTTTGGCCTGTAAAAACAAAGACCCAGATTCTAGACTTCATAAAGATAGCAAGTAAAATAATGGGGATGGCTCCTCCTCTGTCTTTATAGGAACTTTTGAGCAGTCCATCCTCAGACAGGCAGACAGGATTTTATCCGACTCCTCTCATCCGCTCCACTCTGAATTTGTGCCACTGAACTCCGGAAGAAGGTACAGGAGCCCGTTAAGCAAATATAACAGATATAAATATTTGTTCATCTCACTGTCTCTAAAGCTTGTTAATGAGCACATTGTTGGGAATGAGTAGAATAACATGGGAAGGGCAAGGAAACGTAGGTAACCACATCTATTGTCTCTTATGATCTACAACAGCAAACTAGGAGGGCAGTGGTGTTTGAAATTATTCTATTTTAAAAGGTTGATTTGCACTGTTTTTAATATGATCATTTTAGTTGAACTGTGATTTTTGAACTGTTGTTGCTATTGTATATTTATTAACTCCTCTTATTAGTAATTGATTGAATATGTAGTACAATGCAGCTGATCCTTGTATCCAAGGCAAATTTTTCCCAAGGGATACTAATAAAGCTACTTTGACTTTAACTTTGAAAAGGATGTCAAAAATTGTATAGATTCCTTATTGTTAGAGTGAAATATTTCAGCCTTTATTTCTTGTAATTTTGGTGATTTTGGCTTACAGATGATGAAAATTAAAATAATAAGATATCATAAGAAATACCTTTACTGTGCCACAATGGAGAATTTTGGGTGTGAGTTACACACAAGATTGGTAATTTGTATAACAAGCTAATTTAAAGTTAAGTTCTAAAGCAAAAGAGAACGAACTTATCAGAAAAGCAAAAAGAAAATATTGTGCAATTATTGATAACACAGCATATTAAAAAAATGCAATATTCAAGTTAAATTGAGGAAAGACTGCTACCTATTTTGGATTTTGAATTTTGAACAGGAAGAAAGGAAAGAAAGGAAAGACACATAACATATTTATGGGTATAACAGTATGAGGTCACAGCTGATTCTTTTCCATACATCAAGGTACAATGTCATACTATTCCAGGCCCAGTGCATACATAATCCATTTTCCCAACATTCAACACGCTTCTCCAATTCCAGTCTTAAAATAAAAGTAAGTCTCGCCATTCATTAGATTTCTTTCACAATCCCCCTCCACTGGGGGAATGTTGGGGGGTCAGTTTGGAGCCATCTTCGGGTTATAGCTTTTATACTACATGCCAAAAGGATCTTTATCAGGTATTTGTGAGAGACAGATTCTGTCATGATTTACGATTTTGTTTGTTTTGCTTTGGACTTTTCTGGACTTTTCACATCAGCCTGTCACCTCTCAGCCACCAGCCACTATCCAATCAGCTCAGCCACCAGTCAATTAGCCCCCATCAACTCCACCTGCTGCCAGTAATTACTGTCCACTCTGGTCACCTGTTCACCTGTTTACATATACCTGCTTCAGCCAACTCATCCTGGCCAGAACATCTCTTCTTGTCCCGTCTAGTCTACTTCAACTCTACCAGTTTCTGTGTGCTTAGCCAGCTGGACTCTTCTGTTTGCTTCTGTAAATAAAGTTGTCTGTGTCTGCATGCTGCAGTTCTGCCTGTTTCTCTGTTAGTTCCAGCTGCTTGCTCTGCCCGTTCTGATGATTCCCCGGTCCACATCGCCTGTTCTGGTCTATCACTAACTGCATCTTCTGGTCCCCTGCCTGCCTACATTGTTCAGCCATTAAATCCTCTGTTCTAGTCTGGTTCCACCTGCATCTAGTCAAGTCTGGTCCTGCTTGCCTGCCTCAACAGTCATTACTCATTCCCTCACAATAAACCTTTTAAAAAAACATAACTCTGGTCCAGCTGAATATCGGGTGCACATCACATTAGACAAGAAGAGACGTTCTACCAGGGATGAGTTGGCTGTACCAGGTATATGTGAACAGGTGACCAGAGTGCACAGTAATTACTGGCAGCAGGTGGAGTTGATGTGGGCTAATCGACTGGTGGCTGAGCTGATTGGATAGTGGCTGGTGGCTGAGAGGTGACAGGCTGATAAGAAATTTCCAAAACAAACCCAAACCTAAATCATGAAAGATTCTGGTATTTTACCCAGCTACAAAGTAATAAAAGAGTAGATCAATTTCACCCCCATCGTCTTACATATTTCATTAGTTACTTCCCTCCAATATGGTTGAATTTTTGGACAAGTCCAAAAGACATGAAAATGATCGTCCATATCGGTTCCACATTGCTTCCAAAAAAGCACCCGGACTCTGAGAGCCTGTTCGCAAAGCTATTTTGGGAGTGATAAAAAAAAAAAACTCAACAACAACATTCTTCCAACCAAACTCTCCTAACGATCTTGAGTTTGCACTGGTTGCTTGTGGCTTACATATTTCCATGCAAGACTAATCTGATATCTCAGAAATTGCCTTATAACTCTGAAATTTTCCAATTGGAGTGAGTGAAAAAAAGGAAGTGATGCCTCTCCTAATCCACTGTTTAAAACCCCCGTTCAGTTCTGCGGCTTCAATTTCTGGATCATATGCTACTCAATTCAAGACACTGGCCTGTTTCCCCAGCTGCAATTTTCTCAACACCTTGAACCACAGTTTAACGGTGAATAGGGTTCCTTGATTCAAACTGTTATAATTCTTTTCTGCTTAGCTTTTGTTTCCTAATATTGATATCTGTGTAATTTCCAAAGACTTCCATTTAGAATCATAATTTGGTCTACACCAGTGTACTAAAGGTTTATTCCTAGATATTTTATTATGGGAAAGTCCCATTTAAAGTTGTACTTCTTTTTTATATCTGGATGGGGACTATGATTAAATGTAAGGATTTGAGTTTTTTGAATATTTAGCTTATATCTAGACTATGAGTCGTAAGGATTGAAAGAGTCTTTATTGTCACTTTATTGTCTTTATTTTTCTTCCTTGTAGCGTTCAAAGGATGATTCAAAAGTTGTTTGAACTGGTTGTCTTTCATGAGTAGCAGATAACAGATGAGGTAATAAGGTGCTTATTGTGCAATGATGATTTGAGGCTTCATTTACTGAAACGTGCATTTAGATATTCTGAGATGATAGTGTGCAGGTGGGCAGTAACATTAAGGTGATTGTAATGCATGATGGGCTAGTAACAGTGATGTGATTTTAACGTGTTGGACTGCAGTCTCCTATCAGGGGGTGATTGCCCTCACAGCTCTTGGGAAGAAGCTGTTCCTGAGTTTCTTTGTTTTCACTTTGACGCTTCTGAAGCATTTACCCAATGGGAGAGGAGCAAACAGCACATTGCCTGTGTGGATGGGATCAGTGGAGATGTGTCTGGCCCCTCTTTGGACTCGTTCTGCATAAATTGAGTCTAGATCCTAGACAGCATCCCACAATCCCCTGCGCTGTTCTCACCACCCGTGCTAAGTCCTTTCTCTCCTTACCATGCAGTTATGCTGAGACATAAAACACTCTCTATGGTAGCTTTATATAAGTTATTTAGCAGTTTAGTGGGAAGTCCAGATCTTTTCAGTTTCCTGAGGAAGAAGAGCCGTTGTTTGGCCTTCTTCAAAAGGTGGGAGGTGTTCACAGTCCAGGAGAGGTCGGTGGAGATGTGGATGCCCAGGAACCTAATGCTGTCCATATGCTCCACCACCTCCCCCTGTATGTAGAGAGGAGCGTGTTCAGTCCTCCTGGACCTCCTGTAGTCTATTAATAACTGTGAATGCAGTAGGCATTCACAGTTATTGAGATCCTCTTTCGCCTTTTCAGTGAGAATGCTATACAGCATTCTCACTTATTGTTTTCCTGTTTTTCTTTATTATTATTATCAGTGAGAATGCTATACAGCATTCTCACTTATTGTTTTCCTGTTTTTCTTTATCAGTGAGAATGCTATACAGCATTCTCACTTATTGTTTTCCTGTTTTTCTTTATTATTATTATTATTATTATTATTATTATTATTCCGTACGTTTTTGTGCGTCTAACTACTCCTGCATACTTCAACCGATTTCAACGATTTTCGTACCAAAATGTTCGGCTCGTTCTCGACATTACTGCTATATCTCATCGTTATAGTACCTTTTATACTTTTTGAAGTATTTGTACTTTTTGTGCGTTTTTTGCTCCCATTGAAATGAATGCAAATTCCTTCAAATTCTTCAAATTTTTCATATTCCTTCAAATTTGTTCAAATTCTTGTAATCGTTCTTATTGTTCAAATTGTTCAAATGGTTCAAATCTTTCAAATTTTTCAAATTTTTTCAAATTTTTCAAATTTTTTCAAAATTTTCAAATACTTCAAATTCTTCAATTTTTTCAAATTCTTCAACTTTTTCAAATTCCTTCTAATTCTTCTGATACAACTGATATTAATACTACTACTACAAAAGATACTACTCCTACTACTACTACTACTACTACAACTGATACTACTACTACTGATACTACTACTACTACTACTGATACTACTACCACTACTACTACTACTAATGATACTATTGCTGCTACTGCTACTACTACTGATATTACTGCTGATACTACAACAACTACTACTGATACTACTACTATTACTACTACTACTACTACTACTACTACAACTACTACTAGTACTACTGATACTACTACTACTACTACAAATTCCTTCAAATTCTTCAAATTCCTTCAAATTCTTTAAAAACTGATACTACTACTACTACTGATACTACTCCTACTACTACTGATACTTCTACTACTACTACTGATACTACTACTACTACTACTACTGATACTACTACTACTACTGATACTACTACTACTACTACTACTAATGATACTACTGCTGCTACTGCTACTACTACTGCTACTACAACTACTACTACTGCTACTCATACTATTACTACTACTAATATAACTACTACCACTACTAGTACTACTGATACTACTAATAATACTACTACTGCTACTACTACTACTACTACTGCTACATATTCCTTAAAATTCTTTAAAAACTGATACTACCACTACTACTGATACTACTCCTACTACTACTGATACTACTGCTATTACTACTACTAATACAACAACTACTACTACTAGTACTACTGATACTACTACTACTACTACTACTACAAATTCCTTAAAATTCCTTCAAATTCTTTAAAAACTGATACAACTACTACTACTACTACTGATACTACTACTACTACTACTACTCATACAACTACTACTACTACTGATACTACTACTACTACTACTACTACTGATACTACTACTACTACTACTAATGATACTACTGCTGCTACTGCTACTACTACTACTACTAAAACAACTACTACTGCTACTACTACTATTACTACTACTAATACAACTACTACTACTAGTACTACTGATACTACTACTACTACTACTACTACTACTACTCCTGATACTACTACTACTACTACTACTACTGATAATACTACTGCTTCTAATGATACTACTGCTGCTACTGCTACTACTACTACTACTACTACAACAACAACTACTACTGCTACTACAACTAATACTACTACTAATACAACTACTACCACTAGTACTACTGATACTTACACTACTACTACTATAAAATTCCTTCAAATTCTTTAAAAACTGATACTACTACTACTAATACTACTACTACTAATAATACTACTACTATTACTACTACAACTACTACTAGTAGTAGTACTACTGATACTACTACTACTACTACTACTAGTACTACTACTACAAAATTCCTTCAAATTCTTTAAAAACTGATACTACTACTACTACTGATACTACTCCTATGACTACTGATACTACTACTATTACTACTACTAATACAACAACTACTACTACTAGTACTACTGATACTACTTCTACTACTACTACAAATTCCTTTAAATTCTTCAAATTCCTTCAAATTCTTTAAAAACTGATACAACTACTACTACTACTGATACTACTACTACTGATACTACTACTACTTCTAATACTACTGATACTACTACTACTACTACTACTACTACTGATACTGATACTACTACTACTACTACTACTACTAATTACTTCAAAGTCTTCAAATTCCTTCAAATTCTTTAAAAACTGATACAAATACTACTACTACTGATACTACTACTACTGATACTACTACTACTACTACTGATACTACTACTACTACTATTACTACTACTACTGATACTACTACTACTACTACTACTACTACTACAAATTACTTCAAATTGTTCAATTTCTTCAAATTTTTCAAATTCTTCAATGTTTTTCAGCTTTTTTTTCTCTTCTGCATGAAACTTCTGCATCTTCTCCTCAAATCATTCTGCAGATTAGCATTCTCACTCGCTGTTGCGTAGGAACAGCTTTTTCTAGTCAGTGAGAATGCTATACAGCATTCTCACTTATTGTTTTCCTGTTTTTCTTTATTATTATTATTATTATTATTATTATTATTATTATTATTATTATTATTCCGTACGTTTTTGTGCATCTAACTACTCCTTCATACTTCAACCGATTTCAACGATTTTCGTACCAAAACGTTCGGCTCGTTCTCGACATTACTGCTATATCTCATGGTTATGGTACCTTTTATACTTTTTAAAGTATTTGTACTTTTTGTGCGTTTTTTGTTCCCATTGAAATGAATGCAAATTCCTTCAAATTCTTCAAATTTTTCATATTCCTTCAAATTCCTTCAAATTCTTGTAATCGTTCTTAATGTTCAAATTGTTCAAATGGTTAAAATCTTTCAAATTTTTCAGATTTTTTCAATTTTTTCGAATACTTCAAATACTTCAAATTCTTCAAATTTTTCAAATTCTTCAAATTCCTTCTAGTTCTTCTGATACAACTGATATTAATACTACTACTACAACAGATACTACTCCTACTACTACTACTTGTACTACTACTACTACTACAACTACTACTACTACTGATACTACTACTACTACTACTACTACTACTGATACTACTACCACTACTTCTACTACTAATGATACTATTGCTGCTACTGCTACTACTACTGATGCTACTGCTGATACTACTACAACAACTACTACTGATACTACTACTATTGCTACTACTACTACTACTACTAGTACTACTGATACTACTACTACTACTACTACTACAAATTCCTTTAAATTCTTCAAATTCCTTCAAATTCTTTAAAAACTGTTACTACTACTACTACTACTACTGATACTACTCCTACTGATACTTCTACTACTACTACTGATACTACTACTACTACTACTACTGATACTACTACTACTACTGATACTACTACTACTACTACTACTAATGATACTACTTCTGCTACTGCTACTACTACTGCTACTACAACAACTACTACTGCTACTACTACTATTACTACTACTAATACCACTACTAGTACTACTGATACTACTACTAATACTACTACTACTACTACTACAAATTCCTTCAAATTCTTTAAAAACTGATACTACCACTACTACTGATACTACTACTACTACTACTACTGATACTACTACTATTACTACTACTAATACAACAACTAGTACTACTGATACTACTGATACTACTACTACTACTACTACTACTACTACTACAAATTCCTTCAAATTCTTTAAAAACTGATACTACTACTACTACTGATACTACTACTACTACTACTACTGACACTACTACTATTACTACTAATAATACAACAACAACTACTACTACTAGTACTACTGATACTACTACTACTACTACTACTGATACTACTACTACTACTACTACTACTACTACTACTGATACTACTGCTGCTACTGCTACTACTATTGATGCTACTGCTGATACTACAACTACTACTGCTACTACTACTATTACTACTACTAATACAACTACTACTACTACTATTACTACTACTACTACTACAAATTCCTTCAAATTCTTTAAAAACTGATACTATTACTACTACTGATACTACTACTACTACTGATACTGCTACTATTACTACTAATAATACAAGTACTACTACTACTAGTACTACTGATACTACTACTACTACTACTAAAAATTCCTTCAAATTCTTCAAATTCCTTCAAATTCCTTAAAATTCTTTAAAAACTGATACTACTACTACTGCTACTACTGATACAACTGATACTACTACTACTACTGATACTACTACTACTACTACTACTGATACTACTACTACTACTACTACTACTACTACTACTACAAATTACTTCAAATTGTTCAAATTCTTCAAATTTTTCAAATTCTTCAATGTTTTTGAGCTATCTTTTCTGTTCTGCATGGATCTTCTGCATCTTCTCCTCAAATCATTCTGCAGATTAGCATTCTCACTCGCTGTTGCGTAGGAACAGCTTTTTCTAGTTATCAGTGAGAATGCTATACAGCATTCTCACTTATTGTTTTCCTGTTTTTCTTTATTATTATTATTATCAGTGAGAATGCTATACAGCATTCTCACTTATTGTTTTCCTGTTTTTCTTTATTATTATTATCAGTGAGAATGCTATACAGCATTCTCACTTATTGTTTTCCTGTTTTTCTTTATTATTATTATTATTATTATTATTATTATTATTATTATTATTCCGTCGGCGTGTAACTACTCCCACATACTTCAACCGATTTCAACAATTTTGGTGTCAAAACGTTCAGCTCCTTCCCGACATTCCTGCTATATCTCATCATTATTCTAACTTTAATACTTTTTAAAATATTTGTACTTTTGTGCGTACTTTTTTCCCATTGAAATGAATGCAAATTCCTTCAAATTCTTCAAATTTTTGATATTCCTTCAAATTCCTTCAAATTCTTTTAATCATTCTTATTGTTCAAATTGTTCAAATGGTTCAAATGGTTCAAATCTTTCAGATTTTTCAAATTTTTTCATATTTTTCAAATTTTTTCAAATTTTTCAAATACTTCAAATTCTTCAAATTTGTCAAATTCTTCAAATTTTTCAAATTCCTTCTAATTCTCCTGATACAACTGATATTAATACTACAACTACAACAGATACTACTCCTACTACTACTGCTACTACAACTGATACTACTACAACTGATACTACTACTACTACTACTGATAGTACTACCACTACTACTACTACTAATGATACTACTGCTGCTACTGCTACTACTACTGATGCTACTGCTGGTACTACAACTACTACTGATACTACTACTATTACTACTACTACTACTAGTACTACTGATACTACTACTATTACTACTACTACTACTAGTACTACTGATACTACTACTACTACTACTACTACAAATTCCTTTAAATTCTGCAAATTCCTTCAAATTCTTTAAAAACTGATACTACTACTACTACTGATACTACTCCTACTACTACTGATACTTCTACTACTACTACTGATACTACTACTACTACTACTACTACTGATACTACTACTACTACTGATACTACTACTACTACTGATACTACTGCTGCTACTACTACTACTGATACTACTACTACTACTATTACTACTACTAATACAACTACTACTACTACTAGTACTACTGATACTACTACTACTACTACTACTACTACAAATTCCTTCAAATTCTTTAAAAACTGATACTGCTACTACTACTGATATTACTACTAATACTACTGATACTACTACTATTACTACTAATAATACAACTACTACTACTAGTAGTACTACTGATACTACTACTACTACTACTACAAATTCCTTCAAATTCTTCAAATACCTTCAAATTCCTTCAAATTCTTTAAAAACTACTACTACTACTACTGATACTACTACTACTACTGCTACTACTGCTACTACTACTACTACTACTGATACTACTACTACTACTACTGCTACTACTGATACTACTGATACTACTACTACTACTACTACTGATACTACTACTACTACTACTACAAATTACTTCAAATTGTTCAAATTCTTCAAATTTTTCAAATTCTTTAATATTTTTCAGCTATTTTTTCTCTTCTGCATGGATCTTCTGCATCTTCTCAAATCATTCTGCAGATTAGCATTCTCACTCGCTGTTGCGTAGGAACAGCTTTTTCTAGTTATTATTATTATTATTATTATTATTCCGTCGGCGTGTAACTACTCCCACATACTTCAACCGATTTTAACAATCTTGGTGTCAAAACGTTCAGCTCCTTCCCGACATTCCTGCTATATCTCATCATTATTCTAACTTTAATACTTTTTAAAATATTTGTACTTTTTGTGCGTACTTTTTTCCCATTGAAATGAATGCAAATTCCTTCAAATTCTTCAAATTTTTGATATTCCTTCAAATTCCTTCAAATTCTTTTAATCATTCTTATTGTTCAAATTGTTCAAATGGTTCAAATCTTTCAGATTTTTCAAATTTTTTCATATTTTTCAAATTTTTTCAAATTTTTCAAATACTTCAAATACTTCAAATTCTTCAAATTTGTCAAATTCTTCAAATTTTTCAAATTCCTTCTAATTCTCCTGATACAACTGATATTAATACTACAACTACAACAGATACTACTCCTACTACTACTACTACTACAACTGATACTACTACTACTGATACTACTACTACTACTACTGATACTACTACCACTACTACTACTACTAATGATACTACTGCTGCTACTGCTACTACTACTGATGCTACTGCTGGTACTACAACTACTACTGATACTACTACTATTACTACTACTACTACTACTACTAGTACTACTGATACTACTACTACTACTACTACTACTACAAATTCCTTTAAATTCTGCAAATTCCTTCAAATTCTTTAAAAACTGATACTACTACTACTACTGATACTACTCCTACTACTACTGATACTTCTACTACTACTACTGATACTACTACTACTACTACTACTACTACTGATACTACTACTACTACTGATACTACTACTACTAATGATACTACTGCTGCTACTACTACTACTGATACTACTACTACTACTATTACTACTACTAATACAACTACTACTACTACTAGTACTACTGATACTACTACTACTACTACTACAAATTCCTTCAAATTCTTTAAAAACTGATACTGCTACTACTACTGATATTACTACTAATACTACTGATACTACTACTATTACTACTAATAATACAACTACTACTACTACTAGTACTACTGATACTACTACTACTACTACTACTACAAATTCCTTCAAATTCTTCAAATACCTTCAAATTCCTTCAAATTCTTTAAAAACTACTACTGCTACTACTGATACTACTACTACTACTGATACTACTGATACTACTGATACTACTACTACTACTACTGATACTACTACTACTACTGCTACTACTGATACTACTGATACTACTACTACTACTACTGATACTACTACTACTACTACTACAAATTACTTCAAATTGTTCAAATTCTTCAAATTTTTCAAATTCTTTAATATTTTTCAGCTATTTTTTCTCTTCTGCATGGATCTTCTGCATCTTCTCAAATCATTCTGCAGATTAGCATTCTCACTCGCTGTTGCGTAGGAACAGCTTTTTCTAGTTATCAGTGAGAATGCTATACAGCATTCTCACTTATTGTTTTCCTGTTTTTCTTTATTATTATTATTATTATTATTATTATTATTATTATTATTATTCCGTCGGCGTGTAACTACTCCCACATACTTCAACCGATTTCAACAATTTTGGTGTCAAAACGTTCAGCTCCTTCCCGACATTCCTGCTATATCTCATCATTATTCTAACTTTAATACTTTTTAAAATATTTGTACTTTTTGTGCGTACTTTTTTCCCATTGAAATGAATGCAAATTCCTTCAAATTCTTCAAATTTTTCATATTCCTTCAAATTCCTTCAAATTCTTTTAATCATTCTTATTGTTCAAATTGTTCAAATGGTTCAAATCTTTCAGATTTTTCAAATTTTTTCATATTTTTCAAATTTTTTCAAATTTTTCATATACTTCAAATACTTCAAATTCTTCAAATTTTTCAAATTCTTCAAATTTTTCAAATTCCTTCTAATTCTTCTGATACAACTGATATTAATACTACAACTACAACAGATACTACTCTTACTACTACTACTACTACTACTACAACTGATACTACTACTACTGATACTACTACTACTACTACTGATACTACTACCACTACTACTACTACTAATGATACTACTGCTGCTACTGCTACTACTACTGATGCTACTGCTGATGCTACAACTACTACTGATACTACTACTATTACTACTACTACTACTAGTACTAATGATACTACTACTACTACCACTACTACTACTACTACTACTACTACAAATTCCTTTAAATTCTGCAAATTCCTTCAAATTCTTTAAAAACTGATACTACTACTACTACTGATACTACTCCTACTACTACTGATACTTCTACTACTACTACTGATACTACTACTACTACTACTACTACTACTGATACTACTACTACTACTGATACTACTACTACTAATGATACTACTGCCGCTACTGCTACTACTACTGATACTACTATTACTACTACTGATACTACTACTATTACTACTACTAATACAACTACTACTACTACTAGTACTACTGATACTACTACTACTACTACTACTACTACAAATTCCTTCAAATTCCTTCAAATTCTTTAAAAACTGATACTGCTACTACTACTGATATTACTACTAATACTACTGATACTACTACTATTACTACTAATAATACAACTACTACTACTACTAGTAGTACTGATACTACTACTACTACTACTACAAATTCCTTCAAATTCTTCAAATACCTTCAAATTCCTTCAAATTCTTTAAAAACTACTACTACTACTACTGATACTACTACTACTGCTACTATTGATACTACTGATACTACTACTACTGATACTACTACTACTACTACTACTACAAATTACTTCAAATTGTTCAAATTCTTCAAATTTTTCAAATTCTTTAATATTTTTCAGCTATTTTTTCTCTTCTGCATGGATCTTCTGCATCTTTTCCTCAAATCATTCTGCAGATTAGCATTCTCACTCGCTGTTGCGTAGGAACAGCTTTTTCTAGTTATTATTATTATTATTATTATTATTCCGTCGGCGTGTAACTACTCCCACATACTTCAACCGATTTCAACAATTTTGGTGTCAAAACGTTCAGCTCCTTCCCGACATTCCTGCTATATCTCATCATTATTCTAACTTTAATACTTTTTAAAATATTTGTACTTTTTGTGCGTACTTTTTTCCCATTGAAATGAATGCAAATCCCTTCAAATTCTTCAAATTTTTCATATTCCTTCAAATTCCTTCAAATTCTTTTAATCATTCTTATTGTTCAAATTGTTCAAATGGTTCAAATCTTTCAGATTTTTCAAATTTTTTCATATTTTTCAAATTTTTTCAAATTTTTCAAATACTTCAAATACTTCAAATTCTTCAAATTTTTCAAATTCTTCAAATTTTTCAAATTCCTTCTAATTCTTCTGATACAACTGATATTAATACTACAACTACAACAGATACTACTCTTACTACTACTACTACTACTACAACTGATAATACTACTACTGATACTACTACTACTACTACTGATACTACTACCACTACTACTACTACTAATGATACTACTGCTGCTACTGCTACTACTACTGATGCTACTGCTGATGCTACAACTACTACTGATACTACTACTATTACTACTACTACTACTACTAGTACTACTGATACTACTACTACTACCACTACTACTACTACTACTACTACTACTACAAATTCCTTTAAATTCTGCAAATTCCTTCAAATTCTTTAAAAACTGATACTACTACTACTACTGATACTACTCCTACTACTACTGATACTTCTACTACTACTACTGATACTACTACTACTACTACTACTACTACTACTGATACTACTACTACTACTGATACTACTACTACTAATGATACTACTGCTGCTACTGCTACTACTACTGATACTACTATTACTACTACTGATACTACTACTATTACTACTACTAATACAACTACTACTACTACTAGTACTACTGATACTACTACTACTACTACTACTACAAATTCCTTCAAATTCCTTCAAATTCTTTAAAAACTGATACTGCTACTACTACTGATATTACTACTAATACTACTGATACTACTACTATTACTACTAATAATACAACTACTACTACTACTAGTACTACTGATACTACTACTACTACTACTACAAATTCCTTCAAATTCTTCAAATACCTTCAAATTCCTTCAAATTCTTTAAAAACTACTACTACTACTACTGATACTACTACTACTGCTACTATTGATACTACTGATACTACTACTACTACTACTGATACTACTACTACTACTACTACTACAAATTACTTCAAATTGTTCAAATTCTTCAAATTTTTCAAATTCTTTAATATTTTTCAGCTATTTTTTCTCTTCTGCATGGATCTTCTGCATCTTTTCCTCAAATCATTCTGCAGATTAGCATTCTCACTCGCTGTTGCGTAGGAACAGCTTTTTCTAGTTATTATCAGTGAGAATGCTATACAGCATTCTCACTTATTGTTTTCCTGTTTTTCTTTATTATCAGTGAGAATGCTATACAGCATTCTCACTTATTGTTTTCCTGTTTTTCTTTATTATCAGTGAGAATGCTATACAGCATTCTCACTTATTGTTTTCCTGTTTTTCTTTATTATTATTATTATTATTATTATTATCAGTGAGAATGCTATACAGCATTCTCACTTATTGTTTTCCTGTTTTTCTTTATCAGTGAGAATGCTATACAGCATTCTCACTTATTGTTTTCCTGTTTTTCTTTATTATTATTATTATTATTATTATTATTATTATTATTATTATTCCGTCGGCGTGTAACTACTCCCACATACTTCAACCGATTTCAACAATTTTGGTGTCAAAACGTTCAGCTCCTTCCCGACATTCCTGCTATATCTCATCATTATTCTAACTTTAATACTTTTTAAAATATTTGTACTTTTTGTGCGTACTTTTCTCCCATTGAAATGAATGCAAATTCCTTCAAATTCTTCAAATTTTTCATATTCCTTCAAATTCCTTCAAATTCTTGTAATCATTCTTATTGTTCAAATTGTTCAAATGGTTCAAATGGTTCAAATTTTTCAGATTTTTCAAATTTTTTCATATTTTTCAAATTTTTTCAAATTTTTCAAATACTTCAAATTCTTCAAATTTTTCAAATTCTTCAAATTTTTCAAATTCCTTCTAATTCTTCTGATACAACTGATATTAATACTACAACTACAACAGATACTACTCCTACTACTACTACCACAACTGATACTACTAGTACTGATACTACTACTACTACTACTACTGATACTACTACCACTACTACTGATACTACTACCAATACTACTAATGATACTACTGCTGCTACTGCTACTACTACTGATGCTACTGCTGATACTACAACTACTACTGATACTACTACTATTACTACTACTACTACTACTAGTACTACTGATACTACTACTAATACTACTACTACTACTACTACAAATTCCTTTAAATTCTGCAAATTCCTTCAAATTCTTTAAAAACTGATACTACTACTACTACTGATACTACTCCTACTACTACTGATACTTCTACTACTACTACTGATACTACTACTACTACTACTACTGATACTACTACTACTACTGATACTACTACTACTAATGATACTACTGCTGCTACTGCTACTACTACTGCTACTACTACTACTACTACTACTGATACTACTATTACTACTACTAATACAACTACTACTACTACTATTACTACTGATACTACTACTACTACTACTACTACTACTACAAATTCCTTCAAATTCTTTAAAAACTGATACTGCTACTACTACTGATATTACTACTAATACTACTGATACTACTACTATTACTACTAATAATACAACTACTACTACTACTAGTACTACTGATACTACTACTACTACTACAAATTCCTTCAAATTCTTCAAATTCCTTCAAATTCTTTAAAAACTGCTACTACTACTGCTACTACTACAACTACTACTACTGCTACTACTGATACTACTACTACTACTACTACTGATACTACTACTACTACTACTGATACTACTGATACTACTACTACTACTACTACTACTACAAATTACTTCAAATTGTTCAAATTCTTCAAATTTTTCAAATTCTTCAATGTTTTTCATCTTTTTTTTCTCTTCTGCATGGATCTTCTGCATCCTCTCCTCAAATCATTCTGCAGATTAGCATTCTCACTCGCTGTTGCGTAGGAACAGCTTTTTCTAGTTATTATTATTATTATTATTATTATTATTATTATTATTATTCCGTCGGCGTGTAACTACTCCCACATACTTCAACCGATTTCAACAATTTTGGTGTCAAAACGTTCAGCTCCTTCCCGACATTCCTGCTATATCTCATCATTATTCTAACTTTAATACTTTTTAAAATATTTGTACTTTTTGTGCGTACTTTTTTCCCATTGAAATGAATGCAAATTCCTTCAAATTCTTCAAATTTTTCATATTCCTTCAAATTCCTTCAAATTCTTTTAATCATTCTTATTGTTCAAATTGTTCAAATTGTTCAAATGGTTCAAATCTTTCAGATTTTTCAAATTTTTTCATATTTTTCAAATTTTTTCAAATTTTTCAAATACTTCAAATACTTCAAATTCTTCAAATTTTTCAAATTCTTCAAATTTTTCAAATTCCTTCTAATTCTTCTGATACAACTGATATTAATACTACAACTACAACAGATACTACTCTTACTACTACTACTACTACTACAACTGATACTACTACTACTGATACTACTACTACTACTACTGATACTACTACCACTACTACTACTACTAATGATACTACTGCTGCTACTGCTACTACTACTGATGCTACTGCTGATGCTACAACTACTACTGATACTACTACTATTACTACTACTACTACTAGTACTACTGATACTACTACTACTACCACTACTACTACTACTACTACTACTACTACAAATTCCTTTAAATTCTGCAAATTCCTTCAAATTCTTTAAAAACTGATACTACTACTACTACTGATACTACTCCTACTACTACTGATACTTCTACTACTACTACTGATACTACTACTACTACTACTACTACTACTGATACTACTACTACTACTGATACTACTACTACTAATGATACTACTGCCGCTACTGCTACTACTACTGATACTACTATTACTACTACTGATACTACTACTATTACTACTACTAATACAACTACTACTACTACTAGTACTACTGATACTACTACTACTACTACTACTACTACAAATTCCTTCAAATTCCTTCAAATTCTTTAAAAACTGATACTGCTACTACTACTGATATTACTACTAATACTACTGATACTACTACTATTACTACTAATAATACAACTACTACTACTACTAGTACTACTGATACTACTACTACTACTACTACAAATTCCTTCAAATTCTTCAAATACCTTCAAATTCCTTCAAATTCTTTAAAAACTACTACTACTACTACTGATACTACTACTACTGCTACTATTGATACTACTGATACTACTACTACTACTACTGATACTACTACTACTACTACTACTACAAATTACTTCAAATTGTTCAAATTCTTCAAATTTTTCAAATTCTTTAATATTTTTCAGCTATTTTTTCTCTTCTGCATGGATCTTCTGCATCTTTTCCTCAAATCATTCTGCAGATTAGCATTCTCACTCGCTGTTGCGTAGGAACAGCTTTTTCTAGTTATTATTATTATTATTATTATTATCAGTGAGAATGCTATACAGCATTCTCACTTATTGTTTTCCTGTTTTTCTTTATCAGTGAGAATGCTATACAGCATTCTCACTTATTGTTTTCCTGTTTTTCTTTATTATTATTATTATTATTATTATTATTCCGTCGGCGTGTAACTACTCCCACATACTTCAACCGATTTCAACAATTTTGGTGTCAAAACGTTCAGCTCCTTCCCGACATTCCTGCTATATCTCATCATTATTCTAACTTTAATACTTTTTAAAATATTTGTACTTTTTGTGCGTATTTTTCTCCCATTGAAATGAATGCAAATTCCTTCAAATTCTTCAAATTTTTTATATTCCTTCAAATTCTTGTAATCATTCTTATTGTTGAAATTGTTCAAATGGTTCAAATGGTTCAAATCTTTCAGATTTTTCAAATTTTTTCAAATTTTTCAAATTGTTTCAAATTTTTCAAATACTTCAAATACTTCAAATTCTTAAAATTTTTCAAATTCTTCAAATTCTTCAAATTTTTCAAATTCTTTCTAATTCTTCTGATACAACTGATATTAATACTACTACTACAACAGATACTACTCCTACTACTACTACTACTACAACTGATACTACTACTACTGATACTACTACTACTACTACTACTGATACTACTACCACTACTACTACTACTAATGATACTACTGCTACTACTGCTACTACTACTGATGCTACTGCTGATACTACAACAACTACTACTGATACTACTACTATTACTACTACTACTACTACTAGTACTACTGATACTACTACTACTACTACTACTACTACTACTACTACTACTACAAATTCCTTCAAATTCTTCAAATTACTTCAAATTCTTTAAAAACTGATACTACTACTACTACTGATACTACTCCTACTACTACTGATACTTCTACTACTACTACTGATACTACTACTACTACTACTACTGATACTACTACTACTACTGATAATACTACTACTACTACTACTAATGATACTACTGCTGCTACTGCTACTACTATTTCAATTCAATTCAATTTTATTTATATAGCGCCAAATCATGAAACATGTCATCTCAAGGCACTTTACAAAATCAAGTTCAATCATATTATACAGATTGGGTCAGATTATACAGATTGGTCAAAATGTCCTATATAAGGAAACCAGTTGATTGCATCAAAGTCTTGACAAGCAGCATTCACTCCTGGGGAACCGTAGAGCCACAGGGAGAGTCGTCTGCATTGTACATGGTTTTGCTGCAATCCCTCATACTGAGCAAGCATGAAGCGACAGTGGGAAGAAAAACCACCCATTAACGGGAAAAAAAAACCTCCGGCAGAACCGGGCTCAGTATGAACGGTCATCTGCCTCGACCGACTGGGGTTACAGAAGACAGAGCAGAGACACAACAAGAGAGACAAAAAAGCACAGAAGCACACATTGATCTAGTAATCTGTTCTACATTAGATGGTAGTAACGGGTGAGCCGTCTTCTCTGGATGATGTCAAAGTTAACAGAACGCCAGACCAGGTGTACCTACTATGAAGAAAAAGAGAGAGAGCAAAAAGTTAAAAGCTGAAATGACGACAGTCATTTCAATGTAATACAATACAAAACTGGAGAACCGTAGAATGAAGAACAGTAGAAATCAGTAGAGTGAGAAAATTAGACCCTGATGTCCTCCAGTAGCCTAAGCCTATAGCAGCATAACTATAGAGGTAGCTCAGGGTAACATGAGCCACTCTAACTATAAGCTTTGTCAAAAAGGAATGTTTTAAGATTAGTCTTAAAAATAGATAGGGTGTCTGCCTCACGGACCAAAACTGGGAGTTGGTTCCACAGGAGAGGAGCCTGATAGCTAAAGGATCTGCCTCCCATTCTACTTTTAGAGACTCTAGGAACCACCAGCAGACCTGCAGTCTGAGAGCGAAGTGCTCTGTTAGGAACATACGGAGTAATCAGAGCTCTGATATATGATGGAGCTTGATTATTAAGGGCTTTATACGTTAGAAGAAGAATTTTAAATTCTATTCTTGATTTAACAGGAAGCCAATGAAGGGAAGCTAAAATTGGAGAAATATGATCCCTCTTGTTGATTTTCATCAGAACTCTTGCCGCAGCATTTTGGATCAGCTGAAGACTTCGAACTGTATTTTGTGGACTTCCTGATAACAAAGAATTACAATAGTCCAGCCTTGAAGTAACAAATGCATGCACTAGTTTTTCAGCATCACCCCTGGACAGAATGTTTCTACTACTGATGCTACTGCTGATACTACAACAACTACTACTGATACTACTACTATTACTACTACTACTACTACTACTAGTACTACTGATACTACTACTACTACTACTACTACAAATTCCTTCAAATTCTTCAAATTCCTCCAAATTCTTTAAAAACTGATACTACTACTACTACTACTGATACTACTCCTACTGCTACTGATACTTCTACTACTACTACTGATGATACTACTACTACTACTACTACTACTACTACTACTACTACTAATGATACTATTGCTGCTACTGCTACCACTACTGCTACTACAACTACTACTGCTACTACTACTATTACTACTACTAATACAACTTCTACTACTAGTAGTACTACTGATACTACTACTAATACTACTACTACTACAATTTCCTTCAAATTATTTAAAAACTGATACTACTACTACTACTACTACTACTACTACTACTACTGATACTACTACTATTACTACTACTAATACAACTACTACTACTACTAGTACTACTGATACTACTACTACTACTACTACTACAAATTACTTCAAATTGTTCAAATTCTTCAAATTTTTCAAATTCTTTAATATTTTTCAGCTATTTTTTCTCTTCTGCATGGATCTTCTGCATCTTCTCCTCAAATCATTCTGCAGATTAGCATTCTCACTCGCTGTTGCGTAGGAACAGCTTTTTCTAGTTATTATTATTATTATTATTCCGTCGGCGTCTAACTACTCCCGCATACTTCAACCAATTTCAACAATTTTGGTGTCAAAACGTTCGGCTCGTTCCCGGCATGCCTGCTATATCTCATGGTTATGCTAACTTTTATACTTTTTAAAATATTTCACTTTTTGTGCATTTTTGGTTGCTCCCATTGAAATCAATGCAAAATCCTTCAAATTCTTCAAATTTTTCATATTCCTTCAAATTCCTTCAAATTCTTGTAATCATCAGTGAGAATGCTATACAGCATTCTCACTTATTGTTTTCCTGTTTTTCTTTATTATTATTATTATTATCAGTGAGAATGCTATACAGCATTCTCACTTATTGTTTTCCTGTTTTTCTTTATTATTATTATTATTATTATTATTATTATTATTATTATTCCGTCGGCGTGTAACTACTCCCACATACTTCAACCGATTTTAACAATCTTGGTGTCAAAACGTTCAGCTCCTTCCCGACATTCCTGCTATATCTCATCATTATTCTAACTTTAATACTTTTTAAAATATTTGTACTTTTTGTGCGTACTTTTTTCCCATTGAAATGAATGCAAATTCCTTCAAATTCTTCAAATTTTTGATATTCCTTCAAATTCCTTCAAATTCTTTTAATCATTCTTATTGTTCAAATTGTTCAAATGGTTCAAATCTTTCAGATTTTTCAAATTTTTTCATATTTTTCAAATTTTTTCAAATTTTTCAAATACTTCAAATACTTCAAATTCTTCAAATTTGTCAAATTCTTCAAATTTTTCAAATTCCTTCTAATTCTCCTGATACAACTGATATTAATACTACAACTACAACAGATACTACTCCTACTACTACTACTACTACAACTGATACTACTACTACTGATACTACTACTACTACTACTGATACTACTACCACTACTACTACTACTAATGATACTACTGCTGCTACTGCTACTACTACTGATGCTACTGCTGGTACTACAACTACTACTGATACTACTACTATTACTACTACTACTACTACTACTAGTACTACTGATACTACTACTACTACTACTACTACTACAAATTCCTTTAAATTCTGCAAATTCCTTCAAATTCTTTAAAAACTGATACTACTACTACTACTGATACTACTCCTACTACTACTGATACTTCTACTACTACTACTGATACTACTACTACTACTACTACTACTACTGATACTACTACTACTACTGATACTACTACTACTAATGATACTACTGCTGCTACTACTACTACTGATACTACTACTACTACTATTACTACTACTAATACAACTACTACTACTACTAGTACTACTGATACTACTACTACTACTACTACAAATTCCTTCAAATTCTTTAAAAACTGATACTGCTACTACTACTGATATTACTACTAATACTACTGATACTACTACTATTACTACTAATAATACAACTACTACTACTACTAGTACTACTGATACTACTACTACTACTACTACTACAAATTCCTTCAAATTCTTCAAATACCTTCAAATTCCTTCAAATTCTTTAAAAACTACTACTGCTACTACTGATACTACTACTACTACTGATACTACTGATACTACTGATACTACTACTACTACTACTGATACTACTACTACTACTGCTACTACTGATACTACTGATACTACTACTACTACTACTGATACTACTACTACTACTACTACAAATTACTTCAAATTGTTCAAATTCTTCAAATTTTTCAAATTCTTTAATATTTTTCAGCTATTTTTTCTCTTCTGCATGGATCTTCTGCATCTTCTCAAATCATTCTGCAGATTAGCATTCTCACTCGCTGTTGCGTAGGAACAGCTTTTTCTAGTCAGTGAGAATGCTATACAGCATTCTCACTTATTGTTTTCCTGTTTTTCTTTATTATTATTATTATTATTATTATTATCAGTGAGAATGCTATACAGCATTCTCACTTATTGTTTTCCTGTTTTTCTTTATTATTATTATTATTATTATTATTATTATTATTATTATTATTCCGTCGGCATGTAACTACTCCCACATACTTCAACCGATTTCAACAATTTTGGTGTCAAAACGTTCAGCTCCTTCCCGACATTCCTGCTATATCTCATCATTATTCTAACTTTAATACTTTTTAAAATATTTGTACTTTTGTGCGTACTTTTTTCCCATTGAAATGAATGCAAATTCCTTCAAATTCTTCAAATTTTTGATATTCCTTCAAATTCCTTCAAATTCTTTTAATCATTCTTATTGTTCAAATTGTTCAAATGGTTCAAATGGTTCAAATCTTTCAGATTTTTCAAATTTTTTCATATTTTTCAAATTTTTTCAAATTTTTCAAATACTTCAAATTCTTCAAATTTGTCAAATTCTTCAAATTTTTCAAATTCCTTCTAATTCTCCTGATACAACTGATATTAATACTACAACTACAACAGATACTACTCCTACTACTACTGCTACTACAACTGATACTACTACAACTGATACTACTACTACTACTACTGATAGTACTACCACTACTACTACTACTAATGATACTACTGCTGCTACTGCTACTACTACTGATGCTACTGCTGGTACTACAACTACTACTGATACTACTACTATTACTACTACTACTACTAGTACTACTGATACTACTACTATTACTACTACTACTACTAGTACTACTGATACTACTACTACTACTACTACTACAAATTCCTTTAAATTCTGCAAATTCCTTCAAATTCTTTAAAAACTGATACTACTACTACTACTGATACTACTCCTACTACTACTGATACTTCTACTACTACTACTGATACTACTACTACTACTACTACTACTGATACTACTACTACTACTGATACTACTACTACTACTGATACTACTGCTGCTACTACTACTACTGATACTACTACTACTACTATTACTACTACTAATACAACTACTACTACTACTAGTACTACTGATACTACTACTACTACTACTACTACAAATTCCTTCAAATTCTTTAAAAACTGATACTGCTACTACTACTGATATTACTACTAATACTACTGATACTACTACTATTACTACTAATAATACAACTACTACTACTAGTAGTACTACTGATACTACTACTACTACTACTACAAATTCCTTCAAATTCTTCAAATACCTTCAAATTCCTTCAAATTCTTTAAAAACTACTACTACTACTACTGATACTACTACTACTACTGCTACTACTGCTACTACTACTACTACTACTGATACTACTACTACTACTACTGCTACTACTGATACTACTGATACTACTACTACTACTACTACTGATACTACTACTACTACTACTACAAATTACTTCAAATTGTTCAAATTCTTCAAATTTTTCAAATTCTTTAATATTTTTCAGCTATTTTTTCTCTTCTGCATGGATCTTCTGCATCTTCTCAAATCATTCTGCAGATTAGCATTCTCACTCGCTGTTGCGTAGGAACAGCTTTTTCTAGTTATTATTATTATTATTCCGTCGGCGTGTAACTACTCCCACATACTTCAACCGATTTCAACAATTTTGGTGTCAAAACGTTCAGCTCCTTCCCGACATTCCTGCTATATCTCATCATTATTCTAACTTTAATACTTTTTAAAATATTTGTACTTTTTGTGCGTACTTTTTTCCCATTGAAATGAATGCAAATTCCTTCAAATTCTTCAAATTTTTCATATTCCTTCAAATTCCTTCAAATTCTTTTAATCATTCTTATTGTTCAAATTGTTCAAATGGTTCAAATCTTTCAGATTTTTCAAATTTGTTCATATTTTTCAAATTTTTTCAAATTTTTCATATACTTCAAATACTTCAAATTCTTCAAATTTTTCAAATTCTTCAAATTTTTCAAATTCCTTCTAATTCTTCTGATACAACTGATATTAATACTACAACTACAACAGATACTACTCTTACTACTACTACTACTACTACTACAACTGATACTACTACTACTGATACTACTACTACTACTACTGATACTACTACCACTACTACTACTACTAATGATACTACTGCTGCTACTGCTACTACTACTGATGCTACTGCTGATGCTACAACTACTACTGATACTACTACTATTACTACTACTACTACTAGTACTAATGATACTACTACTACTACCACTACTACTACTACTACTACTACTACAAATTCCTTTAAATTCTGCAAATTCCTTCAAATTCTTTAAAAACTGATACTACTACTACTACTGATACTACTCCTACTACTACTGATACTTCTACTACTACTACTGATACTACTACTACTACTACTACTACTGATACTACTACTACTACTGATACTACTACTACTAATGATACTACTGCCGCTACTGCTACTACTACTGTTACTACTATTACTACTACTGATACTACTACTATTACTACTACTAATACAACTACTACTACTACTAGTACTACTGATACTACTACTACTACTACTACTACTACAAATTCCTTCAAATTCCTTCAAATTCTTTAAAAACTGATACTGCTACTACTACTGATATTACTACTAATACTACTGATACTACTACTATTACTACTAATAATACAACTACTACTACTACTAGTAGTACTGATACTACTACTACTACTACTACAAATTCCTTCAAATTCTTCAAATACCTTCAAATTCCTTCAAATTCTTTAAAAACTACTACTACTACTACTGATACTACTACTACTGCTACTATTGATACTACTGATACTACTACTACTGATACTACTACTACTACTACTACTACAAATTACTTCAAATTGTTCAAATTCTTCAAATTTTTCAAATTCTTTAATATTTTTCAGCTATTTTTTCTCTTCTGCATGGATCTTCTGCATCTTTTCCTCAAATCATTCTGCAGATTAGCATTCTCACTCGCTGTTGCGTAGGAACAGCTTTTTCTAGTTATTATTATTATTATTATTCCGTCGGCGTCTAACTACTCCCGCATACTTCAACCAATTTCAACAATTTTGGTGTCAAAACGTTCGGCTCGTTCCCGGCATGCCTGCTATATCTCATGGTTATGCTAACTTTTATACTTTTTAAAATATTTCACTTTTTGTGCGTTTTTGGTTGCTCCCATTGAAATCAATGCAAAATCCTTCAAATTCTTCAAATTTTTCATATTCCTTCAAATTCTTGTAATCATTCTTATTATTCAAATTGTTCAAATGGTTCAAATGGTTCAAATCTTTCAGATTTTTCAAATTTTTTCAAATTTTTCAAATATTTCAAATACTTCAAATTCTTCAAATTTTTCAAATTCTTCAAATTTTTCAAATTCCTTCTAATTCTTCTGATACAACTGATATTAATACTACTACTACAACAGATACTACTCTTACTACTACTACTACTACTACTACTGATACTACTACTACTGATACTACTACTACTACTACTGATACTACTACCACTACTACTACTACTAATGCCACTACTGCTTCTACTACTGAGGCTACTGCTGATACTACAACAACTACTACTGATACTACTACTATTACTACTACTACTACTACTACTACTAGTACTACCGATACTACTACTACTACTACTACTAATTCCTTCAAATTCCTTCAAATTCTTTAAAAACTGATACTACTACTACTACTGATACTACTCCTACTACTACTGATACTTCTACTACTACTACTGATACTACTGATAATACTACTACTACTGATACTACTACTACTACTACTGATACTACTACTACTACTACTGATACTACTACTACTACTAATGATACTACTAATGATACTACTGCTGCTACTGCTACTACAACAACTACTACTGCTACTACTACTATTACTACTACTAATACAACTACTACTACTAGTACTACTGATACTACTACTACTACTACTACAAATTCCTTCAAATTCTTTAAAAACTGATACTACTACTACTACTGATATAACTACTACTACTACTGATACTACTACTATTACTACTACTATTACAACTACTACTACTACTAGTACTACTGATACTACTACTACTACTACTACTACAAGTTCCTTCAAATTCCTTCAAATTCTTTAAAAACTGATACTACTACTACTAGTGATATTACTACTACTACTACTGATACAACTACTATTACTACTAATAATACAACTACTACTACTACTAGTACTACTGATACTACTACTACTACTACTACAAATTCCTTCAAATTCTTCAAATACCTTCAAATTCCTTCAAATTCTTTAAAAACTAATACTACTACTACTGATACTACTGATACTACTACTACTACTACTGATACTACTACTACTAGTACTACTGATACTACTACTACTACTACTGCTACTACTGATACTACTGATACTACTACTACTACTACTGATACTACTACTACTACTACAAATTACTTCAAATTGTTCAAATTCTTCAAATTTTTCAAATTCTTTAATATTTTTCAGCTATTTTTTCTCTTCTGCATGGATCTTCTGCATCTTCTCAAATCATTCTGCAGATTAGCATTCTCACTCGCTGTTGCGTAGGAACAGCTTTTTCTAGTTATCAGTGAGAATGCTATACAGCATTCTCACTTATTGTTTTCCTGTTTTTCTTTATTATTATCAGTGAGAATGCTATACAGCATTCTCACTTATTGTTTTCCTGTTTTTCTTTATTATTATTATTATTATTATTATTATTATTATTATTATTATTCCGTCGGCGTGTAACTACTCCCACATACTTCAACCGATTTCAACAATCTTGGTGTCAAAACGTTCAGCTCCTTCCCGACATTCCTGCTATATCTCATCATTATTCTAACTTTAATACTTTTTAAAATATTTGTACTTTTTGTGCGTACTTTTTTCCCATTGAAATGAATGCAAATTCCTTCAAATTCTTCAAATTTTTGATATTCCTTCAAATTCCTTCAAATTCTTTTAATCATTCTTATTGTTCAAATTGTTCAAATGGTTCAAATGGTTCAAATCTTTCAGATTTTTCAAATTTTTTCATATTTTTCAAATTTTTTCAAATTTTTCAAATACTTCAAATACTTCAAATTCTTCAAATTTGTCAAATTCTTCAAATTTTTCAAATTCCTTCTAATTCTCCTGATACAACTGATATTAATACTACAACTACAACAGATACTACTCCTACTACTACTACTACTACAACTGATACTACTACTACTGATACTACTACTACTACTACTGATACTACTACCACTACTACTACTACTAATGATACTACTGCTGCTACTGCTACTACTACTGATGCTACTGCTGGTACTACAACTACTACTGATACTACTACTATTACTACTACTACTACTACTACTAGTACTACTGATACTACTACTACTACTACTACTACTACAAATTCCTTTAAATTCTGCAAATTCCTTCAAATTCTTTAAAAACTGATACTACTACTACTACTGATACTACTCCTACTACTACTGATACTTCTACTACTACTACTGATACTACTACTACTACTACTACTACTGATACTACTACTACTACTGATACTACTACTACTAATGATACTACTGCTGCTACTACTACTACTGATACTACTACTACTACTATTACTACTACTAATACAACTACTACTACTACTAGTACTACTGATACTACTACTACTACTACTACAAATTCCTTCAAATTCTTTAAAAACTGATACTGCTACTACTACTGATATTACTACTAATACTACTGATACTACTACTATTACTACTAATAATACAACTACTACTACTACTAGTACTACTGATACTACTACTACTACTACTACTACAAATTCCTTCAAATTCTTCAAATACCTTCAAATTCCTTCAAATTCTTTAAAAACTACTACTGCTACTACTGATACTACTACTACTACTGATACTACTGATACTACTGATACTACTACTACTACTACTGATACTACTACTACTACTGCTACTACTGATACTACTGATACTACTACTACTACTACTGATACTACTACTACTACTACTACAAATTACTTCAAATTGTTCAAATTCTTCAAATTTTTCAAATTCTTTAATATTTTTCAGCTATTTTTTCTCTTCTGCATGGATCTTCTGCATCTTCTCAAATCATTCTGCAGATTAGCATTCTCACTCGCTGTTGCGTAGGAACAGCTTTTTCTAGTTATTATTATTATTATTATTATTATTATTATTATTCCGTCGGCATGTAACTACTCCCACATACTTCAACCGATTTCAACAATTTTGGTGTCAAAACGTTCAGCTCCTTCCCGACATTCCTGCTATATCTCATCATTATTCTAACTTTAATACTTTTTAAAATATTTGTACTTTTGTGCGTACTTTTTTCCCATTGAAATGAATGCAAATTCCTTCAAATTCTTCAAATTTTTGATATTCCTTCAAATTCCTTCAAATTCTTTTAATCATTCTTATTGTTCAAATTGTTCAAATGGTTCAAATGGTTCAAATCTTTCAGATTTTTCAAATTTTTTCATATTTTTCAAATTTTTTCAAATTTTTCAAATACTTCAAATTCTTCAAATTTGTCAAATTCTTCAAATTTTTCAAATTCCTTCTAATTCTCCTGATACAACTGATATTAATACTACAACTACAACAGATACTACTCCTACTACTACTGCTACTACAACTGATACTACTACAACTGATACTACTACTACTACTACTGATAGTACTACCACTACTACTACTACTAATGATACTACTGCTGCTACTGCTACTACTACTGATGCTACTGCTGGTACTACAACTACTACTGATACTACTACTATTACTACTACTACTACTAGTACTACTGATACTACTACTATTACTACTACTACTACTAGTACTACTGATACTACTACTACTACTACTACTACAAATTCCTTTAAATTCTGCAAATTCCTTCAAATTCTTTAAAAACTGATACTACTACTACTACTGATACTACTCCTACTACTACTGATACTTCTACTACTACTACTGATACTACTACTACTACTACTACTACTGATACTACTACTACTACTGATACTACTACTACTACTGATACTACTGCTGCTACTACTACTACTGATACTACTACTACTACTATTACTACTACTAATACAACTACTACTACTACTAGTACTACTGATACTACTACTACTACTACTACTACAAATTCCTTCAAATTCTTTAAAAACTGATACTGCTACTACTACTGATATTACTACTAATACTACTGATACTACTACTATTACTACTAATAATACAACTACTACTACTAGTAGTACTACTGATACTACTACTACTACTACTACAAATTCCTTCAAATTCTTCAAATACCTTCAAATTCCTTCAAATTCTTTAAAAACTACTACTACTACTACTGATACTACTACTACTACTGCTACTACTGCTACTACTACTACTACTACTGATACTACTACTACTACTACTGCTACTACTGATACTACTGATACTACTACTACTACTACTACTGATACTACTACTACTACTACTACAAATTACTTCAAATTGTTCAAATTCTTCAAATTTTTCAAATTCTTTAATATTTTTCAGCTATTTTTTCTCTTCTGCATGGATCTTCTGCATCTTCTCAAATCATTCTGCAGATTAGCATTCTCACTCGCTGTTGCGTAGGAACAGCTTTTTCTAGTTATTATTATTATTATTATTATTCCGTCGGCGTGTAACTACTCCCACATACTTCAACCGATTTCAACAATTTTGGTGTCAAAACGTTCAGCTCCTTCCCGACATTCCTGCTATATCTCATCATTATTCTAACTTTAATACTTTTTAAAATATTTGTACTTTTTGTGCGTACTTTTTTCCCATTGAAATGAATGCAAATTCCTTCAAATTCTTCAAATTTTTGATATTCCTTCAAATTCCTTCAAATTCTTTTAATCATTCTTATTGTTCAAATTGTTCAAATGGTTCAAATCTTTCAGATTTTTCAAATTTTTTTCATATTTTTCAAATTTTTTCAAATTTTTCAAATACTTCAAATACTTCAAATACTTCAAATTCTTCACATTTTTCAAATTCTTCAAATTTTTCAAATTCCTTCTAATTCTTCTGATACAACTGATATTAATACTACAACTACAACAGATACTACTCTTACTACTACTACTACTACAACTGATACTACTACTACTGATACTACTACTACTACTGATACTACTACCACTACTACTACTACTAATGATACTACTGCTGCTACTGCTACTACTACTGATGCTACTGCTGATACTACAACTACTACTGATACTACTACTATTACTACTACTAGTACTACTGATACTAATACTACTACTACTACTACTACTACTACAAATTCCTTTAAATTCTTCAAATTCCTTCAAATTCTTTAAAAACTGATACTACTACTACTACTACTACTGATACTACTCCTACTACTACTGATACTTCTACTACTACTACTGATACTACTACTACTACTACTACTACTACTGATACTACTACTACTACTGATACTACTACTACTAATGATACTACTGCTGCTACTGCTACTACTACTGATACTACTACTACTACTACTGATACTACTACTATTACTACTACTAATACAACTACTACTACTACTAGTACTACTGATACTACTACTACTACTACTACAATACTACAAATTCCTTCAAATTCCTTCAAATTCTTTAAAAACTGATACTGCTACTACTACTGATATTACTACTAATACTACTGATACTACTACTATTACTACTAATAATACAACTACTACTACTACTAGTACTACTGATACTACTACTACTACTACTACTACTACAAATTCCTTTAAATTCTGCAAATTCCTTCAAATTCTTTAAAAACTGATACTACTACTACTACTGATACTACTCCTACTACTACTGATACTTCTACTACTACTACTGATACTACTACTACTACTACTACTACTGATACTACTACTACTACTGATACTACTACTACTAATGATACTACTGCTGCTACTACTACTACTGATACTACTACTACTACTACTATTACTACTACTAATACAACTACTACTACTAGTAGTACTACTGATACTACTACTACTACTACTACTACAAATTCCTTCAAATTCCTTCAAATTCTTTAAAAACTGATACTGCTACTACTACTGATATTACTACTAATACTACTGATACTACTACTATTACTACTAATAATACAACTACTACTACTACTAGTACTACTGATACTACTACTACTACTACTACAAATTCCTTCAAATACCTTCAAATTCCTTCAAATTCTTTAAAAACTACTACTACTACTACTGATACTACTACTACTACTGCTACTACTGATACTACTGATACTACTACTACTACTACTGATACTACTACTACTACTGATACTACTGATACTACTGATACTACTACTACTACTACTGATACTACTACTACTACTACTACAAATTACTTCAAATTGTTCAAATTCTTCAAATTTTTCAAATTCTTTAATATTTTTCAGCTATTTTTTCTCTTCTGCATGGATCTTCTGCATCTTCTCAAATCATTCTGCAGATTAGCATTCTCACTCGCTGTTGCGTAGGAACAGCTTTTTCTAGTTCTTATTCAAATTGTTCAAACGGTTCAAATGGTTCAAATCTTTCAGATTTTTCAAATTTTTTCAAATTTTCAATTTTTTTCAAATTTTTCAAATATTTCAAATACTTCAAATTCTTCAATTTTTTCAAATTCTTCAAATTTTTCAAATTCCTTCTAATTCTTCTGATACAACTGATATTAATACTACTACTACAACAGATACTACTCTTACTACTACTACTACTACTGATACTACTACTACTACTACTACTGATACTACTACCACCACTACTACTACTAATGCCACTACTGCTTCTACTACTGATGCTACTGCTGATACTACAACAACTACTACTGATACTACTACTACTACTACTACTACTACTACTACTAGTACTACTGATACTACTACTACTACTACTACAAATTCCTTCAAATTCTTCAAATTCCTTCAAATTCTTTAAAAACTGATACTACTACTACTACTGATACTACTCCTACTACTACTGATACTTCTACTACTACTACTGATACTACTGATAATACTACTACTACTGATACTACTACTACTACTACTACTGATACTACTACTACTACTAATGATACTACTAATGATACTACTGCTGCTACTGCTACTACAACAACTACTACTGCTACTACTATTACTACTACTAATACAACTACTACTACTAGTACTACTGATACTACTACTACTACTACTACTACAAATTCCTTCAAATTCTTTAAAAACTGATACTACTACTACTACTGATACTACTACTACTACTACTGATACTACTACTATTACTACTACTATTACAACTACTACTACTACTAGTACTACTGATACTACTACTACTACTACTACTACAAGTTCCTTCAAATTCCTTCAAATTCTTTAAAAACTGATACTACTACTACTACTAGTGATATTACTACTACTACTACTGATACTACTACTATTACTACTAATAATACAACTACTACTACTACTACTGATACTACTACTACTACTACTACAAATTCCTTCAAATTCTTCAAATACCTTCAAATTCCTTCAAATTCTTTAAAAACTAATACTACTACTACTGATACTACTGATACTACTACTACTACTACTGATACTACTACTACTAGTACTACTGATACTACTACTACTACTACAAATACCTTCAAATTCCTTCAAATTCTTTAAAAACTAATACTACTACTACTGATACTACTACTACTACAAATTACTTCAAATTGTTCAAATTTTTCAATTTTTTTAAATTCTTCAATGTTTTTCAGCTATTTGTTTTCTTCGGCATGGATCTTCTGCATCTTCTCCTCAAATCATTTTGCAGATTAGCATTCTCACTTGCTGTTGCGTAGGAACAGCTTTTTCTAGTTATTATTATTATTCCGTCGGCGTGTAACTACTCCCACATACTTCAACCGATTTCAACAATTTTGGTGTCAAAACGTTCAGCTCCTTCCCGACATTCCTGCTATATCTCATCATTATTCTAACTTTAATACTTTTTAAAATATTTGTACTTTTTGTGTGTACTTTTTTCCCATTGAAATGAATGCAAATTCCTTCAAATTCTTCAAATTTTTGATATTCCTTCAAATTCCTTCAAATTCTTTTAATCATTCTTATTGTTCAAATTTTTCAAATACTTTAAATTCTTCAAATTTGTCAAATTCTTCAAATTTTTCAAATTCCTTCTAATTCTCCTGATACAACTGATATTAATACTACAACTACAACAGATACTACTCCTACTACTACTACTACTACAACTGATACTACTACTACTGATACTACTACTACTACTACTGATACTACTACTACCACTACTACTACTACTAATGATACTACTGCTGCTACTGCTACTACTACTGATGCTACTGCTGGTACTACAACTACTACTGATACTACTACTATTACTACTACTACTACTACTACTAGTACTACTGATACTACTACTACTACTACTACTACTACAAATTCCTTTAAATTCTGAAAATTCCTTCAAATTCTTTAAAAACTGATACTACTACTACTACTGATACTACTCCTACTACTACTGATACTTCTACTACTACTACTGATACTACTACTACTACTACTACTACTACTACTGATACTACTACTACTACTGATACTACTACTACTAATGATACTACTGCTGCTACTACTACTACTGATACTACTACTACTACTATTACTACTACTAATACAACTACTACTACTACTAGTACTACTGATACTACTACTACTACTACTACTACAAATTCCTTCAAATTCCTTCAAATTCTTTAAAAACTGATACTGCTACTACTACTGATATTACTACTAATACTACTGATACTACTACTATTACTACTAATAATACAACTACTACTACTACTAGTACTACTGATACTACTACTACTACTACAAATTCCTTCAAATTCTTCAAATACCTTCAAATTCCTTCAAATTCTTTAAAAACTACTACTACTACTACTGATACTACTACTACTACTGCTACTACTGATACTACTGATACTACTACTACTACTACTGATACTACTACTACTACTGCTACTACTGATACTACTGCTACTACTGATACTACTGATACTACTACTACTACTACTGATACTACAAATTACTTCAAATTGTTCAAATTCTTCAAATTTTTCAAATTCTTTAATATTTTTCAGCTATTTTTTCTCTTCTGCATGGATCTTCTGCATCTTCTCAAATCATTCTGCAGATTAGCATTCTCACTCGCTGTTGCGTAGGAACAGCTTTTTCTAGTTATCAGTGAGAATGCTATACAGCATTCTCACTTATTGTTTTCCTGTTTTTCTTTATTATCAGTGAGAATGCTATACAGCATTCTCACTTATTGTTTTCCTGTTTTTCTTTATTATTATTATTATCAGTGAGAATGCTATACAGCATTCTCACTTATTGTTTTCCTGTTTTTCTTTATTATCAGTGAGAATGCTATACAGCATTCTCACTTATTGTTTTCCTGTTTTTCTTTATTATCAGTGAGAATGCTATACAGCATTCTCACTTATTGTTTTCCTGTTTTTCTTTATTATTATTATTATTATTATTATTATCAGTGAGAATGCTATACAGCATTCTCACTTATTGTTTTCCTGTTTTTCTTTATTATTATTATTATTATTATTATTATTATTATTATTATTATTCCGTCGGCGTGTAACTACTCCCACATACTTCAACCGATTTCAACAATTTTGGTGTCAAAACGTTCAGCTCCTTCCCGACATTCCTGCTATATCTCATCATTATTCTAACTTTAATACTTTTTAAAATATTTGTACTTTTTGTGCGTACTTTTCTCCCATTGAAATGAATGCAAATTCCTTCAAATTCTTCAAATTTTTCATAATTCTTCAAATTCCTTCAAATTCTTGTAATCATTCTTATTGTTCAAATTGTTCAAATGGTTCAAATGGTTCAAATCTATCAGATTTTTCAAATTTTTTCAACTTTTTCAAATTTTTTCAAATTTTTCAAATACTTCAAATTCTTCAAATTTTTCAAATTCTTCAAATTTTTCAAATTCCTTCCAATTCTTCTGATACAACTGATATTAATACTACTACTACTACTACAACAGATACTACTCCTCCTACTACTACTACTACTACAACTGATACTACTACTACTCCTACTACTACTACTACTACTACAACTGATACTACTACTACTGATACTACTACTACTACTACTACTACTACTAATGATACTACTGCTGCTACTGCTACTACTACTGATGCTACTGCTGATACTACTACTATTACTACTACTACTACTCCTACTAGTACTACTGATACTACTACTAGTACTACTACTACTACTACTACAAATTCCTTCAAATTCTTCAAATTCCTTCAAATTCTTTAAAAACTGATACTACTACTACTACTGATACTACTCCTACTACTACTGATACTTCTACTACTACTACTGATACTACTACTACTACTAATACTGATACTACTACTACTACTACTACTACTACTACTAATGATACTACTGCTGCTACTGCTACTACTACTGATGCTACTGCTGATACTACAACAACTACTACTGATACTACTACTATTACTACTACTACTACTCATACTACTAGTACTACTGATATTACTACTACTACTACTACTACAAATTCCTTCAAATTCTTCAAATTCTTTAAAAACTGATACTACTACTACTACTGATACTACTCCTACTACTACTGATACTACTCCTACTACTACTGATACTACTACTACTACTACTACTACTACTACTACTGATACTACTACTACTACTACTACTACTACTACTACTACTACTACTAATGATACTATTGCTGCTACTGCTACCACTACTGCTACTACAACTACTACTGCTACTACTACTATTACTACTACTAATACAACTACTACTACTACTAGTACTACTGATACTACTACTAATACTACTACTACTACAAATTCCTTCAAATTCTTTAAAAACTGATACTACTACTACTACTGATACTATTACTACTGATACTACTACTGTTACTACTACTAATACAACTACTACTACTACTAGTATTACTGATACTACTACTACTACTACTACTACTACTACTACTACAAATTCCTTCAAATTCCTTCAAATTCTTTAAAAACTGATACTACTACTACTACTGATACTACTACTACTACTACTACTGATACTACTACTATTACTACTAATAATACAACTACTACTACTACTAGTACTACTGATACTACTACTACTACAAATTCCTTCGAATTCTTCAAATTCCTTCAAATTCTTTAAAAACTGATACTACTACTACTACTGATACTACTACAACTACTACTGATACTACTACTATTACTACTAATAATACAACTACTACTACTACTACTACTACTACTGATACTACTACTACTACTACTACAAATTCCTTCAAATTCTTCAAATACCTTCAAATTCCTTCAAATTCTTTAAAAACTAATACTACTACTACTGATACTACTGATACTACTACTACTACTACTACTACTACTGATACTACTACTACTAGTACTACTGATACTACTACTACTACTACAAATACCTTCAAATTCTTTAAAAACTAATACTACTACTACTACTGATACAACTACTACTACAAATTACTTCAAATTGTTCAAATTTTTCAATTTTTTTAAATTCTTCAATGTTTTTCAGCTATTTGTTTTCTTCGGCATGGATCTTCTGCATCTTCTCCTCAAATCATTTTGCAGATTAGCATTCTCACTCGCTGTTGCGTAGGAACAGCTTTTTCTAGTTATTATTATTATTATTATTATTCCGTCGGCGTGTAACTACTCCCACATACTTCAACCGATTTCAACAATTTTGGTGTCAAAACGTTCAGCTCCTTCCCGACATTCCTGCTATATCTCATCATTATTCTAACTTTAATACTTTTTAAAATATTTGTACTTTTTGTGCGTACTTTTTTCCCATTGAAATGAATGCAAATTCCTTCAAATTCTTCAAATTTTTGATATTCCTTCAAATTCCTTCAAATTATTTTAATCATTCTTATTGTTCAAATTGTTCAAATGGTTCAAATGGTTCAAATCTTTCAGATTTTTCAAATTTTTTCATATTTTTCAAATTTTTTCAAATTTTTCAAATACTTCAAATTCTTCAAATTTGTCAAATTCTTCAAATTTTTCAAATTCCTTCTAATTCTCCTGATACAACTGATATTAATACTACAACTACAACAGATACTACTCCTACTACTACTACTACTACAACTGATACTACTACTACTGATACTACTACTACTACTACTGATACTACTACCACTACTACTACTACTAATGATACTACTGCTGCTACTGCTACTACTACTGATGCTACTGCTGGTACTACAACTACTACTGATACTACTACTATTACTACTACTACTACTACTACTACTAGTACTACTGATACTACTACTACTACTACTACTACTACTACTACAAATTCCTTTAAATTCTGCAAATTCCTTCAAATTCTTTAAAAACTGATACTACTACTACTACTGATACTACTCCTACTACTACTGATACTTCTACTACTACTACTGATACTACTACTACTACTACTACTACTACTGATACTACTACTACTACTGATACTACTACTACTAATGATACTACTGCTGCTACTACTACTACTGATACTACTACTACTACTATTACTACTACTAATACAACTACTACTACTACTAGTACTACTGATACTACTACTACTACTACTACTACAAATTCCTTCAAATTCCTTCAAATTCTTTAAAAACTGATACTGCTACTACTACTGATATTACTATTACTACTACTAATACAACTACTACTACTACTAGTACTACTGATACTACTACTACTACTACTACAAATTCCTTCAAATTCTTCAAATACCTTCAAATTCCTTCAAATTCTTTAAAAACTACTACTGCTACTACTGATACTACTACTACTGATGCTACTGCTGGTACTACAACTATTACTGATACTACTACTACTGATGCTACTGCTGGTACTACAACTACTACTACTACTACTACTAGTACTACTGATACTACTACTACTACTACTACTACAAATTCCTTTAAATTCTGCAAATTCCTTCAAATTCTTTAAAAACTGATACTACTACTACTACTGATACTACTCCTACTACTACTGATACTTCTACTACTACTGATACTTCTACTACTACTACTGATACTACTACTACTACTACTGATACTACTACTACTACTACTAATGATACTACTGCTGCTACTACTACTACTAATGATACTACTGCTGCTACTACTACTACTGATACTACTACTACTACTATTACTACTACTAATACAACTACTACTACTACTAGTACTACTGATACTACTACTACTACTACTACTACAAATTCCTTCAAATTCCTTCAAATTCTTTAAAAACTGATACTGCTACTACTACTGATATTACTACTAATACTACTGATACTACTACTATTACTACGAATAATACAACTACTACTACTACTAGTACTACTGATACTACTACTACTACTACTACTACAAATTCCTTCAAATTCTTTAAAAACTACTACTGCTACTACTGATACTACTACTACTACTGCTACTACTGATACTACTGATACTACTACTACTACTACTGATACTACTACTACTACTGCTACTACTGATACTACTACTACTACTACTGATACTACTACTACTACAAATTACTTCAAATTGTTCAAATTCTTCAAATTTTTCAAATTCTTTAATATTTTTCAGCTATTTTTTCTCTTCTGCATGGATCTTCTGCATCTTCTCAAATCATTCTGCAGATTAGCATTCTCACTCGCTGTTGCGTAGGAACAGCTTTTTCTAGTTATTATTATTATTATTCCGTCGGCATGTAACTACTCCCACATACTTCAACCGATTTCAACAATTTTGGTGTCAAAACGTTCAGCTCCTTCCCGACATTCCTGCTATATCTCATCATTATTCTAACTTTAATACTTTTTAAAATATTTGTACTTTTGTGCGTACTTTTTTCCCATTGAAATGAATGCAAATTCCTTCAAATTCTTCAAATTTTTGATATTCCTTCAAATTCCTTCAAATTCTTTTAATCATTCTTATTGTTCAAATTGTTCAAATGGTTCAAATGGTTCAAATCTTTCAGATTTTTCAAATTTTTTCATATTTTTCAAATTTTTTCAAATTTTTCAAATACTTCAAATTCTTCAAATTTGTCAAATTCTTCAAATTTTTCAAATTCCTTCTAATTCTCCTGATACAACTGATATTAATACTACAACTACAACAGATACTACTCCTACTACTACTGCTACTACAACTGATACTACTACAACTGATACTACTACTACTACTACTGATAGTACTACCACTACTACTACTACTAATGATACTACTGCTGCTACTGCTACTACTACTGATGCTACTGCTGGTACTACAACTACTACTGATACTACTACTATTACTACTACTACTACTAGTACTACTGATACTACTACTATTACTACTACTACTACTAGTACTACTGATACTACTACTACTACTACTACTACAAATTCCTTTAAATTCTGCAAATTCCTTCAAATTCTTTAAAAACTGATACTACTACTACTACTGATACTACTCCTACTACTACTGATACTTCTACTACTACTACTGATACTACTACTACTACTACTACTACTGATACTACTACTACTACTGATACTACTACTACTACTGATACTACTGCTGCTACTACTACTACTGATACTACTACTACTACTATTACTACTACTAATACAACTACTACTACTACTAGTACTACTGATACTACTACTACTACTACTACTACAAATTCCTTCAAATTCTTTAAAAACTGATACTGCTACTACTACTGATATTACTACTAATACTACTGATACTACTACTATTACTACTAATAATACAACTACTACTACTAGTAGTACTACTGATACTACTACTACTACTACTACAAATTCCTTCAAATTCTTCAAATACCTTCAAATTCCTTCAAATTCTTTAAAAACTACTACTACTACTACTGATACTACTACTACTACTGCTACTACTGCTACTACTACTACTACTACTGATACTACTACTACTACTACTGCTACTACTGATACTACTGATACTACTACTACTACTACTACTGATACTACTACTACTACTACTACAAATTACTTCAAATTGTTCAAATTCTTCAAATTTTTCAAATTCTTTAATATTTTTCAGCTATTTTTTCTCTTCTGCATGGATCTTCTGCATCTTCTCAAATCATTCTGCAGATTAGCATTCTCACTCGCTGTTGCGTAGGAACAGCTTTTTCTAGTTATTATCAGTGAGAATGCTATACAGCATTCTCACTTATTGTTTTCCTGTTTTTCTTTATTATTATTATTATTATTATTATTATTATTATTATTATTATTCCGTCGGCGTGTAACTACTCCTACATACTTCAACCGATTTCAACAATTTTGGTGTCAAAACGTTCAGCTCCTTCCCGACATTCCTGCTATATCTCATCATTATTCTAACTTTAATACTTTTTAAAATATTTGTACTTTTTGTGCGTACTTTTCTCCCATTGAAATGAATGCAAATTCCTTCAAATTCTTCAAATTTTTCATAATTCTTCAAATTCCTTCAAATTCTTGTAATCATTCTTATTGTTCAAATTGTTCAAATGGTTCAAATGGTTCAAATCTATCAGATTTTTCAAATTTTTTCAAATTTTTCAAATTTTTTCAAATTTTTCAAATACTTCAAATTCTTCAAATTTTTCAAATTCTTCAAATTTTTCAAATTCCTTCCAATTCTTCTGATACAACTGATATTAATACTACTACTACTACAACAGATACTACTCCTCCTCCTACTACTACTACTACAACTGATACTACTACTACTCCTACTACTACTACTACTACTACAACTGATACTACTACTACTGATACTACTACTACTACTACTGATACTACTACCACTACTACTACTACTAATGATACTACTGCTGCTACTGCTACTACTACTGATGCTACTGCTGATACTACTACTATTACTACTACTACTACTCCTACTAGTACTACTGATACTACTACTAGTACTACTACTACTACTACTACAAATTCCTTCAAATTCTTCAAATTCCTTCAAATTCTTTAAAAACTGATACTACTACTACTACTGATACTACTCCTACTACTACTGATACTTCTACTACTACTACTGATACTACTACTACTACTGATACTACTACTACTACTACTACTACTACTACTACTACTAATGATACTACTGCTGCTACTGCTACTACTACTGATGCTACTGCTGATACTACAACAACTACTACTGATACTACTACTATTACTACTACTACTACTCATACTACTAGTACTACTGATATTACTACTACTACTACTACTACAAATTCCTTCAAATTCTTCAAATTCTTTAAAAACTGATACTACTACTACTACTGATACTACTCCTACTACTACTGATACTACTCCTACTACTACTGATACTACTACTACTACTACTACTACTACTGATACTACTACTACTACTACTACTACTAATGATACTATTGCTGCTACTGCTACCACTACTGCTACTACAACTACTACTGCTACTACTACTATTACTACTACTAATAAAACTACTACTACTACTAGTACTACTGATACTACTACTAATACTACTACTACTACAAATTCCTTCAAATTCTTTAAAAACTGATACTACTACTACTACTGATACTACTACTACTGATACTACTACTGTTACTACTACTAATACAACTACTACTACTACTAGTATTACTGATACTACTACTACTACTACTACTACTACTACTACAAGTTCCTTCAAATTCCTTCAAATTCTTTAAAAACTGATACTACTACTACTACTGATACTACTACTACTACTACTACTACTGATACTACTACTATTACTACTAATAATACAACTACTACTACTACTAGTACTACTGATACTACTACTACTACAAATTCCTTCGAATTCTTCAAATTCCTTCAAATTCTTTAAAAACTGATACTACTACTACTACTGATACTACTACAACTACTACTGATACTACTACTATTACTACTAATAATACAACTATTACTACTACTAGTACTACCGATACTACTACTACTACTACTACAAATTCCTTCAAATTCTTCAAATTCCTTCAAATTCCTTCAAATTCTTTAAAAACTAATACTACTACTATTGATACTACTACTACTACTACTACTGCTACTACTGCTACTACTGATACTACTACTACTGCTACTACTACTGATACTACTACTACTACTACTGATAGTACTTCTACTACTACTACTACTACTACTACAAATTACTTCAAATTTTTCAAATTCTTCAAATTTTTCAAATTCTTCAATGTTTTTCAGCTATTTTTTCTCTTCTGCATGGATCTTCTGCACCTTCTCCTCAAATCATTCTGCAAATTAGCATTCTCACTCGCTGTTGCGTAGGAACAGCTTTTTCTAGTTATTATTATTATTATTATTATTATTATTATTCCGTCGGCGTGTAACTACTCCCACATACTTCAACCGATTTCAACAATTTTGGTGTCAAAACGTTCAGCTCCTTCCCGACATTCCTGCTATATCTCATCATTATTCTAACTTTAATACTTTTTAAAATATTTGTACTTTTGTGCGTACTTTTTTCCCATTGAAATGAATGCAAATTCCTTCAAATTCTTCAAATTTTTGATATTCCTTCAAATTCCTTCAAATTCTTTTAATCATTCTTATTGTTCAAATTGTTCAAATGGTTCAAATGGTTCAAATCTTTCAGATTTTTCAAATTTTTTCATATTTTTCAAATTTTTTCAAATTTTTCAAATACTTCAAATTCTTCAAATTTGTCAAATTCTTCAAATTTTTCAAATTCCTTCTAATTCTCCTGATACAACTGATATTAATACTACAACTACAACAGATACTACTCCTACTACTACTGCTACTACAACTGATACTACTACAACTGATACTACTACTACTACTACTGATAGTACTACCACTACTACTACTACTAATGATACTACTGCTGCTACTGCTACTACTACTGATGCTACTGCTGGTACTACAACTACTACTGATACTACTACTATTACTACTACTACTACTAGTACTACTGATACTACTACTATTACTACTACTACTAGTAGTACTACTGATACTACTACTACTACTACTACTACAAATTCCTTTAAATTCTGCAAATTCCTTCAAATTCTTTAAAAACTGATACTACTACTACTACTGATACTACTCCTACTACTAATGATACTTCTACTACTACTACTGATACTACTACTACTACTACTACTACTGATACTACTACTACTACTGATACTACTACTACTACTGATACTACTGCTGCTACTACTACTACTGATACTACTACTACTACTATTACTACTACTAATACAACTACTACTACTACTAGTACTACTGATACTACTACTACTACTACTACTACAAATTCCTTCAAATTCTTTAAAAACTGATACTGCTACTACTACTGATATTACTACTAATACTACTGATACTACTACTATTACTACTAATAATACAACTACTACTACTAGTAGTACTACTGATACTACTACTACTACTACTACAAATTCCTTCAAATTCTTCAAATACCTTCAAATTCCTTCAAATTCTTTAAAAACTACTACTACTACTACTGATACTACTACTACTACTGCTACTACTGCTACTACTACTACTACTACTGATACTACTACTACTACTACTGCTACTACTGATACTACTGATACTACTACTACTACTACTACTGATACTACTACTACTACTACTACAAATTACTTCAAATTGTTCAAATTCTTCAAATTTTTCAAATTCTTTAATATTTTTCAGCTATTTTTTCTCTTCTGCATGGATCTTCTGCATCTTCTCAAATCATTCTGCAGATTAGCATTCTCACTCGCTGTTGCGTAGGAACAGCTTTTTCTAGTTATTATTATTATTATTATTATTATTCCGTCGGCGTGTAACTACTCCCACATACTTCAACCGATTTCAACAATTTTGGTGTCAAAATGTTCAGCTCCTTCCCGACATTCCTGCTATATCTCATCATTATTCTAACTTTAATACTTTTTAAAATATTTGTACTTTTTGTGCGTACTTTTTTCCCATTGAAATGAATGCAAATTCCTTCAAATTCTTCAAATTTTTCATATTCCTTCAAATTCCTTCAAATTCTTGTAATCATTCTTATTGTTCTAATAGTTCAAATGGTTCAAATGGTTCAAATCTTTGAGATTTTTCAATTTTTTTCAAATTTTTCAAATTTTTTCAAATTTTTCAAATACTTCAAATACTTCAAATTCTTCATATTTTTCAAATTCCTTCTAATTCTTCTGATACAACTGATATTAATACTACAACTACAACAGATACTACTCCTCCTCCTACTACTACTACTACAACTGATACTACTACTACTCCTACTACTACTACTACTACTACTACTACAACTGATACTACTACTACTGATACTACTACTACTACTACTGATACTACTACCACTACTACTACTACTTATGATACTACTGCTGCTACTGCTACTACTACTGATGCTACTGCTGATACTACAACAACTACTACTGATACTACTACTATTACTACTACTACTACTCCTACTAGTACTACTGCTACTACTACTGCTGCTACTACTACTACTACTGATGCTACTACTACTGCTACTACTACTACTACTGATACTACTACTGATACTACTGCTACTACTACTACTACTACTGATAAAACTACTACTACTAATGATACTACTACTACTACTACTGATACTACTACTGATACTACAACTATTCAATTCAATTCAATTCAATTCAATTTTATTTATATAGCGCCAAATCATGAAACATGTCATCTCAAGGCACTTTACAAAATCAAGTTCAATCATATTATACAGATTGGGTCAGATTATACAGATTGGTCAAAATGTCCTATATAAGGAAACCAGTTGATTGCATCAAAGTCTCGACAAGCAGCATTCACTCCTGGGGAACCGTAGAGCCACAGGGAGAGTCGTCTGCATTGTACATGGTTTTGCTGCAATCCCTCATACTGAGCAAGCATGAAGCGACAGTGGGAAGAAAAACCACCCATTAACGGGAAAAAAAAACCTCCGGCAGAACCGGGCTCAGTATGAACGGTCATCTGCCTCGACCGACTGGGGTTACAGAAGACAGAGCAGAGACACAACAAGAGAGACAAAAAAGCACAGAAGCACACATTGATCTAGTAATCTGTTCTACATTAGATGGTAGTAACGGGTGAGCCGTCTTCTCTGGATGATGTCAAAGTTAACAGAACGCCAGACCAGGTGTACCTACTATGAAGAAAAAGAGAGAGAGCAAAAAGTTAGGGCCAGCTACTACTACTACTGAAACCACTACTACTACTGATACTACTGCTACTACTACTGATACTACTACTACTACTACTACTACTGCTACTACTGCTACTGCTACCACTGATACTACTACTACTTCTTATACAACTACTACTACTACTACTATTACTACTACTACTACTGATGCTACTACTACTGCTACTACTACTACTACTACTACTACTACTAATGATACTACTACTACTACTACTGATACTACTACTGATACTACAACTACTACTACTGAAACTACTACTACTGCTACTACTACTGCTACTACTACTGATACTACTACTACTGCTACTACTACTGATACTACTGCTACTACTACTGATACTACTACTACCGCTGATACTACTACTCCCAGATAGCAGGCGACACAGCACCAGATCCGCTTTCAGACCGGCAGATCCGCATAACAGTCACCTCTGTTTTACTGCCCGCCCCCAAATCAGAGAGCGCGAATCACCGTCAGATTACTGATGGTTTGGACCCGGGGATACGGAGTGAGGCGCAATTTTTTTCGCTGGAATTCACCAGAGAAAGACGACGGAGAAAGGAGTACTGCAGCTGGTGATTTTGAAATTAAATCATTTCCCAAGTTCATTCTTCATAAAGGTAAGCCAATGTTGGTCAAAACATGTTAAGAAAATATTTGTTTTAGCTCTGTAAAAGTGCCTTTGACAATTGGATTTTTAGGATTGAAAGATTAGCTAATCTACAATTGTGTTCATTAAAAGCCATCGAAAGTTTGTGTGTTTGGTCTGTAATAAAGAAATAAATAGCTACAGTAAAAAAACGTTTCACCATCAGACTTATAACACTAACAAATTTTATTACTTAAACATTAGCATTGATGGGGTTTGGCTAGGTGGGTGTAAAGCTTATTTTAAAGCCATCATGTAGAGACAACCCGTTTTTAAATCAGTTAGCAACTACAACTCTATGAACATTTAGATTGAAAAACGTTAAAGGATTAAATGGAGGATAAACGGCGTCGATACAACGCAAATTTACCAAACTAGTATAACTACATCTCCCATCATGCACCAGACAAGATAGCGCGAAAGGCAGACTGCGTTGGTTAACAAAAAACAGTTCACTTTTCAATACGGGTGGGAGAGTTTACGTGCCAGGGGTGTTATGCCTGCGAAACCCAATAATAACATGAATTGTTGTACATTAATTAAAGTCTAAGGAGAGATCTGATAGGAACAGTTGAAAGAGTTTGTTTTTCAGCGCGACGTGACGTCTTCTGACAGGAAAATCAGCGATACTGGCTGTATGCTGCACTGATGGCATTTAAAGTTCAGGTACATGTGTAATAGAAACTGCAAATGATGTAAGATGTTTTAAAGGTTTCTTTATACATATAAACTGAACAGAATAAAGACTTCAGATGACAAACAACTTCCATATCACATAAGCATCTTAATTTTTCCGATGAGAAGTCTGTCTAACTTATAAACCATGGAATCCTTAAGCGGAGGTAAAGTTTAGATGTTTTAAATCACCCATATTGTTCAGTAAATCAGCTCAAATTATGGTTCCAGCAGCAAAATACAGACCAATACATGGGAATTACCCACTATTTTAAGTTCAACAGTTGTTTTGAACGCTAACACAGTTAAGTAATTTTTTTATTGTGCAAGAAGAGCTATGCAAGATAAAATCTGAATGCAACAGCTCATTATAAAGGAGTGTCCTGAAGAATAGCTTAACAAAACAGCTCCACACCTCCAACAATTGCCACTTTGAATACAGATGGATGTGACTTATGAGATTGTCTGAATGTAGTTATGACAAATTAGTCTTTTTACCTTGTTTTTGGTGCTTATTTATAGTGTTCCATATTTTAGTAGCCCTCTTGATAAAGAGTCTTAACTTTTGAATGTTTAGTATACTTAAATGTATATTTTGTCTTTCTAGGAGCTATAAGGAAAAATCCCTCGTCAGCAAGTGCAGCAGATACTGAAATAGACAGTTTTGCTATCCGCTGGTTCGACCTTGCTGGTGACCGTGGAGGTGGTCACAAAGAACACCAAAAATCCAAAGCTTCAACTTAAAGTTCTTTATTGGAAATGAAGCTACTCGGGTATAAGAACACTTCAAGTTTCCATTGAATTTGATGGTTGTTATTCTGTGTTTGTTTGTTTGGACTGTTTTGTTAAATTTCAGGACTATTGAGAAATGGTTGATATTTACACTAAAACAATTTTTTTCAAATATTCATAGATCTTGTGTGAGTGATCTGGTATTTAGACTATTAAGATTTGTTTGTTGTGTGAAAAAAAACTTTAATGTTATTTTTACATTTATACATTTCATATTGTGTCAGTTATTTAAATAAACATGGTAAAATGATATATTCTCATAATAAATCATTTATTTTTTAAAAAAAGCTGTTATGTTCCTTTTTTTTAAATAGATACTTTTAAAATGGTAAACTGTTTTTATTCTTTTAATTTTACTTGTCTGTTGCTATGTTCTTTCTAAAAATTATTAGATTTGAAGAACACTAATAATTTTTGAAAGGTATGTCTTCTATTAATATGAAACATTTAGGGGGGTTAATTAAATTAATAAAGTAAGGCCTGCAGTGTGAACATAGCCTAAAACTCCTTATCCGGTACAATTCTGGTGCAGTATCAGAAGATTGGAGGCACATTTGGCCCAAATCCGGAGCAGATCAGAGAATACAGACAAATCATCTGGTATGGATCCGAACCGTAGCTGGCCCTCATCAGTAAAACGGATCCGTAACGGTATTGGCCCGTTGTGCTAAAAGACCCCGGCCCAGATCCGTTGTACGGATTTGGTCCAGATGTTATGATAAATCTGGACTGGATCCGGGCCAAATGCATTTTGTTATCTGGGACTACTACTACTACTACTACTACTGCTACTACTACTACTACCACTACTACTGATACTACTACTACTACTACTGATACAACTACTGATACTACTGATACTACTACTACTACTACTACTACTACTGCTACTACTACTACTACCAATACTACTACCACTACTACTGATACTACTACTACTACTACTACTACTACTACTGATACTACTGCTACTACTACTGATACTACTACAACTGCTACTACTGATACTACTACTACTACTACTGATACTACTACTACTGCTACTACTACTACTACTGCTACTACTACTACTACCACTACTACTGCTACTACTACTACTGCTACTACTACTACTACTACTACTACTACTGATGCTACTACTACTGCTACTACTACTATTCGATTCAATTCAATTTTATTTATATAGCGCCAATTCATGAAACATGTCATCTCAAGGCACTTTACAAGTTAGGTTCAATCATATTATACAGATTGGGTCAGATTATACAGATTGGTCAAAAAATGTTCCTATATAAGGAAACCAGTTGATTGCATCAAAGTCCCGACAAGCAGCATTCACTCCTGGAGAAGCGTAGAGCCACAGGGAGAGTCGTCTGCATTGTACATGGCTTTGCTGCAATCCCTCATACTGAGCAAGCATGAAGCGACAGTGGAAAGAAAAAACACCCGTTAGCGGGAAGGAAAAACCTCTAGCAGAACCGGGCTCAGTATGAACGGTCATCTGCCTCGACCTACTACTGCTACTACTACTACTGCTACTACTGCTACTACTACTACTACTACTGATACAACTACTACTACTAATGATACTACTACTACTACTACTGATACTACTACTGATACTAAAACTACTACTACTGAAACCACTACTACTACTGATACTACTGCTACTACTACTGATACTACTACTACTACTACTACTGCTACTACTGCTACTTCTACTACTACTGCTACAACTGATACTACTACTACTTCTTATACAACTACTACTACTACTACTATTACTACTAATGATACTACTACTGCTGCTACTACTACTATTACTACTACTACTGATACTACTGCTACTACTACTGATACTACTGATACTACTACTGATACTACTACTACTACTACTACTACTATTACTACCACCGATACTACTACTACTAATACTACTACTACTTCCACTACTACTACTGTTACTACTACTACTACTACTACTACTACTACTACTACTACTGATACTACTGATAGTAATACTGATACTACAACTACTACTACTTATAGTACTACTACTAATACTACCTTTCAAATATCCTTCAACTAACTTCAACTAGTTCAGTTTTTTCATACCATATTTCTAATCCTTCAGCTGTTTTTCATGTTAAAATTGGTTCTTTTATTTCATTTCAGTTAGTTTTTCCACTTGTGCAGGAATCTCTGCTTCTTCTGCTCAAATCATTCTGCAGTAAAGCATTCTCACTGCTGTTTCGCAGGAAAAGCCTTTTGCTATACAGCATTCTCACTTATTGTTTTCCTGTTTTTCTTTATCAGTGAGAATGCTATACAGCATTCTCACTTATTGTTTTCCTGTTTTTCTTTATCAGTGAGAATGCTATACAGCATTCTCACTTATTGTTTTCCTGTTTTTCTTTATTATTATTATTATTATTATTATTATTATTCCGTACGTTTTTGTGCGTCTAACTACTCCTGCATACTTCAACCGATTTCAACGATTTTTGTACCAAAACGTTCGGCTCGTTCTTGACATTACTGCTATATCTCATGGTTATGGTACCTTTTATACTTTTTAAAGTATTTGTACTTTTTGTGCGTTTTTTGCTCCCATTGAAATGAATGCAAATTCCTTCAAATTCTTCAAATTTTTCATATTCCTTCAAATTCTTGTAATCGTTCTTATTGTTCAAATTGTTCAAATGGTTCAAATGGTTCAAATGGTTCAAATCTTTCAAATTTTTTCAAATTTTTAAATTTTTTTCAAATTTTTCAAATACTTCAAATACTTCTTCTTCAAATTTTTCAAATTCTTCAAATTCCTTCTAGTTGTTCTAGTTCTTCTGATACAACTGATATTAATACTACTACTACAACAGATACTACAACAACTACTACTGATACTACTACTATTACTACTACTACTACTACTACTATTACTACTGATAGTACTACTACTACTCCTACTACTACTACTACAAATTCCTTCAAATTCTTCAAATTCCTTCAAATTCTTTAAGAACTGATACTACTCCTAATACTACTGATACTTCTACTACTACTACTACTACTGATACTACTACTACTACTGATACTACTACTACTACTGATACTTCTACTACTACTACTACTACTGATAATACTACTACTACTGATACTACTACTACTACTACTAATACTACTAATGATACTACTGCTGCTACTACTACTACTATTGATACTACTGCTGATACTACAACAACTACTACCACTACCACTACTAGTACTACTACTAATACAACTACTACCACAACTAATACTACTGATACTATTCCTACTACTACTGATACTTCTACTACTACTACTGATACTTCTACTACTACTAATGATACTACTACTACTACTACTGATACTACTACTACTACTGATACTACTACTACTACTACTACTACTAATGATACTACTGCTGCTACTGCTACTACAACAACTACTAATACTGCTACTACTACTATTACTACTACTAATAAAACTACTACCACTACTAGTACTACTGATACTACTACTACTACTACTACTGATACTACTACTACTACTGATACTACTACTGCTACTGATACTACTAATGATACTACTGCTGCTACTGCTACTACTACTGCTACTACAACAACTACTACTACTGCTACTACTACTATTACTACTACTAATAAAACTACTACCACTACTAGTACTACTGATACTACTACTACTACTACTACTACTGATACTATTACTACTACTGATACTACTACTACTACTAATGATACTACTGCTGCTACTGCTACTACTACTGCTACTACAACTACTACTGCTGCTACTACTACTATTACTACTACTAATACAACTACTACCACAACTAGTACTACTGATACTACTACTAGTACTACTACTACTACAAATTCCTTCAAAACTTTAAAAAATGATACTACCACTACCACTGATACTACTACTACTACTACTAATACTTATACTACTACTACTGATACTACTACTACTACTACTGATACTACTACTACTACTGATACTACTACTACTACTACTACTACTACTACTAATGATACTACTGCTGCTACTGCTACTACTACTGCTACTACAACAACTACTACTGCTACTACTACTATTACTACTACTGATACTACTACCACTACTAGTACTACTACTGATACTACTACCACTACTAGTACTACTGAAACTACTACTAATACTACTACTACTACTACTACTACTACAAATTCCTTCAAATTCTTTAAAAACTGATACTACCACTACTACTGATACTACTACTACTACTACTGATACTACTACTATTACTACTACTAATACAACTACTACTACTACTAGAACTACTGATACTACTACTACTACTACTACTACTACTACAAATTCCTTGAAAATTCTTTAAAAACTGCTACTACTGCTACTACTGATACTACTACTACTGATACTACTACTACTAATACAACTACTACTACTACTAGTACTACTGATAATAATACTACTACAAATTCCTTCAAATTCTTCAAATTTCTTCAAATTCTTTAAAAACTACTACTACTACTACTACTACTACTGATACTACTACTACGACTACTACTACTACTGATACTACTACTACTACTACTGAAACTACTACTACTACTACTACTAACGATACTACTGCTGCTACTACAACAACTACTACTAATACAACTACTACTACTACTAGTACTACTGATACTACTACTACTACTATTACTACAAATTCATTCAAATTCTTTAAAAACTGATACTACTACTACTACTACTGATACTACTACTACTACTACTATTACTACTAATAATACAACTACTACTACTACTACTGATACTACTACTACTACTGATACTACTACTACTACTGACACTACTACTACTGATACTACTGCTGCTACTGCTACTACTATTGATGCCACTGCTGATACTACAACTACTACTGCTACTACTACTATCACTACTACTAATACAACTACTACTACTACTAGTACTACTACTACTACTAGTACTACTACTACTACTAGTACTACTACTACAAATTCCTTCAAATTCTTTAAAAACTGATACTATTACTACTAATAATACAAGTACTACTTCTACTAGTACTACTGATACTACTACTACTACTGATACTACTACTGCTACTGATACTACTAATGATACTACTGCTGCTACTGCTACTACTACTGCTACTACAACAACTACTACTACTGCTACTACTACTATTACTACTACTAATAAAACTACTACCACTACTAGTACTACTGATACTACTACTACTACTACTACTACTGATACTATTACTACTACTGATACTACTACTACTACTAATGATACTACTGCTGCTACTGCTACTACTACTGCTACTACAACTACTACTGCTGCTACTACTACTATTACTACTACTAATACAACTACTACCACAACTAGTACTACTGATACTACTACTACTACTACTACTACTACAAATTCCTTCAAAACTTTAAAAAATGATACTACCACTACCACTGATACTACTACTACTACTACTAATACTTATACTACTACTACTGATACTACTACTACTACTACTGATACTACTACTACTACTGATACTACTACTACTACTACTACTACTAATGATACTACTGCTGCTACTGCTACTACTACTGCTACTACAACAACTACTACTGCTACTACTACTATTACTACTACTGATACTACTACCACTACTAGTACTACTACTGATACTACTACCACTACTAGTACTACTGAAACTACTACTAATACTACTACTACTACTACTACTACTACAAATTCCTTCAAATTCTTTAAAAACTGATACTACCACTACTACTGATACTACTACTACTACTACTGATACTACTACTATTACTACTACTAATACAACTACTACTACTACTAGAACTACTGATACTACTACTACTACTACTACTACTACTACAAATTCCTTGAAAATTCTTTAAAAACTGCTACTACTGCTACTACTGATACTACTACTACTGATACTACTACTACTAATACAACTACTACTACTACTAGTACTACTGATAATACTACTACTACAAATTCCTTCAAATTCTTCAAATTCCTTCAAATTCTTTAAAAACTACTACTACTACTACTACTACTACTGATACTACTACTACGACTACTACTACTACTGATACTACTACTACTACTACTACTGAAACTACTACTACTACTACTACTAACGATACTACTGCTGCTACTACAACAACTACTACTAATACAACTACTACTACTACTAGTACTACTGATACTACTACTACTACTACTACTACAAATTCATTCAAATTCTTTAAAAACTGATACTACTACTACTACTACTGATACTACTACTACTACTACTATTACTACTAATAATACAACTACTACTACTACTACTGATACTACTACTACTACTGATACTACTACTACTACTGACACTACTACTACTGATACTACTGCTGCTACTGCTACTACTATTGATGCCACTGCTGATACTACAACTACTACTGCTACTACTACTATCACTACTACTAATACAACTACTACTACTACTAGTACTACTACTACTACTAGTACTACTACTACTACTACTACTACTACTACTACTACAAATTCCTTCAAATTCTTTAAAAACTGATACTATTACTACTAATAATACAAGTACTACTTCTACTAGTACTACTGATACTACTACAACTACTACTACAAATTCCTTCAAATTCTTCAAATTCCTTCAAATTCCTTAAGATTCTTTAAAAACTGATACTACTACTACTGATACTACTACTACTACTGCTACTACTGATACTACTGATACTACTACTACTACTGATACTACTACTACTACTACTACTGATACTACTACTACTACTACTACTAATACAAATTACTTCAAATTCTTCAAATTTTTCAAATTCTTCAATGTTTTTTAGTTATTTTTTCTCTTCTGCATGGATCTTCTGCATCTTCTCCTCAAATCATTCTGCAGATTAGCATTCTCACTCGCTGTTGCGTAGGAACAGCTTTTCCTAGTCAGTGAGAATGCTATACAGCATTCTCACTTATTGTTTTCCTGTTTTTCTTTATTATTATTATTATTATTCCGTCGGCGTCTAACTACTCCCGCATACTTCAACCAATTTCAACAATTTTGGTGTCAAAACGTTCGGCTCGTTCCCGGCATGCCTGCTATATCTCATGGTTTTGCTAACTTTTATACTTTTTAAAATATTTCACTTTTTGTGCGTTTTTGGTTGCTCCCATTGAAATCAATGCAAAATCCTTCAAATTCTTCAAATTTTTCATATTCCTTCAAATTCTTTCAAATTCTTCTTATTGTTGAAATTGTTCAAATGGTTCAAATCTTTCAGATTTTTCAAATCTTTCAGATTTTTCATTTTTTTTCAAATTTTTCAAATTTTTTCAAATTTTTCAAATACTTCAAATACTTCAAATTTTTCAAATTCTTCAAATTTTTCAAATTCCTTCTAATTCTTCTGATACAACTGATATTAATACTACTACTACAACAGATACTACTCCTACTACTACTACTACTACTACTACTACAACTGATACTACTACTACTGATACTACTACTATTACTACTGATACTACTACCACTACTACTACTAATGATACTACTGCTGCTACTACTACTACTACTACTAGTACTACTGATACTACTACTACTACTACTACTACTACTACTACTACTACTACTACTACAAAATTCCTTCAAATTCTTCAAATTCCTTCAAATTCTTTAAAAACTGATACTACTCCTACTACTACTGGTACTTCTACTACTACTACTGATACTACTACTACTACCACTACTGATACTACTACTACTACTGATAATACTACTACTACTACTACTACTACTAATGATACTACTGCTGCTACTGCTACTACTACTGCTACTACAACAACTACTACTGCTGCTACTACTACTATTACTACTACTAATACAACAACTACTACTACTAGTACTACTGATACTACTACTACTACTACTACTACTACTAAAAATTCCTTCAAATTCTTTAAAAACTGATACTACTACTACTACTGATACTACTACTACTACTACTACTGATACTACTACTATTACTACTACTAATACAACTACTACTACTAGTAGTACTACTGATACTACTACTACTACTACTACTACTACTACAAATTCCTTCAAATTCCTTCAAATTCTTTAAAAACCGATACTACTACTACTACTGATACTACTACTATTACTACTAATAATACAACTACTACTACTAGTAGTACTACTGATACTACTACTACTACTACTACAAATTCCTTCAAATTCTTCAAATTCCTTCAAATTCTTTACAAACTAATACTACTACTACTGATACTACTACTACTACTGCTACTACTACTACTACTACTACTACTACTACTACTACTACTACTGATACTAGTACTAGTACTACTACTACTACTACAAGTTACTTCAAATTGTTCAAATTCTTCAAATTTTTCAAATTCTTCAATGTTTTTCAGCTATTTTTTCTCTTCTGCATGGATCTTCTGCATCTTCTCCTCAAATCATTCTGCAGATTAGCATTCTCACTCGCTGTTGCGTAGGAACAGCTTTTTCTAGTTATTATTATTATTATTATTCCGTCGGCGTCTAACTACTCCCGCATACTTCAACCAATTTCAACAATTTTGGTGTCAAAACGTTCGGCTCGTTCCCGGCATGCCTGCTATATCTCATGGTTTTGCTAACTTTTATACTTTTTAAAATATTTCACTTTTTGTGCGTTTTTGGTTGCTCCCATTGAAATCAATGCAAAATCCTTCAAATTCTTCAAATTTTTCATATTCCTTCAAATTCTTTCAAATTCTTCTTATTGTTGAAATTGTTCAAATGGTTCAAATGGTTCAAATCTTTCAGATTTTTCAAATCTTTCAGATTTTTCAATTTTTTCAAATTTTTCAAATTTTTTCAAATTTTTCAAATACTTCAAATACTTCAAATTTTTCAAATTCTTCAAATTTTTCAAATTCCTTCTAATTCTTCTGATACAACTGATATTAATACTACTACTACAACAGATACTACTCCTCCTACTACTACTACTACTACTACAACTGATACTACTACTACTGATACTACTACTATTACTACTGATACTACTACCACTACTACTACTAATGATACTACTGCTGCTACTGCTACTACTACTGATGCTGCTGCTGATACTACAACAACTACTACTGATACTACTACTATTACTACTACTACTACTACTACTAGTACTACTGATACTACTACTACTACTACTACTACTACTACTACTACTACTACAAATTCCTTCAAATTCTTCAAATTCCTTCAAATTCTTTAAAAACTGATACTACTCCTACTACTACTGGTACTTCTACTACTACTACTGATACTACTACTACTACCACTACTGATACTACTACTACTACTGATAATACTACTACTACTACTACTACTACTAATGATACTACTGCTGCTACTGCTACTACTACTGCTACTACAACAACTACTACTGCTGCTACTACTACTAATACAACAACTACTACTACTAGTACTACTGATACTACTACTAATACTACTACTACTACTAAAAATTCCTTCAAATTCTTTAAAAACTGATACTACTACTACTACTGATACTACTACTACTACTACTGATACTACTACTATTACTACTACTAATACAACTACTACTACTAGTAGTACTACTGATACTACTACTACTACTACTACTACTACTACAAATTCCTTCAAATTCCTTCAAATTCTTTAAAAACTGATACTACTACTACTACTGATACTACTACTATTACTACTAATAATACAACTACTACTACTACTAGTACTACTGATACTACTACTACTACTACTACAAATTCCTTCAAATTCTTCAAATTCCTTCAAATTCTTTACAAACTAATACTACTACTACTGATACTACTACTACTACTGCTACTACTACTACTACTACTACTACTACTACTACTACTACTGATACTAGTACTAGTAATACTACTACTACTACAAGTTACTTCAAATTGTTCAAATTCTTCAAATTTTTCAAATTCTTCAATGTTTTTCAGCTATTTTTTCTCTTCTGCATGGATCTTCTGCATCTTCTCCTCAAATCATTCTGCAGATTAGCATTCTCACTCGCTGTTGCGTAGGAACAGCTTTTTCTAGTTATTATTATTATTATTATTCCGTCGGCGTGTAACTACTCCCACATACTTCAACCGATTTCAACAATTTTGGTGTCAAAACGTTCAGCTCCTTCCCGACATTCCTGCTATATCTCATCATTATTCTAACTTTAATACTTTTTAAAATATTTGTACTTTTTGTGCGTACCTTTTTCCCATTGAAATGAATGCAAATTCCTTCAAATTCTTCAAATTTTTGATATTCCTTCAAATTCCTTCAAATTCTTTTAATCATTCTTATTGTTCAAATTGTTCAAATGGTTCAAATCTTTCAGATTTTTCAAATTTTTTCATATTTTTCAAATTTTTTCAAATTTTTCAAATACTTCAAATACTTCAAATTCTTCAAATTTTTCAAATTCTTCAAATTTTTCAAATTCCTTCTAATTCTTCTGATACAACTGATATTAATACTACAACTACAACAGATACTACTCTTACTACTACTACTACTACAACTGATACTACTACTACTGATACTACTACCACTACTACTACTACTAATGATACTACTGCTGCTACTGCTACTACTACTGATGCTACTGCTGATACTACAACTACTACTGATACTACTACTATTACTACTACTAGTACTACTGATACTACTACTACTACTACTACTACTACTACTACTACTACAAATTCCTTTAAATTCTGCAAATTCCTTCAAATTCTTTAAAAACTGATACTACTACTACTACTACTACTGATACTACTCCTACTACTACTGATACTACTACTACTACTGATACTACTACTACTACTACTACTACTACTACTACTGATACTACTACTACTACTGATACTACTACTACTAATGATACTACTGCTGCTACTGCTACTACTACTGCTACTACTACTACTACTACTGATACTACTACTATTACTACTACTAATACAACTACTACTACTACTAGTACTACTGATACTACTACTACTACTACTACTACAATACTACAAATTCCTTCAAATTCCTTCAAATTCTTTAAAAACTGATACTGCTACTACTACTGATATTACTACTAATACTACTGATACTACTACTATTACTACTAATAATACTACTACTACTAGTACTACTGATACTACTACTACTACTACTACAAATTCCTTCAAATTCTTCAAATACCTTCAAATTCCTTCAAATTCTTTAAAAACTACTACTACTACTACTGATACTACTACTACTACTGCTACTACTGCTACTACTGGTACTACTACTACTACTACTACTGATACTACTACTACTACTACTACTACTACAAATTACTTCAAATTGTTCAAATTCTTCAAATTTTTCAAATTCATTAATATTTTTCAGCTATTTTTTCTCTTCTGCATGGATCTTCTGCATCTTCTCCTCAAATCATTCTGCAGATTAGCATTCTCACTCGCTGTTGCGTAGGAACAGCTTTTTCTAGTTATTATTATTATCAGTGAGAATGCTATACAGCATTCTCACTTATTGTTTTCCTGTTTTTCTTTATCAGTGAGAATGCTATACAGCATTCTCACTTATTGTTTTCCTGTTTTTCTTTATTATCAGTGAGAATGCTATACAGCATTCTCACTTATTGTTTTCCTGTTTTTCTTTATTATCAGTGAGAATGCTATACAGCATTCTCACTTATTGTTTTCCTGTTTTTCTTTATTATTATTATTATTATTATTATTATTATTATTATTCCGTCGGCGTGTAACTACTCCCACATACTTCAACCGATTTTAACAATCTTGGTGTCAAAACGTTCAGCTCCTTCCCGACATTCCTGCTATATCTCATCATTATTCTAACTTTAATACTTTTTAAAATATTTGTACTTTTTGTGCGTACTTTTTTCCCATTGAAATGAATGCAAATTCCTTCAAATTCTTCAAATTTTTGATATTCCTTCAAATTCCTTCAAATTCTTTTAATCATTCTTATTGTTCAAATTGTTCAAATGGTTCAAATCTTTCAGATTTTTCAAATTTTTTCATATTTTTCAAATTTTTTCAAATTTTTCAAATACTTCAAATACTTCAAATTCTTCAAATTTGTCAAATTCTTCAAATTTTTCAAATTCCTTCTAATTCTCCTGATACAACTGATATTAATACTACAACTACAACAGATACTACTCCTACTACTACTACTACTACAACTGATACTACTACTACTGATACTACTACTACTACTACTGATACTACTACCACTACTACTACTACTAATGATACTACTGCTGCTACTGCTACTACTACTGATGCTACTGCTGGTACTACAACTACTACTGATACTACTACTATTACTACTACTACTACTACTACTAGTACTACTGATACTACTACTACTACTACTACTACTACAAATTCCTTTAAATTCTGCAAATTCCTTCAAATTCTTTAAAAACTGATACTACTACTACTACTGATACTACTCCTACTACTACTGATACTTCTACTACTACTACTGATACTACTACTACTACTACTACTACTACTGATACTACTACTACTACTGATACTACTACTACTAATGATACTACTGCTACTACTACTAATACTGATACTACTACTACTACTATTACTACTACTAATACAACTACTACTACTACTAGTACTACTGATACTACTACTACTACTACTACAAATTCCTTCAAATTCTTTAAAAACTGATACTGCTACTACTACTGATATTACTACTAATACTACTGATACTACTACTATTACTACTAATAATACAACTACTACTACTACTAGTACTACTGATACTACTACTACTACTACTACTACAAATTCCTTCAAATTCTTCAAATACCTTCAAATTCCTTCAAATTCTTTAAAAACTACTACTGCTACTACTGATACTACTACTACTACTGATACTACTGATACTACTGATACTACTACTACTACTACTGATACTACTACTACTACTGCTACTACTGATACTACTGATACTACTACTACTACTACTGATACTACTACTACTACTACTACAAATTACTTCAAATTGTTCAAATTCTTCAAATTTTTCAAATTCTTTAATATTTTTCAGCTATTTTTTCTCTTCTGCATGGATCTTCTGCATCTTCTCAAATCATTCTGCAGATTAGCATTCTCACTCGCTGTTGCGTAGGAACAGCTTTTTCTAGTTATTATTATTATTATTATTATTATTCCGTCGGCGTGTAACTACTCCCACATACTTCAACCGATTTCAACAATTTTGGTGTCAAAACGTTCAGCTCCTTCCCGACATTCCTGCTATATCTCATCATTATTCTAACTTTAATACTTTTTAAAATATTTGTACTTTTTGTGCGTACTTTTTTCCCATTGAAATGAATGCAAATTCCTTCAAATTCTTCAAATTTTTGATATTCCTTCAAATTCCTTCAAATTCTTTTAATCATTCTTATTGTTCAAATTGTTCAAATGGTTCAAATGGTTCAAATCTTTCAGATTTTTCAAATTTTTTCATATTTTTCAAATTTTTTCAAATTTTTCAAATACTTCAAATACTTCAAATTCTTCAAATTTGTCAAATTCTTCAAATTTTTCAAATTCCTTCTAATTCTCCTGATACAACTGATATTAATACTACAACTACAACAGATACTACTCCTACTACTACTACTACTACAACTGATACTACTACTACTGATACTACTACTACTACTACTGATACTACTACCACTACTACTACTACTAATGATACTACTGCTGCTACTGCTACTACTACTGATGCTACTGCTGGTACTACAACTACTACTGATACTACTACTATTACTACTACTACTACTACTACTAGTACTACTGATACTACTACTACTACTACTACTACAAATTCCTTTAAATTCTGCAAATTCCTTCAAATTCTTTAAAAACTGATACTACTACTACTACTGATACTACTCCTACTACTACTGATACTTCTACTACTACTACTGATACTACTACTACTACTACTACTACTGATACTACTACTACTACTGATACTACTACTACTAATGATACTACTGCTGCTACTACTACTACTGATACTACTACTACTACTATTACTACTACTAATACAACTACTACTACTACTAGTACTACTGATACTACTACTACTACTACTACTACAAATTCCTTCAAATTCCTTCAAATTCTTTAAAAACTGATACTGCTACTACTACTGATATTACTACTAATACTACTGATACTACTACTATTACTACTAATAATACAACTACTACTACTACTACTACTACTGATACTACTACTACTACTACTGATACTACTACTACTACTGCTACTACTGATACTACTGATACTACTACTACTACTACTACTGATACTACTACTACTACTGCTACTACTGATACTACTGATACTACTACTACTACTACTGATACTACTACTACTACAAATTACTTCAAATTGTTCAAATTGTTCAAATTCTTTAATATTTTTCAGCTATTTTTTCTCTTCTGCATGGATCTTCTGCATCTTCTCAAATCATTCTGCAGATTAGCATTCTCACTCGCTGTTGCGTAGGAACAGCTTTTTCTAGTTATTATTATTATTCCGTCGGCGTTTAACTACTCCCACATACTTCAACCGATTTCAACAATTTTGGTGTCAAAACGTTCAGCTCCTTCCCGACATTCCTGCTATATCTCATCATTATTCTAACTTTAATACTTTTTAAAATATTTGTACTTTTTGTGCATACTTTTCTCCCATTGAAATGAATGCAAATTCCTTCAAATTCTTCAAATTTTTCATATTCCTTCAAATTCCTTCAAATTCTTGTAATCATTCTTATTGTTCAAATTGTTCAAATGGTTCAAATGGTTCAAATCTTTCAGATTTTTCAATTTTTTTCATATTTTTCAAATTTTTTCAAATTTTTCAAATACTTCAAATTCTTCAAATTTTTCAAATTCTTCAAATTTTTCAAATTCCTTCTAATTCTTCTGATACAACTGATATTAATACTACAACTACAACAGATACTACTCCTACTACTACTACTACAACTGATACTACTACTACTGATACTACTACTACTACTACTGATACTACTACCACTACTACTGATACTACTACCACTACTACTAATGATACTACTGCTGCTACTGCTACTACTACTGATGCTACTGCTGATACTAAAACTACTACTGAGACTAATAATATTACTACTACTACTACTACTACTACTACTACTACTAGTACTACTGATACTACTACTACTACTACTACTACAAATTCCTTTGAATTCTGCAAATTCCTTCAAATTCTTTAAAAACTGATACTACTACTACTACTGATACTACTTCTACTACTACTGATACTTCTACTACTACTACTGATACTACTACTACTACTACTACCACTACTGATACTACTACTACTACTGATACTACTACTACTAATGATACTACTGCTGCTACTGCTACTACTACTGCTACTACTACTACTACTACTGATACTACTATTACTACTACTAATACAACTACTACTACTACTATTACTACTGATACTACTACTACTACTACTACAAATTCCTTCAAATTTCTTCAAATTCTTTAAAAACTGATACTGCTACTACTACTGATATTACTACTAATACTACTGATACTACTACTATTACCACTAATAATACAACTACTACTACTACTAGTACTACTGATACTACTACTACTACTACAAATTCCTTCAAATTCTTCAAATTCCTTCAAATTCTTTAAAAACTGATACTACTACTACTGCTACTACTACTACAACTACTACTACTGCTACTACTGATACTACTACTACTACTGCTACTACTGATACTACTACTACTGATACTACTACTACTACTACTACTACTACTACAAATTACTTCAAATTGTTCAAATTTTTCAAATTTTTCAAATTCTTTAATATTTTTCAGCTATTTTTTCTCTTCTGCATGGATCTTCTGCATCTTCTCCTCAAATCATTCTGCATATTAGCATTCTCACTCGCTGTTGCGTAGGAACAGCTTTTTCTAGTTATTATTATCAGTGAGAATGCTATACAGCATTCTCACTTATTGTTTTCCTGTTTTTCTTTATTATTATTATTATTATTCCGTCGGCGTCTAACTACTCCCGCATACTTCAACCAATTTCAACAATTTTGGTGTCAAAACGTTCGGCTCGTTCCCGGCATGCCTGCTATATCTCATGGTTATGCTAACTTTTATACTTTTTAAAATATTTCACGTTTTGTGCGTTATTGGTTGCTCCCATTGAAATCAATGCAAAATCCTTCAAATTCTTCAAATTTTTCATATTCCTTCAAATTCCTTCAAATTCTTGTAATCATTCTTATTATTCAAATTGTTCAAATGGTTCAAATCTTTCAGATTTTTCAAATTTTTTCAAATTTTTCAATTTTTTTCAAATTTTTCAAATATTTCAAATACTTCAAATTCTTCAAATTTTTCAAATTCTTCAAATTTTTCAAATTCCTTCTAATTCTTCTGATACAACTGATATTAATACTACTACTACAACAGATACTACTCTTACTACTACTACTACTACTACTACTACTGATACTACTACTACTGATACTACTACTACTACTACTGATACTACTACCACTACTACTACTACTAATGCCACTACTGCTTCTACTACTGAGGCTACTGCTGATACTACAACAACTACTACTGATACTACTACTATTACTACTACTACTACTACTACTACTAGTACTACCGATACTACTACTACTACTACTACAAATTCCTTCAAATTCCTTCAAATTCTTTAAAAACTGATACTACTACTACTACTGATACTACTCCTACTACTACTGATACTTCTACTACTACTACTGATACTACTGATAATACTACTACTACTGATACTACTACTACTACTACTGATACTACTACTACTACTACTGATACTACTACTACTACTAATGATACTACTAATGATACTACTGCTGCTACTGCTACTACAACAACTACTACTGCTACTACTACTATTACTACTACTAATACAACTACTACTACTAGTACTACTGATACTACTACTACTACTACTACAAATTCCTTCAAATTCTTTAAAAACTGATACTACTACTACTACTGATATTACTACTACTACTACTGATACTACTACTATTACTACTACTATTACAACTACTACTACTACTAGTACTACTGATACTACTACTACTACTACTACTACAAGTTCCTTCAAATTCCTTCAAATTCTTTAAAAACTGATACTACTACTACTAGTGATATTACTACTACTACTACTGATACAACTACTATTACTACTAATAATACAACTACTACTACTACTAGTACTACTGATACTACTACTACTACTACTACAAATTCCTTCAAATTCTTCAAATACCTTCAAATTCCTTCAAATTCTTTAAAAACTAATACTACTACTACTGATACTACTGATACTACTACTACTACTACTACTACTGATACTACTACTACTAGTACTACTGATACTACTACTACAAATACCTTCAAATTCCTTCAAATTCTTTAAAAACTAATACCACTACTACTTATACTACTACTACTACAAATTATTTCAAATTGTTCAAATTTTTCCATTTTTTTAAATTCTTCAATGTTTTTCAGCTATTTGTTTTCTTCGGCATGGATCTTCTGCATCTTCTCCTCAAATCATTTTGCAGATTAGCATTCTCACTCGCTGTTGCGTAGGAACAGCTTTTTCTAGTTATTATTATTATTCCGTCGGCGTGTAACTACTCCCACATACTTCAACCGATTTCAACAATTTTGGTGTCAAAACGTTCAGCTCCTTCCCGACATTCCTGCTATATCTCATCATTATTCTAACTTTAATACTTTTTAAAATATTTGTACTTTTTGTGCGTACTTTTTTCCCATTGAAATGAATGCAAATTCCTTCAAATTCTTCTAATTTTTCATATTCCTTCAAATTCCTTCAAATTCTTTTAATCATTCTTATTGTTCAAATTGTTCAAATGGTTCAAATCTTTCAGATTTTTCAAATTTTTTCATATTTTTCAAATTTTTTCAAATTTTTCAAATACTTCAAATACTTCAAATTCTTCAAATTTTTCAAATTCTTCAAATTTTTCAAATTCCTTCTAATTCTTCTGATACAACTGATATTAATACTACAACTACAACAGATACTACTCTTACTACTACTACTACTACAACTGATACTACTACTGCTGGTACTACAACTACTACTGATACTACTACTATTACTACTACTACTACTACTACTAGTACTACTGATACTACTACTACTACTACTACTACAAATTCCTTTAAATTCTGCAAATTCCTTCAAATTCTTTAAAAACTGATACTACTACTACTACTGATACTACTACTACTACTGATACTACTACTACTACTACTACTACTGATACTACTACTACTACTGATACTACTACTACTAATGATACTACTGCTGCTACTACTACTACTGATACTACTACTACTACTATTACTACTACTAATACAACTACTACTACTACTAGTACTACTGATACTACTACTACTACTACTACTACAAATTCCTTCAAATTCCTTCAAATTCTTTAAAAACTGATACTGCTACTACTACTGATATTACTACTAATACTACTGATACTACTACTATTACTACTAATAATACAACTACTACTACTACTACTACTACTGATACTACTACTACTACTACTGATACTACTACTACTACTGCTACTACTGATACTACTGATACTACTACTACTACTACTACTGATACTACTACTACTACTGCTACTACTGATACTACTGATACTACTACTACTACTACTGATACTACTACTACTACAAATTACTTCAAATTGTTCAAATTGTTCAAATTCTTTAATATTTTTCAGCTATTTTTTCTCTTCTGCATGGATCTTCTGCATCTTCTCAAATCATTCTGCAGATTAGCATTCTCACTCGCTGTTGCGTAGGAACAGCTTTTTCTAGTTATTATTATTATTCCGTCGGCGTTTAACTACTCCCACATACTTCAACCGATTTCAACAATTTTGGTGTCAAAACGTTCAGCTCCTTCCCGACATTCCTGCTATATCTCATCATTATTCTAACTTTAATACTTTTTAAAATATTTGTACTTTTTGTGCATACTTTTCTCCCATTGAAATGAATGCAAATTCCTTCAAATTCTTCAAATTTTTCATATTCCTTCAAATTCCTTCAAATTCTTGTAATCATTCTTATTGTTCAAATTGTTCAAATTGTTCAAATGGTTCAAATGGTTCAAATCTTTCAGATTTTTCAATTTTTTTCATATTTTTCAAATTTTTTCAAATTTTTCAAATACTTCAAATTCTTCAAATTTTTCAAATTCTTCAAATTTTTCAAATTCCTTCTAATTCTTCTGATACAACTGATATTAATACTACAACTACAACAGATACTACTCCTACTACTACTACTACAACTGATACTACTACTACTGATACTACTACTACTACTACTGATACTACTACCACTACTACTGATACTACTACCACTACTACTAATGATACTACTGCTGCTACTGCTACTACTACTGATGCTACTGCTGATACTAAAACTACTACTGAGACTAATAATATTACTACTACTACTACTACTACTACTACTACTACTAGTACTACTGATACTACTACTACTACTACTACTACAAATTCCTTTGAATTCTGCAAATTCCTTCAAATTCTTTAAAAACTGATACTACTACTACTACTGATACTACTTCTACTACTACTGATACTTCTACTACTACTACTGATACTACTACTACTACTACTACCACTACTGATACTACTACTACTACTGATACTACTACTACTAATGATACTACTGCTGCTACTGCTACTACTACTGCTACTACTACTACTACTACTGATACTACTATTACTACTACTAATACAACTACTACTACTACTATTACTACTGATACTACTACTACTACTACTACAAATTCCTTCAAATTTCTTCAAATTCTTTAAAAACTGATACTGCTACTACTACTGATATTACTACTAATACTACTGATACTACTACTATTACCACTAATAATACAACTACTACTACTACTAGTACTACTGATACTACTACTACTACTACAAATTCCTTCAAATTCTTCAAATTCCTTCAAATTCTTTAAAAACTGATACTACTACTACTGCTACTACTACTACAACTACTACTACTGCTACTACTGATACTACTACTACTACTGCTACTACTGATACTACTACTACTGATACTACTACTACTACTACTACTACTACTACAAATTACTTCAAATTGTTCAAATTTTTCAAATTTTTCAAATTCTTTAATATTTTTCAGCTATTTTTTCTCTTCTGCATGGATCTTCTGCATCTTCTCCTCAAATCATTCTGCATATTAGCATTCTCACTCGCTGTTGCGTAGGAACAGCTTTTTCTAGTTATTATTATCAGTGAGAATGCTATACAGCATTCTCACTTATTGTTTTCCTGTTTTTCTTTATTATTATTATTATTATTCCGTCGGCGTCTAACTACTCCCGCATACTTCAACCAATTTCAACAATTTTGGTGTCAAAACGTTCGGCTCGTTCCCGGCATGCCTGCTATATCTCATGGTTATGCTAACTTTTATACTTTTTAAAATATTTCACGTTTTGTGCGTTATTGGTTGCTCCCATTGAAATCAATGCAAAATCCTTCAAATTCTTCAAATTTTTCATATTCCTTCAAATTCCTTCAAATTCTTGTAATCATTCTTATTATTCAAATTGTTCAAATGGTTCAAATCTTTCAGATTTTTCAAATTTTTTCAAATTTTTCAATTTTTTTCAAATTTTTCAAATATTTCAAATACTTCAAATTCTTCAAATTTTTCAAATTCTTCAAATTTTTCAAATTCCTTCTAATTCTTCTGATACAACTGATATTAATACTACTACTACAACAGATACTACTCTTACTACTACTACTACTACTACTACTACTGATACTACTACTACTGATACTACTACTACTACTACTGATACTACTACCACTACTACTACTACTAATGCCACTACTGCTTCTACTACTGAGGCTACTGCTGATACTACAACAACTACTACTGATACTACTACTATTACTACTACTACTACTACTACTACTAGTACTACCGATACTACTACTACTACTACTACAAATTCCTTCAAATTCCTTCAAATTCTTTAAAAACTGATACTACTACTACTACTGATACTACTCCTACTACTACTGATACTTCTACTACTACTACTGATACTACTGATAATACTACTACTACTGATACTACTACTACTACTACTGATACTACTACTACTACTACTGATACTACTACTACTACTAATGATACTACTAATGATACTACTGCTGCTACTGCTACTACAACAACTACTACTGCTACTACTACTATTACTACTACTAATACAACTACTACTACTAGTACTACTGATACTACTACTACTACTACTACAAATTCCTTCAAATTCTTTAAAAACTGATACTACTACTACTACTGATATTACTACTACTACTACTGATACTACTACTATTACTACTACTATTACAACTACTACTACTACTAGTACTACTGATACTACTACTACTACTACTACTACAAGTTCCTTCAAATTCCTTCAAATTCTTTAAAAACTGATACTACTACTACTAGTGATATTACTACTACTACTACTGATACAACTACTATTACTACTAATAATACAACTACTACTACTACTAGTACTACTGATACTACTACTACTACTACTACAAATTCCTTCAAATTCTTCAAATACCTTCAAATTCCTTCAAATTCTTTAAAAACTAATACTACTACTACTGATACTACTGATACTACTACTACTACTACTACTACTGATACTACTACTACTAGTACTACTGATACTACTACTACAAATACCTTCAAATTCCTTCAAATTCTTTAAAAACTAATACCACTACTACTTATACTACTACTACTACAAATTATTTCAAATTGTTCAAATTTTTCCATTTTTTTAAATTCTTCAATGTTTTTCAGCTATTTGTTTTCTTCGGCATGGATCTTCTGCATCTTCTCCTCAAATCATTTTGCAGATTAGCATTCTCACTCGCTGTTGCGTAGGAACAGCCTTTTCTAGTTATTATTATTATTCCGTCGGCGTGTAACTACTCCCACATACTTCAACCGATTTCAACAATTTTGGTGTCAAAACGTTCAGCTCCTTCCCGACATTCCTGCTATATCTCATCATTATTCTAACTTTAATACTTTTTAAAATATTTGTACTTTTTGTGCGTACTTTTTTCCCATTGAAATGAATGCAAATTCCTTCAAATTCTTCTAATTTTTCATATTCCTTCAAATTCCTTCAAATTCTTTTAATCATTCTTATTGTTCAAATTGTTCAAATGGTTCAAATCTTTCAGATTTTTCAAATTTTTTCATATTTTTCAAATTTTTTCAAATTTTTCAAATACTTCAAATACTTCAAATTCTTCAAATTTTTCAAATTCTTCAAATTTTTCAAATTCCTTCTAATTCTTCTGATACAACTGATATTAATACTACAACTACAACAGATACTACTCTTACTACTACTACTACTACAACTGATACTACTACTACTGATACTACTACTACTACTGATACTACTACCACTACTACTACTACTAATGATACTACTGCTGCTACTGCTACTACTACTGATGCTACTGCTGATACTACAACTACTACTGATACTACTACTATTACTACTACTAGTACTACTGATACTACTACTACTACTACTACTACTACTACAAATTCCTTTAAATTCTGCAAATTCCTTCAAATTCTTTAAAAACTGATACTACTACTACTACTGATACTACTCCTACTACTACTGATACTTCTACTACTACTACTGATACTACTACTACTACTACTACTACTACTGATACTACTACTACTACTGATACTACTACTACTAATGATACTACTGCTGCTACTGCTACTACTACTGATACTACTACTACTACTACTGATACTACTACTATTACTACTACTAATACAACTACTACTACTACTAGTACTACTGATACTACTACTACTACTACTACTACTACTACTACTACAAATTCCTTCAAATTCCTTCAAATTCTTTAAAAACTGATACTGCTACTACTACTGATATTACTACTAATACTACTGATACTACTACTATTACTACTAATAATACAACTACTACTACTACTAGTACTACTGATACTACTACTACTACTACTACAAATTCCTTCAAATTCTTCAAATACCTTCAAATTCCTTCAAATTCTTTAAAAACTACTACTACTACTACTGATACTACTACTACTACTGCTACTACTGATACTACTGGTACTACTACTACTACTACTACTACTGATACTACTACTACTACTACTACTACTACAAATTACTTCAAATTCTTCAAATTCTTCAAATTTTTCAAATTCTTTAATATTTTTCAGCTATTTTTTCTCTTCTGCATGGATCTTCTGCATCTTCTCCTCAAATCATTCTGCAGATTAGCATTCTCACTCGCTGTTGCGTAGGAACAGCTTTTTCTAGTCAGTGAGAATGCTATACAGCATTCTCACTTATTGTTTTCCTGTTTTTCTTTATTATTATTATTATTATTATTATTATTATTATTATTATTATTCCGTCGGCGTGTAACTACTCCCACATACTTCAACCGATTTCAACAATTTTGGTGTCAAAACGTTCAGCTCCTTCCCGACATTCCTGCTATATCTCATCATTATTCTAACTTTAATACTTTTTAAAATATTTGTACTTTTTGTGCGTACTTTTTTCCCATTGAAATGAATGCAAATTCCTTCAAATTCTTCAAATTTTTCATATTCCTTCAAATTCCTTCAAATTCTTTTAATCATTCTTATTGTTCAAATTGTTCAAATGGTTCAAATCTTTCAGATTTTTCAAATTTTTTCATATTTTTCAAATTTTTTCAAATTTTTCATATACTTCAAATACTTCAAATTCTTCAAATTTTTCAAATTCTTCAAATTTTTCAAATTCCTTCTAATTCTTCTGATACAACTGATATTAATACTACAACTACAACAGATACTACTCTTACTACTACTACTACTACTACTACAACTGATACTACTACTACTGATACTACTACTACTACTACTGATACTACTACCACTACTACTACTACTAATGATACTACTGCTGCTACTGCTACTACTACTGATGCTACTGCTGATGCTACAACTACTACTGATACTACTACTATTACTACTACTACTACTAGTACTAATGATACTACTACTACTACCACTACTACTACTACTACTACTACTACAAATTCCTTTAAATTCTGCAAATTCCTTCAAATTCTTTAAAAACTGATACTACTACTACTACTGATACTACTCCTACTACTACTGATACTTCTACTACTACTACTGATACTACTACTACTACTACTACTACTACTGATACTACTACTACTACTGATACTACTACTACTAATGATACTACTGCCGCTACTGCTACTACTACTGATACTACTATTACTACTACTGATACTACTACTATTACTACTACTAATACAACTACTACTACTACTAGTACTACTGATACTACTACTACTACTACTACTACAAATTCCTTCAAATTCCTTCAAATTCTTTAAAAACTGATACTGCTACTACTACTGATATTACTACTAATACTACTGATACTACTACTATTACTACTAATAATACAACTACTACTACTACTAGTAGTACTGATACTACTACTACTACTACTACAAATTCCTTCAAATTCTTCAAATACCTTCAAATTCCTTCAAATTCTTTAAAAACTACTACTACTACTACTGATACTACTACTACTGCTACTATTGATACTACTGATACTACTACTACTGATACTACTACTACTACTACTACTACAAATTACTTCAAATTGTTCAAATTCTTCAAATTTTTCAAATTCTTTAATATTTTTCAGCTATTTTTTCTCTTCTGCATGGATCTTCTGCATCTTTTCCTCAAATCATTCTGCAGATTAGCATTCTCACTCGCTGTTGCGTAGGAACAGCTTTTTCTAGTTATTATTATTATTATTATTATTATTCCGTCGGCGTGTAACTACTCCCACATACTTCAACCGATTTCAACAATTTTGGTGTCAAAACGTTCAGCTCCTTCCCGACATTCCTGCTATATCTCATCATTATTCTAACTTTAATACTTTTTAAAATATTTGTACTTTTTGTGCGTACTTTTCTCCCATTGAAATGAATGCAAATTCCTTCAAATTCTTCAAAATTTTCATATTCCTTCAAATTCCTTCAAATTCTTGTAATCATTCTTATTGTTCAAATTGTTCAAATGGTTCAAATGGTGCAAATCATTCAGATTTTTCAATTTTTTTCATATTTTTCAATTTTTTTCAAATTTTTCAAATACTTCAAATTCTTCAAATTTTTCAAATTCTTCAAATTTTTCAAATTCTTCAGATTTTTCAAATTCCTTCTAATTCTTCTGATACAACTGATATTAATACTACAACTACAACAGATACTACTCCTACTACTACTACTACAACTGATACTACTACTACTGATACTACTACTACTACTACTGATACTACTACCACTACTACTGATACTACTACCACTACTACTAATGATACTACTGCTGCTACTGCTACTACTACTGATGCTACTGCTGATACTAAAACTACTACTGATACTAATAATATTACTACTACTACTACTACTACTAGTACTACTGATACTACTACTACTACTACTTCTACAAATTCCTTTAAATTCTGCAAATTCCTTCAAATTCTTTAAAAACTGATACTACTACTACTACTGATACTACTTCTACTACTACTGATACTTCTACTACTACTACTGATACTACTACTACTACTACTACTACTGATACTACTACTACTACTACTGATACTACTACTACTAATGATACTACTGCTGCTACTGCTACTACTACTGCTACTACTACTACTACTACTGATACTACTATTACTACTACTAATACAACTACTACTACTACTATTACTACTGATACTACTACTACTACTACTACTACTACAAATTCCTTCAAATTTCTTCAAATTCTTTAAAAACTGATACTGCTACTACTACTGATATTACTACTAATACTACTGATACTACTACTATTACCACTAATAATACAACTACTACTACTACTAGTACTACTGATACTACTACTACAAATTTCTTCAAATTCCTTCAAATTCTTTAAAAACTGATACTACTACTACTGCTACTACTACTACAACTACTACTACTGCTACTACTGATACTACTACTACTGATACTACTACTACTACTACAAATTACTTCAAATTGTTCAAATTGTTCAAATTTTTCAAATTCTTTAATATTTTTCAGCTATTTTTTCTCTTCTGCATTGATCTTCTGCATCTTCTCCTCAAATCATTCTGCAGATTAGCATTCTCACTCGCTGTTGCGTAGGAACAGCTTTTTCTAGTTATTATTATTATTCCGTCGGCGTGTAACTACTCCCACATACTTCAACCGATTTCAACAATTTTGGTGTCAAAACGTTCAGCTCCTTCCCGACATTCCTGCTATATCTCATCATTATTCTAACTTTAATACTTTTTAAAATATTTGTACTTTTTGTGCGTACTTTTTTCCCATTGAAATGAATGCAAATTCCTTCAAATTCTTCAAATTTTTCATATTCCTTCAAATTCCTTCAAATTCTTGTAATCATTCTTATTGTTCAAATTGTTCAAATGGTTCAAATGGTTCAAATCTTTCAGATTTTTCAATGTTTTTCAAATTTTTCAAATTTTTTCAAATTTTTCAAATACTTCAAATACTTCAAATTCTTCATATTTTTCAAATTCCTTCTAATTCTTCTGATACAACTGACATTAATACTACAACTACAACAGATACTACTCCTCCTCCTCCTCCTACTACTACAACTGATACTACTACTACTACTGATACTACTCCTACTACTACTGATACTACTACTACTACTACTGATACTACTACCACTACTACTACTACTAATGATACTACTGCTGCTACTGCTACTACTACTGATGCTACTGCTGATACTACAACAACTACTACTGATACTACTACTATTACTACTACTACTACTCCTACTAGTACTACTGATACTACTACTAGTACTACTACTACTACTACTACAAATTCCTTCAAATTCTTCAAATTCCTTCAAATTCTTTAAAAACTGATACAACTACTACTACTGATACTACTCCTACTACTACTGATACTTCTACTACTACTACTGATACTTCTACTACTACTACTACTACTACTACTACTAATGATACTACTGCTGCTACTGCTACTACTACTGATGCTACTGCTGATACTACAACAACTACTACTGATACTACTACTATTACTACTACTACTACTACTACTACTACTACTACTACTAGTACTACTGATACTACTACTACTACTACTACTAATACTACAAATTCCTTCAAATTCCTTCAAATTCTTTAAAAACTGATACTGCTACTACTACTACTGATACTACTACTATTACTACTAATAATACAACTACTACTACTACTAGTACTACTGATACTACTACTACTACAAATTCCTTCAAATTCTTCAAATACCTTCAAATTCCTTCAAATTCTTTAAAAACTACTACTACTACTACTGATACTACTACTACTACTGCTACTATTGATACTACTGATACTACTACTACTACTACTGATACTACTACTACTACTACTACTACAAATTACTTCAAATTGTTCAAATTCTTCAAATTTTTCAAATTCTTTAATATTTTTCAGCTATTTTTTCTCTTCTGCATGGATCTTCTGCATCTTCTCAAATCATTCTGCAGATTAGCATTCTCACTCGCTGTTGCGTAGGAACAGCTTTTTCTAGTTATTATTATTATTATCAGTGAGAATGCTATACAGCATTCTCACTTATTGTTTTCCTGTTTTTCTTTATTATTATTATTATTATTATTATTATTATTCCGTCGGCGTTTAACTACTCCCACATACTTCAACCGATTTCAACAATTTTGGTGTCAAAACGTTCAGCTCCTTCCCGACATTCCTGCTATATCTCATCATTATTCTAACTTTAATACTTTTTAAAATATTTGTACTTTTTGTGCATACTTTTCTCCCATTGAAATGAATGCAAATTCCTTCAAATTCTTCAAATTTTTCATATTCCTTCAAATTCCTTCAAATTCTTGTAATCATTCTTATTGTTCAAATTGTTCAAATGGTTCAAATCTTTCAGATTTTTCAATTTTTTTCATATTTTTCAAATTTTTTCAAATTTTTCAAATACTTCAAATTCTTCAAATTTTTCAAATTCTTCAAATTTTTCAAATTCCTTCTAATTCTTCTGATACAACTGATATTAATACTACAACTACAACAGATACTACTCCTACTACTACTACTACAACTGATACTACTACTACTGATACTACTACTACTACTACTGATACTACTACCACTACTACTGATACTACTACCACTACTACTAATGATACTACTGCTGCTACTGCTACTACTACTGATGCTACTGCTGATACTAAAACTACTACTGAGACTAATAATATTACTACTACTACTACTACTACTACTACTAGTACTACTGATACTACTACTACTACTACTACTACAAATTCCTTTGAATTCTGCAAATTCCTTCAAATTCTTTAAAAACTGATACTACTACTACTACTGATACTACTTCTACTACTACTGATACTTCTACTACTACTACTGATACTACTACTACTACTACTACCACTACTGATACTACTACTACTACTGATACTACTACTAATGATACTACTGCTGCTACTGCTACTACTACTGCTACTACTACTACTACTACTGATACTACTATTACTACTACTAATAAAACTACTACTACTACTATTACTACTGATACTACTACTACTACTACTACTACTACTACTACTACAAATTCCTTCAAATTTCTTCAAATTCTTTAAAAACTGATACTGCTACTACTACTGATATTACTACTAATACTACTGATACTACTACTATTACCACTAATAATACAACTACTACTACTACTAGTACTACTGATACTACTACTACTACTACAAATTCCTTCAAATTCTTCAAATTCCTTCAAATTCTTTAAAAACTGATACTACTACTACTGCTACTACTACTACAACTACTACTACTGCTACTACTGATACTACTACTACTACTGCTACTACTGATACTACTACTACTGATACTACTACTACTACTACTACTACTACTACTACTACTACAAATTACTTCAAATTGTTCAAATTTTTCAAATTTTTCAAATTCTTTAATATTTTTCAGCTATTTTTTCTCTTCTGCATGGATCTTCTGCATCTTCTCCTCAAATCATTCTGCATATTAGCATTCTCACTCGCTGTTGCGTAGGAACAGCTTTTTCTAGTTATTATTATTATTCCGTCGGCGTGTAACTACTCCCACATACTTCAACCGATTTCAACAATTTTGGTGTCAAAACGTTCAGCTCCTTCCCGACATTCCTGCTATATCTCATCATTATTCTAACTTTAATACTTTTTAAAATATTTGTACTTTTTGTGCGTACTTTTCTCCCATTGAAATGAATGCAAATTCCTTCAAATTCTTCAAATTTTTCATAATTCTTCAAATTCCTTCAAATTCTTGTAATCATTCTTATTGTTCAAATTGTTCAAATGGTTCAAATGGTTCAAATTTTTTCAAATTTTTCAAATTTTTTCAAATTTTTCAAATTTTTTCAAATTTTTCAAATACTTCAAATTCTTCAAATTTTTCAAATTCCTTCCAATTCTTCTGATACAACTGATATTAATACTACTACTACTACAACAGATACTACTCCTCCTCCTACTACTACTACTACAACTGATACTACTACTACTCCTACTACTACTACTACTACTACAACTGATACTACTACTGCTGATACTACTACTACTACTACTGATACTACTACCACTACTACTACTACTAATGATACTACTGCTGCTACTGCTACTACTACTGATGCTACTGCTGATACTACTACTATTACTACTACTACTACTCCTACTAGTACTACTGATACTACTACTAGTACTACTACTACTACTACTACAAATTCCTTCAAATTCTTCAAATTCCTTCAAATTCTTTAAAAACTGATACTACTACTACTACTGATACTACTCCTACTACTACTGATACTTCTACTACTACTACTGATACTACTACTACTACTACTACTGATACTACTACTACTACTACTACTACTACTACTACTAATGATACTACTGCTGCTACTGCTACTACTACTGATGCTACTGCTGATACTACAACAACTACTACTGATACTACTACTATTACTACTACTACTACTCATACTACTAGTACTACTGATATTACTACTACTACTACTACTACAAATTCCTTCAAATTCTTCAAATTCTTTAAAAACTGATACTACTACTACTACTGATACTACTCCTACTACTACTGATACTACTACTACTACTACTACTGATACTACTACTACTACTACTACTACTACTACTACTACTACTACTAATGATACTATTGCTGCTACTGCTACCACTACTGCTACTACAACTACTACTGCTACTACTACTATTACTACTACTAATACAACTACTACTACTACTAGTACTACTGATACTACTACTAATACTACTACTACTACTACAAATTCCTTCAAATTCTTTAAAAACTGATACTACTACTACTGATACTACTACTACTGATACTACTACTGTTACTACTACTAATACAACTACTACTACTACTAGTATTACTGATACTACTACTACTACTACAAATTCCTTCAAATTCCTTCAAATTCTTTAAAAACTGATACTACTACTACTACTGATACTACTACTACTACTACTACTGATACTACTACTATTACTACTAATAATACAACTACTACTACTACTAGTACTACTGATACTACTACTACTACAAATTCCTTCGAATTCTTCAAATTCCTTCAAATTCTTTAAAAACTGATACTACTACTACTACTGATACTACTACAACTACTACTGATACTACTACTATTACTACTAATAATACAACTATTACTACTACTAGTACTACCGATACTACTACTACTACTACTACAAATTCCTTCAAATTCTTCAAATTCCTTCAAATTCCTTCAAATTCTTTAAAAACTAATACTACTACTATTGATACTACTACTACTACTACTGCTACTACTGCTACTACTGATACTACTACTACTGCTACTACTACTGATACTACTACTACTACTGATAGTACTTCTACTACTACTACTACTACTACTACAAATTACTTCAAATTTTTCAAATTCTTCAAATTTTTCAAATTCTTCAATGTTTTTCAGCTATTTTTTCTCTTCTGCATGGATCTTCTGCACCTTCTCCTCAAATCATTCTGCAGATTAGCATTCTCACTCGCTGTTGCGTAGGAACAGCTTTTTCTAGTTACTGTTTAAAGTTTGATTCGCTTCTCCTCCTACAGCTTTTCTCCGATTTCAACCATTCAACTTTTAAACTATTCAGCTTCTTCTGGAATCGATGGCTATATCTTTTTGTACTTATACCTTTTCAACTTTTTAAAATATTCAGCTTTTTCTGCAAATTTTCAGCTTTTTTTTCTCCCATAGGAAATGAATGTAATTCACTAAAATTCCACTCATTTCAGCTGCTTTTTGACAGCTTACTGCTTCAGCCTACTTTCAGCTAGAAACGCCATTCAACTTTTAAAATGTAGTGATATCTTTCAGCTATTATGGTATATTTCAGATTTTTCATATATTTTACCATTTTCATATAGTACCTCCTTAAAATAATTTTGGCTTTTCAAGAAATTCAGCAAATAACATGCGTTGCTATGGTCGTCAAGGAGGCAGTTATAGAGTGCACACTCTAGAAATTCAACAAATTCTTCTTCTCCGAACAACTTCTTCTCACTCGCTCAATTTTCAACCTATCCACATAAATTATACATCAAAACGTAGGAATTTTTGTCTGGATTCAGGAAATGTAACCCTCATTGCTGTAGCATTTATAGATTTTTCACAAATCACCTCAGAGCGACACAAACCCAAAACCTCCCCCATTCATTTCCTATGGAGCGTTTTTGAAAAATGACGTCTGAAAATCCAATACATCACACGTTTTCGCATCGTCGCTACTCCGAAACCGTTTCATGTACAAGCATGAGACTTTCAAACATGAATGTCCCGACCCTTCTGGCACTCATAAAAAAGGAATTGTTTGGATAACTGTTACGGTTTTACCGCAGGAACAATTTGTTCGGGAGTAGCGAATGTGCAAATTCCTGAAAACGCTTTTCAGCTGCATTTTCCCACATCATCCACTTTTTTACATCGTCGCTGTGCCTACACCGATTTTTGTACAAACATGAAAATGGGCACCATAGTCCTCAAAAGCCTGCTGATACTCATAGTGAAAGAATTATTTTAATATCTCTTATACTTTTTCAGCTACAGCGATTTGTTCGGGACCGTTTTTAGAGGATTTCTGAAAGTCCATAAAAATCACCTTTATATCATAATTTTTCACGCCTTTATTAAACTTTTTCCAGCAAAAACCGATAGCCTGTCTTCTTCCCCTATCCGTTACGAAATAAACGCAGAAAAAATTACGTCTCTACCATTTACGGATCAGGAGATATGGAGCGTTGTTCGGGGCAAAGTTCTCCATTATAATCCAATGGGACTTATTGTGAGCAAAGTCTCTGCACTTCGGTAGACTGGCCTGCAGCAGAGGTGTGAGTGAGTTTCCATGACGACGGAACTCTGAGGGCCAGAGGGAGAAGCTCCATTGGGATACAATGGCAACTTTCGACGCCCGCTGCAGCGGCTGTGATTAATGTAGGAATCTGAAATTCGCACAGTCACTTCCTCTTAACATTTTTAAATTTTCAAGTGACTTTCAGCCATGTGTCACTTTTCTGTCCCATTTTGGATTTCACATGCTTTCCTATTGGGCCTTTGCTTCCAACAGGATCTGGCATGATGCCCAGACACGACATAATTGGCCAATACAGCACCACCCACATGTGGGAAATGGCGCTACTGACCATTTTGGTCAAATGTTGAGTTCTGGGCCCAGATGTGGTGAGGCTGAGTTGCTAAAGGAGGCCAATCTGACTCATGACCTTTGGTGACCTTTGGTGACATTAAGTATTGGCACCCTTTTTGAGGCACTTCCCAGTACAGGATTTGGACCAAACTGACAGAGTACACTCACCTGGTGATACTGAACACAACCCTGTTAGCGGCTAACTGTTAGCATGTTGCTAACCGGAAGTAGCTCTAGGAAGGTCCTACAAACTTCTGCTTTACAGAGTCTTTACCTCCTTTATACAGAATGCTCCACTATAAATTTGGGCCACGTCACGTAAAGCATCTCCAAGCTAGGAGGTGTCAAACATCCAATGCTTTTCAATGGGGGCGAAACCCCTTATACTCCCTAGAAATGCAGGCCCACATATGGCTACAGTATATTCAAGTTTGAAATTCTACTTCTGCTTTGTTAAATGATTCAGTGTTTAGAATGAGTTAGGAAATGTTTGGTGCCTTACCCTCAGTTTTTTCTTCTTCTAATCATTCAGCTATTGTTCTTTCATGTTCAAATTCTTCAACTCTTTCAAATTCTTCAACTTTTTCAACTTCTTCAACTTTTTCAACTTCTTCAATGCTTTTCAGCTATTTTTTCTCTTCTTCAAAGATCTTCTGCATCTTTTGCTCAATCATTCAGCTATCTGCATTCACAGTGCATTTTCGCAGGAAATGCAAATTTTTCTAGTTGTCCTTGGTCTTACTGGTGTTCAGGATCAGGTTGTTCTTGGAGCACCACTGCGTCAGACTGCTGACCTCATCCCTGTAATGGGACTCATCATTGTTGGAGATGAGACCCACTACAGTGATGTCGGCTGCAAACTTCACCACTGTGTTTGTGGGGTGGACAGCAGAACAGTGTTGGGAGAAAAGGGTGAAGAGAGCTGGGCTGAGGACAAAGCCCTGCAGAGTTGCTGTGTTGAGGATCAGTGGAGCAGATGTGTGTTTCCCTATCCTCACCACCCGGGGTCTGTTGGGGAGGAAGTCACTGATCCAGGAGCAGAGAGGTGTGGATAATCCCATGTTGTGGAGCTTCAGAGCCAGCGTGTCTGGGTTTTGAATACAGAGCTGAAGTCCATGAAGAGCATCCTTACATAGGTGTTGGGCTGCTGGAAATGAGTCAGAGCTGAGTGCAGTGCTAACGAGACAGCGTGCTCCGTGGAGTGATTCTCCCTGTAGGCAAACTGTAGGCTGTCCAGGCCAGCAGGGATGGTGTCCTTGATGTACTTTAGGAGGATCCTCTCAAAGCACTTCATGATGACGGGGGTCAGAGCGATGGGACGATAATCATTGTGGCAGATGATGATTAGTTTCTTGGGGACAGGCATAATAATGGATGATTTCAGACAGACAGGAACCATGGTGAGCTGCAGGGAGAGGTTGAAGATTTCCAGAAAGATCCCTGCCAGCTGGTCAGCACATGATTTAAGCATCTGGGCTTACATCATGTCTGGACCTGTGACCTTGTTGGTGTTGACCTTTTTCAGAGAAGATGTCACTTGTTGGTACTGCAGGATAAGAGGCTGGTGGTGCTCCTCTGGCTGGGGAAGATGTTCAGGCTCCCTGCTGCTTGGTGAGTCAAAGCGTGTGAAGAAGCTGTTTAAGGTGTCAGGAAGAGCTGGGTCATTGCTCAGCTGCTGGTCGCTGCGCTTGTAGTCCGTGATGTTTCTGATGCCTCTCCACATGTTGTGGATTGTTGCTGCTGATGTAATAGAGACATCAGTCAGGGGATGCTTGAGTCAGGGGTTGTGACAAAGAGCAGGACATCACCCGTAAACATACAAGTTTTATGTTCTTCTCCTCTGATCGTTATCCCCTTTATCTCAGGGTCCTCTCTAATTGCTTGGGCCAAGGGTTCAATAAATAAGGCAAACAAGGTTAGACTCAGGGGATATCCCTGGCTTGTCCCTCTTTCTAGGCGAATAGTCTGTGACAGGTGTCCATTTACCCTAATTCTGGCTGTTGGAGAGGAGTATAAGGCTTTAATACATGTAATGAAACAGTCCTTAAAACCAAATATTGCAAGTACTCTATACAAGAATTCCCATCCTACTGAGTCAAAGGCCTTTTCGGCATCTAGGCTGACCAACATGGCACTAATACTGGTCGAAGTAACATGACTCATCACTTGTAACATTGTCCTTAAATGATCCTGTATCTGTCTATTTAGTACAATGCCTGTTTGGTCCAAATCTATTAGCTCTGAGATAATAGCTTCCAGTCTTTTAAATAGACTACCCTAACCCTAACCCTAATTGGACTAAAGCAAATAGTTTATAGTCTACCTTAAGAATGAATATTGTTCTATATGAGCTGCATTCCTTTTTGTCTTTACTTTCTTTTTGGATGACAGAAATGACAGCATCCTTCCATGGCTGTGGGGCTTCTCCTGTTTTTAATGTATGGTTAAAGCAGTTAAGCAGCATGGGTGTTACTTACAGTCTAAATGTTTTGTAACATTCAGATGAATATCCATCTGCTCCAGGAGCTTTATTAGCTTTCAATCTTGAGATGGCTTTATTGAGTTCTTCTATCTTTATCTCAACTATAATTTCTTTGTTCTGTTTTTTCTCCTATGGATGGTAGGTCCAGTGAACTTAGAAACTTCTCTATTATTGTGGTACCGGTTGGTGGAGTTTACAGTGTAGTATCCTTGTAGTATAGTTATGTATATAACGACCGTTGGATGTCTTCGAGATTACCACACATATGTTGTGTCACAGGGTTCTTAATTTTATATATTGTGTTCTTTTCCTGTTGTTTTCGTATCCTCAAAGAAAGGAGTTTCATAGCCCTTAATCCTGTTTCATAGTACTTTTGTTTCGTAAATTGAAGTTCTTTTTCAATGTCCTCATCATATATACCATTTATATCTTGTTTGATTTTATTTATTCTAATTCATATTTGAGTATATTTTTTTTCTGTATGTCTAATCTCTGGTGACTTAATAACCTCTGTAGTTAGTTAAGTCTTTTCTGTTTTTCTTTTTTTTTCCACGAGGCCGTAAGGGCAATTATTTTACCACAAATTACTGTATTTGCTGCATCCCACAAAGTATTGTATTGTATTGTATTGTATATGTATATTCTGAGTGTTTTGTCTCTGATAATTGTTTTCTTCTTTTCCTGCCAAATGTACGGGTGAGGCGGGCCGTAGTGAATAAAACAGGAAGAACTAGAGGCCGTCTTATCACATGGTGCCGTGACCTGGATTTGGTAGTAAGTGGAAGGAATTTTTGAATTTGGGCGTGAAGCAGGAATCATCACACAGCATCACAGGGTTGACACGAAAAAAGGTGAGGGGATTGTATTAGATTTAGGCTTAAATCAAGTGGTGCTGTGGATGAAAAACTGTCTTCTCAAAATATCAGAGACGAAACCACGAGGAATTAGAATGAGAGGGTTGAACGGAATTTATGTTGAAACCGAGAAAAGGTTGAATGGGATTTATGTTTAAGTCTTTGTCGAAAACTTAAAATAAAATAAGATAAAAACGATAAAATATAAGTAAAGACAAAAAATAGGAAATCGAAATCTAAAGTTTGTTTGGCCACCTCAATGCCGGGCCGACGGGTGGCGGTGAAATTAGGGCTGGGGAGGAGCGTTACCCTTGAGGATTGTGACTCTCAAAAGAAGCAGGGCATAGGTACGGTCGAGACACCATAAAAATATCCTTAGGGTGAGAATAAGACAGCCAAGATGCTTAAATGATGAGGCTGTGAATAGAAGAGATTTAAAGGGATCCCAGAGATACAATTTCGGTTGTTTCTCAGCTCCAGAACGGGGTTCTGGTGCGCAGCGGTTAGACTAGGAGAGATTAAGAAAAGAAGAAAGTTCCGCTGAACAGAAAGGTCGAAGAGGACCTTCCTTGCGTGCAAGCTGTGTGTTTTATATGTTGTCTTTGTCATGTCTTGTCCAACGTATTTGTAGGAGCGCAAATGCATTGATTGGGTAATCAGCGGCCATGTCTATTTAAGGTAGGAACTTTTCTTTGCTAGGTAGGTGTTCCACCCGGAAGGGGAAAACAGTTTTTGACCGCTGAAAAAAGGTAAATACAAGCAAGTCTGCTTTCTATGTTGCTTGGAGATGCGTTCGTGTTGTGATGGACATTTGACATGCAAAGAAGAAAATAAACGGACAAAGCGTTCAACATGCCCTGACGACTCGGACTCTAATTCATCCCAAAAGGTAACAATTATCGCGTCAATTCTATTACCCCGGTGCAGCACCTCAGTGGCTTAAAGTATTGGCTTGGCCGCTACAATATTGTCTTGGTTAAAATGTGATCCATTGTGGTTGCATGAGTGAGAGAGAGAACATGTTTGAATCCGCTGCGTTTGAGAGGAACAGTGGTATGTGTGTGTGGTGCGTATGTGTGGCTGTGAATAGCACCATTGCGAGTGTGTGGAATTTACGGCGGAAAGCTACTGTGAGGAGTTGATTTTATTTTGGAGGAATAAGTAAGAAAGTGATCTTCATGCGAATGTGATGGGATGGTGTTCCACCCTCCCCACTCTGTGCACCAGGTGCAGCAAGAAGCACGCCGTTGACTGGTGGGCGGGGCAGATGGCTTTATAGCTGAGCAGGCTGCTGCGAGGTACGCGTCTTTGTTTCCCCTACTACATGCCGGCTGCCTAAGTGGCTGGTGGTCTTGATCCACTCATCTGAAATTGTAAGTGCCATTTATACCATCTGTGGCTGGGATTGTGTTTGGGTTTTGGTGCTATACCTGCCGTGCGTTTCTACAGCGTTGCTCTGCTGGCATTGGCGGCTGCAGCTGGAGGTTGTTGCGGCGTGCAGCTTCCATCTAGTCCTCGCCTGCTGGTCCGCTCCCTCCCTGGTTAGGTTGTGTCTCCACTCCTGGGTAAGCTACCTGTTTAGATTTTAATTTACTTTACCTGAATCCACAGGTTTTCTAATTACTTTCCTGGTTTAGGATTGTCTTGGAGTTGCAGCGCTTCAGACGCTCTGCTGTCTTGTTTTGCCGGTGTTTGTTTGGGCCGAACGAAACCTGTTGCTGCTTGGATAGGCTGAGCGAGCGGGGCAAGACTCCTGTGGCCCATTGGAAGGCATTTGAAATTAGACAACGACAATTTGTTCCATTTGAAGAGTTTTTTCTTGTACAGTTTGTTTGCTTATTGTTGAAATTATTAATGCATTTGCTATTGTTTTTTGATTTACTAATTTGTTTTCTTTCGCATTGCATGTTTTGTTTGTTCATTTATTATTTTGGAATAATTTAAATTGTCATTTCATATGATTTCTTCTCTTCCTAGGGCCCGAGTAGAAGGCCTGAAGCCCTGTTTTTACAAAGAGAAATGTTTTAATGTAATTGTTTAATAAATTATTGTGGACTATTCTGTGTTCTGGTGCATCTTGTTTATAAAGATCCCCCCCCCCCCCGTGTTGGTCACACAAGCAAAATTAAACAAGGATATTGATGACGGTGAATGGGGCCGTACGCCCTGGAAATCATTGGGAGAACAGGTCGATGGATTAATGGGTTTTGTTGAAACGCATGAAAATTTGAACAAAAGACACGGTCCGAGTGGAAACAAAAGGTCGTGGAGGCAGTTACATCGGAAGAAAAAAGGTTGGAGCACGGTGAGCCGTTGGGTATGTATATTTAGTGAAACAGTATGTTAAGATTAAAAGAGGTTAGAAGTTGGGAGAAACTGTTGGTTATTTGGCAGGGAATTAAACATTTGTTTGAGGTAAAAGGAGGAAAAAACAGAACAATCCCCTCACTGTCAGCCATACATATTATACATGCCCCCCTCCGGACTTTATCCAGTCCTAGACAGGAACCACACATACTGGTATCAAGAATCTTTTGCAGCGGAACTTGAAGGTAAAACATGGACAGTCTCTTCTAGGAACATATATATGCACCTGAGGGTGTGACAGGTGCAGTGATGCTGAACAACTTCTGAACAACTACAATAGTATACAGGGCCGGCCTGTGGCTTAGGCAGTATAGGTAAATGCTAAGGGCGCAAACCACCAGGGGGCGCCGGCCTGTACCTATATCTTAATTAAAAAAAAAATAAGTCTGACTTCTTTTACCTGCAACTCGGTTTTCGGTCTTTGTTGCATCTAAAATCTTATAATGTCAAAGCGTCCTAAACTGTCTGGTGCCCAGGGAAGGAAAAAAAGAAAAGGAGGAAAAACATGACAAAGACAGAGGTAATGTTACAGTAAAGATGATGATAATGATATTATTTTGCTGTTGCAGAACAATGATCGATAATAGCATTAGCCGTTAGCATGACATAGTTGGCTAATCAATAAATAGCGAGCGCTACCTGTTAGTTTTAACATCAGTTAATGTTATGGAAGGGCCCAGTTGTTGGAAAATAGTGAGTTAAGTGTCCCCCTCTTGCCATCCTCAGGCAAATGTGTATATATTAGATTTATTCAGCAGATATAATGTTAATTGCATTGACATGGTTATTTTACCTTTTCCCAGGTGGTAATAGTCATTCAAAATACTATTAATTTTCCATAGTTATAAGACTAGCTATTAGCTGTGTTATAGCTCATATTATCTAAAGTGTGTTCATCATATTAAACTATGTTAGTGTTAAAGTGTACATCATTAATGTTACAGCAAAGTTAGCATTCCCACATGTTATAGTAAATTATACTGCAGTTTACTGATCCATTGCATTCTTCTAATTAGCATTTCACTGTAATAACAATAAATTACAGTAATTATTATTAAACCAAAAATGATATTGTACATTATAAACGATAGTGTACATCATGCATGCATCTTGTTTATATTATTTAATTTAATTTTACTTTATTCTTGAAATCATGTGTTTATTATAAGACTGGTGTCACATATTCCTCTTCTGTCTTCAGATGCGCTGCTGAGGTTTCTCAGTCCTACTGCAAATCCTCCTGCCGCTTCCACCTCAGGAGCACAACCCAGCAGTGACGAAGCATCCAGCGCTCCTCCTGTTGCTCCAGTAGACCCGGCTGACTGGCCACATCCTCTAACGGATAAGATACGAACAGAGTTGGTTCACAGAGGTCCATTTCAAATAGAAAACTGCTTCACATTCCCTAAAACAAAAGACGGACGAAGGTGTCAGCATGACTATTTTAACAGACTCTTAATCAATGGAGAAAGAGTCAGAAGAAGCTGGCTTATGTATTCTAAAAAAGATGATAGCTTGCACTGTTTCCGATGCAAAAAAATTTCTAAAAGAGATTACAAACTTAACAGGGAAGGACTAAAGGACTGGGAAGATGCAGGTCACTTGCTCAAGGTCCATGAGGACAGCCAGGAGCATAATGCTCACATGGCAACATGGAAGGACTTGGGGGTCCGGTTTGCAAAGGGGATTACGATAGATAAACAAGAGATGGTACTTGTTGAGGCTGAGAGAAAAAGGTGGCGTGACGTTCTACACCGATTGGTGGCAATAATTCAGTTCTTAGCTGAAAGAAACATGGGTTTTAGGGGTTCCACAGACACATTAAATAAACCAGACAATGGACATTTTTTGAAAGAGGTGGAGCTCATGGCCAGATTTGATCCAGTGATGAAGCAGCATGTCTGTAGGGTGGAAAGTGGAGCTGGCCGTCATGTACATTATCTTGGCAAAGCAATTCAAAATGAACTGATTGACTCCATCAGTTCTAAAATAATACAACACATTGTGACAGAGATCAAAATTTCCAAATATTTCTCCATCATTTTAGACAGCACCCCTGATCTGAGTCATAGGACCAGCTCTCTGTCATAGTCAGGATAGTGTCACAAGAAGACATTCCTCAAGTAAAAGAGCATTTCTTAGGCTTTCTGGTGGCAGAGCAGTCAACTGGAGAACATTTGTCATCTCTAATCCTAAAAAGGCTAGAGGAACTTAATATCCCATTTGAGGACTGCAGAGGCCAGTCCTATGACAACGAGAAGCCTTTCGCTGCAGCGCCTTTTGGATATCCAACTCCGCCCATCCAAGTCGGCCATTTTGATGACATCATGCGACTATGAGCTTTCTTAGGCGCAAACAAAACTTTAACGAACGATGTCGGTAAGTGAAAAATACATAATTTTATGTTCATAGGCCTAACGATATTACTTTGTTGACCCTGCTGGATGAAATATATTATGATATTTGATGTGACGATCTAGTTTATTGTTTTCATTCGTTTTTTGCATGATAAGGTAGTAGTTTTGTAGGCTACCATCAATTTAATGTTAGCTAGCGCTAGGTCCTGTTTAGTTTTAGTTATAGATGTTTCTTGTGAAATTGAGTTTATGCAATATCCATCCCGTGATGTCACGGGATGAACATTACAGAACGTTATCATTTTTGTGTGAAGAAAGTATGCAAGATTAGTAAGAGAACAGTTAGAGTGAAAATTATCTCGGCTTGAGAAATATAACGTTATTAGCCTGCTAATGTTAATTACACATATCAGTATACTTAGCAGAGTTGCTAGCGGTTTCATTTGTAACACAATGTCCATTTACAAATGTTTTTGACTATGTTGGCGAACAGTACAGCTTGTTGTCATAGATAATAATCATTAATCTTTTTTAAAACTGTACATGCACAGAAAAAGGCAAATGTTTTGGTCAAGGTTTGTCAGCAGGCCAGCTTGATGAATCTTCAAATGTTAAAGGCATGTTTAGGCCTTCTTAGATATATTTCACTATGGACAATCTACTAAATGACAGTCTGCCTTACAAACTTTGTTTATTTTATTTGTTTGTTTGTTTTGTTGTGCCAGATCTGTCAGTGTGCAGACCAGACTGTTGGGGCCTACCCCATTTAAAGGCACACTATGCAACATTTTTCAATTAATTAATGTGTTCTATACCGTTTTGGATGATTAAATGAGTCATTTCAGGTCGAACAAAGGTTTTCTCGGCCGCCCTGGTGGTCTGTAGGGGAAATACCGTACTTGCAACTGCAGGAGCCCTCGGCCCGCACCCACAGGCTCAGAAGTCTGGTGCATCGCGAGAGTCGGTCTTGCTTTACGGCGAGAACTGCTACACGCCTCCAGTGAAAGGCATGCTCGGTGCTAGCGCAGTGACGATATCTGTGCAGTTATCATGGCGGAACCAGCGAGAAAACAGCGAAAGCCCATGTCGGAGCAGGCAAGAAAGAGGAAAAAGGCTCTGGACAGAGAGAGGAGTCGTACACGGGTGAACATCGGGAAAGCTTTTTCCGAATGGCGAGAGCTAAAAGAGAAAGAAGGCTGCAAGGCTGACGTGGACCTCGCGTTTCTGCTGATGCGATTGTAAGTAACATTGGTTTCTCTCCAATGGTTTCTCTCTCTCTGTGTGCATGTTCATACTTTCACTGTGTTAGTCATTGTTTGTACTGCCGTTTTTTCGACTTTTCGTTGCGTTCGCCTGTCTGCTGTAAGTCGGCCGTCGTGAGGTTTTCGTGAGCGCATCCTGCTGTTCAAGCAGAGCTAAGAGGGGGCGCCCTCCCCTCATCTCCGTCCCCGCCAGGGGAGGGAGGGGAGCGGGCGTCCCGAAGCGACCTCCGCCCGGCCCCGGACCCGCGGGGCCCGACGTCGGCTCGCGGGTGGGTTGGGGAGGGCGAGGGTTCCGGTCCGCGCGACGTGCTGGCGGTCTGTTTCCGTACGCCTCCGCTTGCGGGGGGGGGGGGGGGGGGGGTCTGCCGTGCCACGCGGCCGCCGGGGCGTCTCGTCTTTCCTCTCTCCCCTCCGTTACCCCGACGCCCGGTGCCTCCCGTGGGCCTCACCCGAGCCGGGCTCGACCCCCTGGTCTGGGTCCCTGTCACCCACCGGGGCACGACGTACAGTGTGAGCACTCCGGTCGCGTCCGAGCGTCGCGCCGTACAGTGTGAGAACACAGATTGTGAGCGGTGAACTTTTAAACCCCGCGGTTCCGTCGCACAGTTTGAGATGTATATAAGTACCACGACTGAAAAACTCGTACAGTGTATGCCCGGCTTAAGCTCAAAACAACCGCGCCTGGCTTGACGGAGAAACCAGGAGAACAGCTGAGCATCTTTACGACAGTGCACTTTTACTTTCCCCCTCTGGGGGGAGCCTCGCTGGAAAATCAACCCCGGTTGCATAGTATACCTTTAAGACATCTGCTTGCCAGATCAGGCATCACAGAGTCACAGGTGCGTTTTAAAAATGATTCCTCCTTCCCTGTAATTGTTTGCTTCTGAAACATATGATCCCAAGTTCAGTTTAATCGAAATATGTAAATGTATGCTCATAACATGATTGTTGGTTTTACTATATATGCTGTAGTTACAATAACATGACCATTAATGCTGTTAGTTTGTTTGTTGTATGTATCTATGTATGTATGTATGTATGTATAATTTCTCTTGTTCAAGGTTGACTATGTGCTCGATGCCAGAAGATCAGAATCCGAGATTATTGGGACAATTGGCACTACCAACTTAACACGGCAAGACTTCCAGTCACTTGGTTTGCAGCACAACTTGGAAGCGACAGTAAGTAGGATATAGCAGTTATACGTGTGTGGATTTTCTACCTCACATTTGAAATTAACCTCTGCATTTCTCTTTATAGATTGCCAACAGCTGCATGGAGCTCATTTGTGACATGGCCTGGTGGAAGGTGTGCATAGTTATTTGTTAACCTTCAAGTTGATCATGAAGTCTATCAAACATGTGATTCCTCACATGACAGCTTTTTCTGTCCCTTACTTATGTGTTGGCAGAAGAAGGATGTGTATGCAGCGGATGCCTATGTCGTTGCCACTTGGCATGCACCAAGTTTCCAGGACCCTTTTCTTAATTTACTGGTAAGCTTATTTACTTTTTTCTACTCCTTTTTTCCCCCTGCAATGTCTTCCATTTTCATAAGTTGGGAAAGGGGACACTTATTGGCTTTATGATCACCTACAGGCTGATGCAGCATCAAAAGATCTCCAGATTTTTCCTGTGTGGAAACCAGGACACTGGTTCCTCTGTGTAAGTCTTTACTTGCTCTAGTGTAGCTTTAAATAGTTTATTGTTGTGTTATTGTTAAAACCAATTACAGTAATGACCTTGCAGGTATTACATATATGCATTGACATTTAACTTGTTCAATTAAATTTTATTTATATAGCCCCATATCACAAAAACAGTTATCTCCCAGCTTTCCAAACAGAGCAGCTCAGACTGAGTTATTTACAGAAGAACAATAGTTCCCACCAAGAGCAGCACTAGGAGACACAGGGAGGGAAAAACTTCCTTTTAACAGGCAGAAACCTGGAGCAGAACCATGGCTCAGGGTGGGGGGGGGATCTGCCTCGGCCGGTTGGGGGTGAGAGAGAGAGAGGGCAAGAGAGAGGGGGAGCAGAGAGAGGCTAACCTGACAAAAGCCAGCTGTATGTTGCTCCGCCTAGCTCCACTCACATACATCTGGGACACCGCCGGTAGAGAGTGATTTCTCCAACCAAATTTATGGTCTGGCCAATCAGGACGCAGGGCTGGAGTTTCATAGATGTGACGTAGTGGAGAAGCGACCATGACGTGAGACTGTTTTGATAGCAATGGCGGCTCGTCGAGGAAGCAAGCGTTAACATTGATGCTGCTATTTCTTCCGTGTTGTTCAATCTACCTAATATTGTTTCATTAAAAGAACATCAGAGAACGCCTCTGAAGGCTTTTGTTGGTGGAAACGATGTTTTCGCCCTTCTCCCGACCGGATTTGGCAAGTTTTGTTTTCCGGGGCGCGTCCGCGGAAGCGCCCCGGAGCGGTTAGCGGTTAGCGCGAACCATGTTAGGAGGCCTTTAGTCCTCAACGCGGTCGCCCCGGAATCGACTCTGACCCGCGGCGCTTTGCCGCCTGTCTTCCCCCCTCTTCCTGTCAGCTCACTGTTAATAACACGCATGCCACTAGAGCCGCAAACACATTATTATTATTTTTTTTTTTTTTCTGCGTCGCTATCATCAGCGTCACGGGTTAGCTTCGGTGTGAGTGGTTGAAATAGCACGTCAATAAAGATGACAGACAAGTGGCTTATCCAATCATATGCAAGAATTTTTAATAAGGCCCAGCCTTCTGTAAAGGCAATTCCTATGGCGGTGTCCCAGATGTATGTGAGTGGAGCTAGGCGGAGCGACATACAGCTGGCTTTTGTCAGGTTAGAGAGAGGCAGCCTACACAGTAACAATGGCAATGATATTGATATTAATGATAATGATGGCAGTAATGATAGCAATAAGACTATGAACAGTGGCTGTAATTGTAGCAGAGTAGGAATACGGGGACAGCAGGAAACTCCCAACCACAGATCCAGCTTCCACAGCTCTAGGAACACCTGCTTATAATTATATTGAATGTAGCCACCTTTATAACATATCCCCAAAAAATGTGCTATACATTGATTGATTGTTGGTTGTTATTGACACTTCACTTGACAGCTCCTGATGCCCAAAGCTTTCCAAATATATCAGCTGGACTCAGTTGATCCTTTGCGCTTTGGTGACGAGCAATATTTAGGCGTATTCAGGTTTAATGTCTCTTTAATTGGAACTGTTGCCCGTTCCCTATGCAATGCTCTTTGAAAGAAAACTAAATCCTTCATGTTCAGAAGGTGTGTGCTGTTTTGTTGTTGTCCATGTTCTGAAACTCATAGACAGCAGTTATGAAATAAGTATCAGAAAATTGATATGGGGCCATTAGTTATTAGGATGGGAATATGTATATTGGTGAAAAGTATTGTACTGAATGTAAATGTGATATCAAATTTACTTCTGTCTTTCTCTCAGAGCACCATGACAAGAATCGATGCAGCAGTATGCTGGATACGGGACAACATGTCTCTTTTCCGTGGACATGTTGAACTGCCCAGCATATTGTCCATGACAGCAGAGGATCGACAGCAGTTCTTTCAGAACATCGCCAATGATGACGACATCCATGATTCAAGAGAATGTCTCCTTTTTGTTTTCGAATATCAAGAAGATTACACTGATTTTTTTTTTTATTCTTGTTCAGCTGTGTCGGCAATGTTTAACACCCCTACCCTTTCCCCTTAGCCAGAGGACGTCCACCCCTGGCCCACCTAGCACCCCAAAATCTATATATATATATATATATATATATATATATATATATATATATATATATATATATTATTATTATTATTATTATTATTATTATTATTATTATTATCTTTAATTGTTATGTTGACTTTTATTTGTGAAAAATACATTTATTTTTTGGATAAACTTGTTTGGACTTATTGTACAAACCTATTTAACCTTTATACTATGTTGAAAAAAATTATATTGATTATGTTGCGGGTCATTTTGACCCGCACTATGTAAATGAATGCAAAACAGTCACCAAAACAGGTTAAACCAATAAACAATTAACTAATATTGAATAATTATTATTGCATAAAATACAATTTTAATTAATTAATAAAGACTTTATTTAATAGCTATTTTGTGTGGGTGTTTTCCCTCATCACAAACACGTTTCGGAATATTATTGTGTACTTTGTGCAGATTTAATTCTTACATTTCACACATCATTAATATGACCGGGAGTCATATTGATGATGGCAGTCTGCCTCGACTTTGATGTGGTGATGTAGAGTGTTTTACACAGACCCTCAGACCCAGATCCTTCACACACACCTGGGTCTGGGTCTCAGAGGTGGATTTTTTTGGATCTGAACAGCTACTTACCCACATTAATGTGGCTGGGTCAAAATGACCCGCAACATCATCTTTGTATACAAACTCTGCACAGACCCCCCACTACACATCAATGTAACCAGATTTTACACACACGTTCATGACCCCAGATGAGGAAAATTCACCAAATTTCATGAAGAAAAAAAAAAGGATAACCAGCGCTTTGATCAACACAATATTGATCAAAGTCCAATTGAGGGTTAACACATACTATTTTAACACAATATTATGTATTGAGTTTAATTCAGTGTTTGCAAGATTAATTTCACTATTTTTAAATTAATGTCTATATTGCCATTAAGCAATTACGATAATGCATGTTTATTGCAACATTTTTATATTTGGGAAATTATTTTAACGGCTACTGTCACCGAAAATAACGTGACTGCAGTTTTTTTATGTTGTAATTAAAACTTTCTAAAGTTTGCCCTTCATATTTTTACTTTCACCGCGCCACACTTCCCAGGGGTGACGTATTCAAAATGGCCGACTTGGAAGGGCGGAGTTGGATATCCAACAGGCGCTGCAGCGATATGTACTTGATGACAACGGCGCCAATATGAAGGGAACAAATAAAGGTGTTCAGGCAAAGTTGCTTCAGCTGAACTCAAGAGCTTTTTATGTCCCATGTGGTGCCCACACTTTAAATCTGGTAGTAGCTGATGCTGCAAAAGGCTCACCAGATGCCCATGGCTACTTTGGGCATTTGACAAAATTAAAAAGCTCTTCTCAGCCTCCATCCAAAGGTGGGATGTCCTCTTAAAATATGTGAAAATAACTCTGAAATCATGGACTGAGACCAGATGGGAAAGCAGGATAAAAAGCGTTGAGGCAGTAAGGTATCAGGCTGGGTAAATCCGAGAGGCTCTTCTGGAGGTGAGGGGAAAAACTACAGACCCTGTAGTGAGAGTTGAAGCCCAGTCTTAAGCTGAGGAGATTGGATCCTTTCGCTTTTGCATTTGTACGGCCGTATGGTGTGACGTTCTCTGCAAAACCCAGCATGTCAGTAAACTGATGCAGTCACCCTCCATGCAGCTTGACGTAGCTGTCGACTTGCTGAGGAAAACAAGAGATTCCCTCAGCAGTTACAGGAACACTGGATTTTCTGATGCACAGAAAATAGCCAAGGAGATGTGTGAAGACATGAATGTGGAGGCTGAACTAAAAAAAAAGTGATTGAGAACCACAAAAACTCACTTTGGCTATGAGTCTCCAGATGAGCCCATTCAAGATGCACTACAAAAAATGGAAACCACATTTTTTAATGTAGTCATGGATACTGCCGTTTCTTCACTTGAGAGATTTCAGAATCTTGGAGACGTGAATAACATGTTTGGTGCTCCTCGATTTCCCCAACTTAGAAGAAAAAGAGCTGCTACAGAAGTGTCAGACCCTAAGTACCGCTCTGACCCAGGACAGCCAGCAGGACATTGATGGCGCAGAACTTACAAGGGAAATGCTAAATTTCCCAACATTGCCATCAACAAATATGACAAACTTGGAACTTTTAGCCTTCCTGCATGAGAAGAAGCTAGCAGAAATTTAGCCCAACATGTGGGTCGTTTTAAGAATCTCTGCCACTCTTCCTGTTACGGTTGCTGCTGCTGAAAGAAGCTTTTCCAAGCTTAAACTGATTAAAAATTACCTGAGATCTACTATGAAGCAAGAACGTCTCAGTGGACTTTCCACCATAAGCATTAATCATGTGGTCTCAGATCAGTTGTCATATGATGATGTTGTAGATGACTTTGCTTCAAGAAAATCCAGGAGAGTAAAGCTGTAGTCATGTGAGAGTAAGGATGTGAGAAAAGTGGTGCCATATAGTTTTTGAAGTAATTCAAGTTAAGGCAGACTAAAAATCACCACAAGAGCTATTTGTAAGATCATATTTTCATGTTATTTTTTTTCTTTTATTTAAATCCTTGTATTTTTTGTGCCTTCTCATTTCTTTGATTTCTTACTTTGCACAGTGCCATATTTATATTGTATTTAAGTTAATGTCACTTGTTTACACTTTTTTGGGAGTATTTAAATCAGGGCTTTGAACCGGTTCAAGGAACGAAAACGAAAACCGGGAACTTTTTGTATTTTACAGGGAACAGAAACGAAACCGGAAACGTTATTATTTTTATGTTCTGGAACTGGAACACTTATTTAAAAATAATGGTAACCGGTTAATACCGGTTTTATTTCGTTCCTCAAAGTTTTCGTTGCCTAATTAACTAAAAAAAAAAAAGTTATTATTTTCCTGCGCACGTTACCATGACGGCTGAGGTTCACTTCCTGTGTGACATCACATCACACATTCGCTGACTGAATGGAGAGAGAGCGGTGTCTCCACTAGAGCTACACATCTTAAATAAGAGGTAAATTACGATCAGTGACGGACTGGACGGTCTGGCATTCGGCATGATCGTCGGGTGTGCGCGGCCCCTTTCACCCTGTTCATTGTAGGCTTACATTATCTCTCGGCCCACTAATAAGCCAAATGCAGGGTTTCCCGCAGCGCTGTTCGCCAAACTCACGCTACCGCCTCGCCAACATTCCAAAAAAACAAACAAACGAACTCGATATGTTGCATGTTTATTTGATGTTAACACGCGTTTTTTTGTTGCTGCTTTCGCGCGTGCATATACTGAATGGCAGGGGAAAAACACATGGATACGCCCCCCCCCCCCCGTCGGTCCGCGCAAAACTTGTCTCCCCCCCCAACGCACAGCCTCGCCTGAGCAAACACTGAAATGCCTCTTGGTTCAGTTTTCATGCATATTAAAGTTAGAGTTCAACACCAATGGGGCTACAAACTTGCGTGTTATTTCCGTGCATGTGAAGTTATATCTGTGTGTTGCTATGGGGTAAGATCACTTCCTAAATAGACTTGTACATAAAAGGATAGTTGTGTCCATATTAGTCAGAAGTTGTGCATAACAAACATTTGTAAACTCATAATAATTTAAATCGCATTCAAAAGATACAACATACAGTTTAAATAGTTACAACTTCAATAACTAATAAATACAAATTTCAAGTTTAAATTTGTGCTTTACTCTTAATGAATACAAACAGCAGCGGCTGCTTGAGAATACGGATTTTTTCTTTGAGAATACGAATTCACAACAGTGGTCTGACGTCACGGTTTCCAAGGCTGGTTAATGGAGCACAGAGTGCGAAGATAGGAGCCGCGCATGCGCTCTTCAGACTGACCGTCTCTGAATTCACCGCGGCTGCAGCTTCATTCCAGACAGCGCAGAGATCACAGTGGTAAGTTAAACATTCCCTTTTCTGCTGCTGTTCTTCAAAAGTACGTTTTCAGATCGTTTGAGGTGAGAACATTATACTTTTAAGCTTCCCTATGTCGCCTGTTTACAGAGTTGGTGCGTAATTTAAAAAAAGAGTCTGATTTATTTGTTTTGTGTTTATCAGGCTGCGCGTGTTGCTTTATTAACTCAATAATTGCTGGAATAAATTGTAAATGTGTCCCGAGGATGACAGCAGCATATAAAATGGAGCTGGACGATAATTTAATAACAATATATATCAGTCGAAAGACGTGTGGCACAATAAGGGGAAAAAAGGGTCGATAAAAGTTGGTTATAGAGACAGTTTTCCTTCCTTCCTCTTAGCCTATTATATTAGTTGATGCTGCAGTCACTGCTTCCTCTCAACCAATCGTAATTGCGGACCCAGGCACACCGTCACAAAGGCAGCCCTCTCAAACCACAACACACAGCACGTGAATATGTCACAGCAAGGAGCGGCGGGGGAATTTGTCCCAAAACGGGGTTTTACTAGTTCACCAGCCTGACAGAAATAAACCACAGTGATTTGTAAAATTTGCAAGGAACCGGTAAGAACAAAGTCTGGTAACGACTAACGCAACCAACTTGTTTCATCACGTAAGCCGCTCACTCCCGCAGCAGCGCGAGCCGTTTTAGCCCCGCGCGACTCCGTGTCATCTTCTTAGGAATCTTATGGAACTTCTTCCAAAACAAAGCAGGTATAGCAGCTAAACTGGGCTTCCTTCTTTGTGATAAAATGACAAAGCGTCCTGGCGGCGTAAGGACATCAGGCATGCAGTAACGTGCTTCATAGTGATGGACCTGCTGCTGTTGTCTGCAGCTGAAAAACCTGGCTTCAAACAACTACTCGCCACTCTTGATCCGCGATATAAAGTTCCGGGCTGCAAGTTTTTCTCTAACAGCGCTGGTCACTTTAGTTTATTCTTTGTAAGTATTTAATAACATCACCCAGGTCTCTTAAGTTAAGTCATTTTTCATAAAAAAAATCAGTTATGGTTAAAAATGTTGGTTAAATAAGAATTTAATTGGGATTGAGTGTTTGTGTGTGATATATTAAAAGTAAGTCATTTAGCAATATTATAAGAGCCTGGTTTTAAATCTTTTTGATAATTATCTATCGATCAATATGCATTTTTTTTATCAATATGCTTTTTTCTATATCGTCCAGCCCTAATATAAAATCTATAAATAAATAAATAAATTCTATAAATGTTTTTCCTATCTAAGCGAGTTTCCTCTGAGTGAGGACACGAAGAATTGAGAGAAGAAAGAGGGAAAGAAAACAATAGTAACAATATATATAATAGATATTTATTTTAGACAAATGTTTTAACTTTGGAACAGAATGAAGGTGTAACATATTTAACAAATTAAGTTACTAACGTGGTTTAAAACAAAGAAATAACTTCTATTAACATCTTATACAAATAGACAACGCCTACAAACATACAATTAAAAATAGTTGGAATGGAAATTAATTTACTGATTATTTTATGTATTTTTACAGGTAGTGAAAAAAATGAAATGAAGCAGCATGTGTATGACTACTACAACTGATCTACATTAGGTCACATGTAGTCATGTCAACTTAAACATGCAGCCAGCTGGAGCAGCTCCCTGTCTTCAGCCGCCGGATGGTCGTCCTCCTCTTGGTCCACCTCCTCATCCTCCACGTCTAGCTGGTCCCCTGCCTCTATACTAATATTGTGGAGGATGCAGCAGGCGGCGATTACTTTTGGGGCAAACGTCAGGCAGACCTCCAACGCCCTTAAGAAGATGGAACACGACCGTGTCTTCAGACCACCAAAGGCACGCTCAATGATGTTTCTTGCCCTGGCGTGGTGCATGTTGTAGCGTGCCTCTACTTGACCTGCACCAAATATAAAATTAACTTGTAATTTAGGTAATATGCTGATATGTCTTAATCTTCTATCCAATTAATATAATCTATGTATCAATTGTGTGTCATTGTTGGCTCTATTTAAGGACAAGAAGGTAAGAGATCTTACTGGCAAGCTGTTTCCCTATAGGATCCACCGCAGGCCAGCCAGTGGCCATCCATGGACCTTCTGGATGGGCAGCAGCTGAAGGAGGAGGACGATGGTGGCCCTTCTTAGCCTGGCGGCTGGTTTCAGGTCCCCTTCATTAAAAAATATTTGGAGGATCGGCACAGAAGTGTTTATCCTCACATTTTTTGTTTCTGTTTCTTCCTGTAAATAAAAAATGCCAAATGTTACCATAATTGTTTTTTCAATTCTCACCTTTTCACACCATAAAACTATATGTGGTTAACATGCAGATTATTATAGTTCTCAAGAAAGAAAGGGTCAAATGTATCGTAGTAAATGTAACAAATGGCTTCCCTTCTCTGGTATTTCTACCATTTCAGTGAAATAATTAACTGAACTAACTGCACACAATTTATAGATTAATCATTGTAAAGGTGGGCAGACAGAAATAACTTTTCCTTAATGATCAATGCTGTGAAGGTTAGTAGGTGCAAGAAAGTAGTTTAACCCTAATCCCTTTACTGTTAATAATATATACAATTATGTTTTCATTTTAATTATTTACAGATAGTCACAATTTCAATGTGATCACATGTTTAATACCATCCTCAATGTTGTTGTTTTTTAAGATAAAAGTAGGAAATAGGCTGTCAATGTTAAAAAAAACCTACCAGTTGACACAGATGCTCAACGTCGGACTTTTTATTAAAATTACGCACTAACTCTGTAAACAGGCCACATAGGGAAGCTTAAAAGTATAATGTTCTCACCTCAAACGATCTGAAAACGTACTTTTGAAGAACAGCAGCAGAAAAGGAAATGTTTAACTTACCACTGTGATCTCTGCGCTGTCTGGAATGAATCTGCAGCCGCGGTGCATTCTGAGACGGTCAGTCTGAAGAGCGCATGCGCGGCTCCTATCTTCGCACTCTGTGCTCCATTAACCAGCCTTGGAAACCGTGACGTCAGACCACTGTTGTGAATTCGTATTCTCAAAGAAAAAATCCGTATTCTCAAGCAGCCGCTGCTGTTTGTATTCATAAAGAGTAAAGCACAAATTTAAACTTGAAATTTGTATTTATTAGTTATTGAAGTTGTAACTATTTAAACTGTATGTTGTATCTTTTGAATGCGATTTAAATTATTATGAGTTTACAAATGTTTGTTATGCACAACTTCTGACTAATATGGACACAACTATCCTTTTATGTACAAGTCTATTTAGGAAGTGATCTTACCCCATATGTTGCGGCCACGTGCACGCGCGTGCGTGCGCATCCCCATGTGGGCCGCTGTTTGGTGAAAATGCTAGGGCCGTTTTTTAATCCCAGTCCGTCACTGATTACGATCCATCGTTAAGTAAAACGCTCATTCCAAACAACTGATGTTGTGGATGGGCCTCCCCACAACGTAATGATTTGCACTAAGTCCTTCAAAAATTCTAAGTTCTTGGTAAGGCAGTTAAAAATATCAAACAGTAGTCAAAAAGTGAACAAAGGTAGCTGAGTCTCAGTCCAGGGTGGTTTATTGCAACAACACAAGACAACCACACGTGAGATGTGCTCCGGACAACATCATCTGACAACATACAGAAAGCGGTCGGTTTAAATACATTCTCTGGATCTTTGAGCTCCTCCTTTTTTTACATAATTTCCATTGCTTTTTCCACGGATATCTTTGTTAATTTTTTACCTATCAGTAGAAACTTTCATGGGGCGTGCTTTTTAAAAAACAAGGTTACACATCACAGCTCCTCCCAATCATGGCCCCTGCTCATTTCCATATGGTTACACTTCATTACCTTTTCGGACTTGGACCTTGCATTTTCTGTGTCCATTTTGGAGTCTTTCATGTTCTGCTTTACATTGCAAATGGCTTGCCCTTTTGACCCAGAGGTTTTTCAATTTCCCCTGGTAAATTGGTAAATTCCATTGACCCCCTAATTCTTATTCTGGACTTGTTGGTGACACACACACATGTTTCTTAGGTGAATGTTTACAGCACACCCTATACCTATTGTGATAAGAATATATTTATTATAAGATATGCATTGTGAGATATTAATCCACTACATTCCCCCTTGTGATCCTGTAAAGGGTCACAAAATAAATCACACTCTACAAATGATTGTCTATTTATCATAGCTATGAATGTCTAGAGTAAATAGTACTAATATAACAAAGGCTAATTGTAATTAATACTTAGCACATCACAAACGTACCATGATTAATACCAACATCTAAGATCAAAACACACTTCTACTAGTAGTAAGGGATACACAAAACTATGATCACACAGTAAAACATAAGATTTATAGTTAAACAAAGAGGGAACCCCCCTCGGCACTCTTGTGAGGACTTTTCCCCTTGCTTACTTTTTTTTATAGAAGGATTTTCAGGATTTGTTTCAGCAATGTTACTGGGCCTCAGGTTGACATATCCGTGCAGCTTGAACACCTGTTAGGACACCTCAACCCTTACCCAGGGTGCATTGCACACCCTACATCAAACAAGTTGATGTTTAAATATTAATACCAAATACTCCATCATGCCCGCTGTATCAGGCTAACCAGTCACTTAATGGTCAGTAGACCTTCATTACAACCAACATATGATCAATCCTATCGATGCTCCCTGCACAGCATTAGTACTGTCACATAGGTTATAGACATACATAATTATATTTATCTTTTTAAGCATGCACCATCATATTTATTATTGAAGTATACATAATCATTTCATCATTCACATCAGCTTAGTTTTCTCTTTTCTTTTTTTTTTTTATTGAAAGTTCTAAGATTGGGGATTAGGGAAAACCACCCCCCTTGGAGGTCGATTCCCCAGTCTTTCTGTGGAAGTCCCAGGAGCTTGTCCCTGTAGCTGTGCCAGTGTCGTAGCAGCTAAACGCCACTGCAGTACTTGCCGCCTTGCTGTGTCCCGTTCTGCTGTCATTTGCAGCAGTTTTTCCTGTAAATTGACAATAGTCTGTTGAGCATCCTGAAGTCGTCGTGTCAGATTGTCCTGTTCCTGGGTTAACTGGCATACTCTAGCCTTATATTTGGCTTTGTATGTGCTGCGGCGAATTGCGAATATGTGCTTCTTTGACGCCGGAGATAGACCTTTGACTAGCAGAGTGTAAACTCCAGTATCCATGGAGGCAATTTCAGTTTTTAGGTCCTGGGAGGTTCTGTAAAGATCCAGAGGGCTCATTAGAAACCCCTGGACGTGGCTCATCTCGAGGGAGCTCAGTTGCATCTGCTGAAAAATATTAACAGTAGGCTCCAGTGCAGGATTTCCCATTGCGGTGGGACCCGTCGTCCTCGTGCCCGATGTAGATGGCCTCTCATGACCAGCTCCGTTTGGCCTTCCTTGGCCCGGTGTGGATGGAAACTCCAAGGCAGCTGTGTCCGGCAATCCTCGGTCTGCTGGGTCCTCGGGGCTGAGTGGGCTGAAGATGATCCTCAGGGCCCCTGGTGATGGTGGGTCATCCATGTGTATCTCTCCCAGGTCCACCATCCCTCCCGGTAGTGCAGCGCTAGGCCCCTCTGCTGGATCGTCTGGACGCCTATTAGGGAGACCAGTGCCTGTACCTACATATGCTTGTGTGCCTAACGACGCATGTGCGGCGTCTGTGTTTCTTCTATTTGCACGTCCCTGCCAATCCTCAGCGGGTGTGTGGTGCACATTAAAATAAGCGTCCGCCATTTTCAGCAGTCTGCATGTGGAGACATAGTATGTTATAGGTATATAACCACATGAGGCACATACTTTTCCTAAAAGAATTTATAAATACTTTTAGCATGCAAATTACTATTTCTAAGCTAATCTATAAATACTTGATATACAAATAACTATATCTACAGTTGATTATAAAGACTTAGCATGCCATGTACTATTTATGTAATATATATAAAAAATATGCACGTACCTGGTGGGGGTGAGAGGGGATCATGGTATTACTTTATATGTCTTGGTCTATCTGTACCTCTATTATGGGGAATTGACCAGTTACATTCACAATAAGTTTTGAGACCAACCCCCGAATGAGGGGTACGATGCAGCAGACAACTACTAATATTATCAATATTATAGTTCCTAGTATTATTCCTGCCGCTTTGAGGTATCTTGTCCACCCAAGCTTATTGAACCAATCCCAAAACCCCTTCAGCTGAGTGTTCCAGTTGGATCTCTCCACATGTTCATCTCTCATGCGCTTCATTTCTTGAAGAACACCTGTCAGGCTGCCGTTAATATCAGTATGCATAGGGATTAAAGTACAACAATCTGTCCCGATATAATCACATAGCCCCTGGTCCCCGGCCATACGGGATTCCAGTACGAACCTATGTTGTAAAACCATTAGTGATGTAGCATGTAATTGTTCTTTTATAAGGTCTACGCCCTTTATTGTAAAATTTATAAACCTTTGTTGATTGTACCATAGGAGATTTATCCACCTACTATTTCGAGCTATGTATTGCGCATTGGTAATTGTTCCGACGAATGGTATCGAGCCGACTCCTCTCCCAGATTTTATCCAATCACTTCCTATAGCAGCATGTTTCTCTGGCACCCCTAATGGGACCTGATCCCATGTAATGTATACTTCATCTGACATTTGCCAATTCTGTTTGTGCTCAGTAGGAGTGCTTCTTTTTGTACGGTTTCTCATTTCATTAGGTGTCTTGTTGCTGAGTTTTTGATTATCTACTATTAATTTTAGTTGTCCTGTAAGCATTACTGGAGCACAGATACCTTCCCACTGAGGAGGCAGTGAGGATAGTATTTGCTCAGTATTGTGACACATCCAAAAAATGTCTACTAAAGGAACAGATCCTTGCGCCAGACTCCTTACTCGGTATTGAGCTACTGTTGTAGATTGGAAGTCATAGATAATATTTCCTCCATCTGGTACTATTTGTTTACAACTTATATTACTTTTAAGGCTAGTTTCACATAGTTTGATGTAACTAACGTACCCTTCTGCTGCCGGTGGGTACCACGGTATTTTATTACATTTCACCATCTCATCTGCAGTCTCCATTTTGCTAGAGGTTCTGTCGGTCACCTCTTCTAATTCTGTTCCTCGTGCTATACAAAATGGAAAGCTTAGTTTAGCCGGCTTTTGCACTACTGGAGGGAGGGAAGATGTACTCATTACTGTATTTATTGAGGAGGTTATTGCTTCGGGGCATCTTTTCCTGTCTTTTGTCCATGATGGTAAACCTGCAGCCATATGCATAACACAGTGAGCAAAACATTCTGATATGTCTGTGCAGTCGCCTATTTTACTTCCGGGTATACTCTGAAGGGTCGGTAACTGCTTAGCATTATAACAGGCTATACAATCATCTTTAGGGCGCTTTTTAGCTGTAAACATAGCTTGAACCGAAAATTGTATCCATTGTTGAAACATGTTCATTTGCCATTGTGACGTTTTTAATTTATTCAGATCCCTTTTCTGTCTTTTGTTTATTAATTTTACTACTCTATGGGCTCTTTCTATCGTCATTATTTGTTTTGTTAGTATGTTTTGGCACATGTTTGTTTTGCATCTTACCGTAATGATCACCATCCCATCCCCACGGCAGTCCATGCTTTGTGGAGTTCCAAGCCAATGTTTTCCCATTGACTCGTCTCCTAAAATTTCCTCAGACATCACATAGTCATAACCTTCGGTTTGCACATGCATTAATGATTTATTCTCCCCACCGTTATTACTGATTATCCCTTGGTTAGTAGCTAGTGTTATCATTGCTAGTGCACATGTCTCTGTTTGACGCTTTACATGTGAGTGTGCATTGTTAGTGGTGAGCTTAATAAGATCCCCCCTTGTTAACTCTAAAAGGGTTAACAACAGAAGAAAACTAGTCAGATTCGGAAGAAGACGCATACGAGTGACGCCCAGACGGCGATGGAGTGGGCGGACACGACCCGCTCGCCGACCCAGACGTGCCGTCCGAGGGAGTGGATAGGGAGGGAGGGGGTGGGGAAGGTGAGGGATGTGGAGAAGGGGAAACAATTCCAGCACTGTCTGATGAGTGATGAGAAAAAGGTTGTTCCAGTGCCTCAGAGCTGGGTGAGTCTGAGACAGACCTGCTAGGAGTCTGAGTGGCAGGAGAATCATCATTACTGCTGCCAAAGTCAGAAGGCGAATCGGAAGCAAAAGAATGAACATTATCATTCTCAGAGTCCCCTGACAGTGAAGCCCGTCGGGCTGCCAAGCGGGCTGATCGTCTCTGGCCATCAGACGACGACGGGGCTGAGGATGCATCAGTGCTCGCCCCAGGTACGACATCAGACGCCTGTGAATGTGCTATGGTAGTATGCGGAGGGAGACTTGCTGCTGCCCTTTCAGCATGCGCAGAGCCCGTCGGTCCTGGATCAAGGCCAGGTGGGTCTGGTGGACGATGACGTGTGCAGTGGTTCTTATGGAACCAGAAGGGCTTACCTTCAACTTTTAGGGCAGTGGGGGTGGTAAGAACAACTTTAAAGGGCCCTTCCCTACGAGGTTCGTTCCACTGACGTCTGAATACTCGTATGAACACTCTGTCACCGACTTGGACGTCTCTGACGTCCACTGGAATACGTGTCTCGTCTCGGTTGTGAGCTGCTTTCACCTGTTGAAATATAAGTCTGTGAATACGGGTTAGGGACCTGAGGTAGTCCCCCAGTTCACGTTCAAGTTGCGCCAGGGAAATCTCCTCCTGGGGCCCTCGCACCTGTGGGAGAGGCATAGGTCGACCTGTAAGCATTTCATGAGGAGTAAGATGGGTTAATCGGTTAGTTTGAGAACGCATTGCCATCAGTGCAATCGGCAACACATCCACCCACGTCAGGCGGTTATTGCTATCAGCAATAATCTTTGCAATCTTGGTTTTGAGCACACCGTTGGCCCGTTCGACGGAAGCCTGTGACTGGGGATGGTAAACACAACCAAACTTTTGTTTTATACACAACTGGGTGAACATCGCCTGGATGACCTGTGAAATAAAGTGAGGTCCGTTATCAGATGAAATAGTATCAGGCATACCAAACCTGGGAAACACTTCTTTACATAAAAACCTTGCTGCTGATTTGTGATCGTTTTTAGCAGTGGGGCAGGCTTCTATCCACCTGCTGAAACGACAAACAACCACAAGCATGTATCTCTTTCCCTGCACACGAGTTAACATGTCAACATAATCCATAATCAGATGACGAAAAGGGCCATCCGGCATGGGGATATGTGCTAAGGGTTGTGTGAACATTTTTCTTACATTGTACTTGGGGCAGTGTGGGCATATAGCTAATTCTCTGTCTACCATAGGTGTCAAATAAGGTGACCACCATACTGCCTGCAATTTTCGAACAACCTGGGCGCGCGAACAATGATCAGGTTCATGCATTATTCTGATAGCTGTTGGTAATAAGGACAAAGGAAGTACAAAATGTCCTCGGAAACTTCGCCACAACCCTGCATGGGGGTGTGATGTGCGCACCGCCCCCCTTTGCACCCACAATCGTTTTTCTGCTTCAGAGACGCTGTTCTGCGCCTCAATTAAAGAGGCTAAATTAGTGATGGGTTCACAGTCAGCTGCAAGAACCATTGGTCCTTGTATTGCAGGTCCTGTGGCTTCTTTGGCTGCCTCATCTGCTAAGTTATTTCCTATTGCTACAGGTGTTTTTGCCGTCTGATGTGCCGTGCATTTTACAATAGCTAACGCAGATGGGAGCTGCATGGCTTGTATTAATTCCATGACAGCCTGCCCATGTGTCACCGGGGTGCCATCAGTTCGAACAAAACCTCGCTGTTTCCAGATGCTCGCGTTTATATGGCATACCCCATAACCATACGCACTGTCTGTATAAATGGTGACTCTTTTACCTGTAGCTAATTTACATGCAGCTGTTAATGCTTTTATCTCTGCCAATTGGGCAGAGCAAGGTTGGTCAAGGCTCATGGACTGAACTTTTGTATAGGTGCCGTCGGGGTCAAGCCGGACCACTCCATATCCTGCTTTGTTCCCCGTCTCACCTCTGACGCATGACCCGTCAACAAACAATGTTAGATCGGACGGGATTGGTTGATTGTATAAATCCTCCCTTACTTTCATGAAGGCGTCCGTCTCCTTGAGACAATCATGGGGCTCACCTTCTGTTGGCAAAACCATCCTTGTGGCCGGGTTGATCGTGACACAACGTTGCACGGTAAGGTCAGGTCCTGAAAGCAGAACTTCATAACCAGTGCGACAAGCTTGGGTTATCACGAAGCGTGGGCTTGTGAGCAGTGCATGTAATTGATGTGATGTATACAAGAAAATAGGGTGGCCCATAGTAATTACTGAGGCCTTTTTGTATGCAAATGCCGCTGCTGCCAAGCCTTGATAACAAGGAGGCAGGCCTTCTTCAACTCCATCTAATTTTGTACTGTAATAAGAAATTGGTTGTTTACCTGTGGGGGTGTCTTGCATCAATACTGCACATGCATACCCTTGTCGCTCTGCCACGTACAGATGAAATGGTTTGCCATAATCTGGATTGGCCAGAGCAGGAGCCGTTTGGAGATCTTGTTTTAGCAGCTGAAACGCTCCCTCTGCCTCGTCTGTCCACTGTAACTGAGCCGACTGGTGTCCTTGGCCTGCGGCTTTAATAAGTGCTCTCAATGGAGCAGATTTGATGGCGTAATCACACACCCACGGTCTGCTGTAACCTGCCATGCCAAGGAAAGACAACATGTGACCAACAGTTTGAGGTTTGGGCAATTTGGTAATGGCTTCTATTTGGGACGGTGCGATAGACCTCTTGTCCCCACTGAGTTGCCTGCCGAGGTATTCTACTGTTTGTTGACAGAATTGTAATTTTTGTTTACTTACTTTGTGTCCGCCTTCTGCCAATGCAGTCAACACCGTAATGGAGTCTTTTTCACACTGCTCTTTTGAGGCAGAACAGATCAAAATGTCATCAACATACATCAACATGGTGGATGGTAAGTCTAAGTGATTCAGATCATTTGCCAGCACACGATTGAAAATAGATGGTGAATGTACAAACCCTTGGGGTAATCGTGTGTACGTATATTGCTGACCTTTGTACGTAAATGCAAACAGATACTGGGAATCTGGATGCACAGGCACACTGAAAAATGCTGAACACAGATCTATCACAGTGAACCATTTTGTACCCGGGGGTATGTTGCTTAACAATGTATGGGGGTCTGGTACTATCGGTATTTCTTCTGCTACAATGGCATTGATTAATCTTAGATCATGGACTAATCTATATTCATTACCGTTAGGCTCTTTAGATTCATCGTAGTGGTTCATTATCAGAGGTCTCCATGTTTCCCACTCCAATTGGAGGAAAGAAGTAGGTGACGTGAGTTTCATCCAAAATACTTGGTCTTCGGGGTCATGATTTTTCATTTGTAGGGTCATCTGTGGGCCCAGTGGCATCATGAAGGCTTTGCTGTTGTCAGTTGCTTCAAAATAAATTCCATTTGGAGTGCATTTAATCTTTGCGTTGAGCTGGCATAACACATCTCTGCCCAGCAGATTAATTGGCGTATCTGCTGAATAAAGTAGTGGTGCATACACAGTCTTTTCTCCTATAATCATGGGAACTGGCTCAGTCATGGGTATTATTTGGGTTTTCCCAGAGAAACCTACCGTTCGAATCTTTGATGCTGAGAGAGGCAGACCAATTCCACTTTTTCCTATGCAGGAGTACGCAGCACCTGTATAAATCATGAATTGATGATGGCTGTCGTATATTGTGACATCAATTGTGGGTTCCGTTTGTGGGCGTTGTGTTAATACAGGTAGAATGGCCTCTCTTTCAGGTTTCTCTGGGCACCCCTATTGCCAGTACGCTTCAGGCCCTGCTGCACTGTTGGCAGGTCCTGTGGCAGGGTGCTGGGGTCCCATCCATGGATTGGTTGGGCAGTCTCTTTGCATGTGTCCGACTTGACCACATCCCCAGCACTGCAGCCTCAGCTGCTGTTGTCCCATTTCTGGACCCGCCTGGGGCATCCGCTGGTATTGTCCGTGAGGGGGCCTCCTCGGGGCTCCTTGTTGTCCTCTCCATCTGCCCCGCATGGGTGGCCCCCCTCTTCCTCTTCCAGTCATCACGTGCGGGGGACCTGTTCCCTGATTTAGATGGACATGGATGGGGGGAACCTGTTGAGTTTGGGCCCCTCCTGCAGGTGGTGCTGTTGGATACTGCATCTGCTGTGTGGGTGGAGGGATGGTGGGAGATATCACTGGGGCTTGAACGACTTCACCTCCTGCTGGTCCACTCTCAGCTGTGGGAGGGGCTGCCACTGTCAGCGCGGCTTGATGTTTGGGCTTCTCTCTGTCTCTCTTTGCTTTTGTTAATTCTCCAATTTGCAGTTGGGCCAACTTTGTGGCCAACATCTTGCTTTGGTCTTCAAGCGCTTGTTTTTCAGCTCGGTGCATGTTTACATAATGTATGACATGCTCAGAGAACGCATGCCAGTCCATTTTTATGAGTCCCACCACTCCATCCAGTTTGGCCTGTACTTCTTTGGGCATGGCACCTTTAACGTACCTTTTAAATAGTGCCTTGGTTGATTCTTGCTCATCCCACTCACTTCCTGTCTCTGCTTTCCACATTTGTTGAAACTTGTGCAGAAACTGGGCTGGGCTCTCATCATCTTTTAGACATTCTTCTTTCAGCTTGGTTGGGTCTCTGCGTGAGGGATATTTGTTTCTCAGGGCTTCCCATACTCGGGGTCTCATATGGTTGAAGGGTAACCCATCACACCGGTGCCCACGCATGACCCCTGGAAGCCCAGCCTCCACAAACACTTCTTTGGCTGCTGAGTGTCCTGCCATTTTTATTAGCAGTGCTTTGATGTCTCCTGCTGCCAAGTTGATGCCCCCCGTGATTTCTTCTAGCTTTTCTATCCATTTGTCGGCTCCGTCGACCAGCGGAGTTAGTCTTCCTGCAAGCGTTATCATGTCCATAAATGACCATGGCATGTACCTGTCATCATTAGGTCCCTTGGAAATTAAAGGCATGATCTTAGCCTCCTGCCCCTGTGCTGCTGCACGTAGATGTGCTTGCGATCTCGTTTCCATTGCATGATTGCGGTGCTCTTCCACCTCCACATCCACCTCAAGTTCAGTTGCAAGTTGTTTTTTTACACCTGAAAGCATCCCGAGGTCTTACAGCTGGGCCCTTCCCGCTCTGTCTGGTCCTGCTGACAAAATGTGGGGATATTATGTCGTTCCCATCATCCAGACGTTCAGCTGTGTCCCATAGTTCCATATTTCTTTCTCTTTCATCCTCTTCCTCTTTTTCTGCTTCTGTGAGCATAGCTTTGATGTGCTGGTCAGGGTGGTCCGCGAGGTCAATCTGGGCTGCCTCCTCCATCCGCTGCTCAATCTCCTGTCTTTGCTTCTCTTCTCGTTGCTTTCTTGCACATCTTTGTAATTCTTTTAAGTTTCCCTCATATTCCTTTACTTCTTTTCTCAGTCTTTCCACCTCCTCTTGTTCCTCTTTTTTCCGACTTTCTGCTTCCCTCTGTCTCTCCAAACGTTCCCTATGTTTCCCCCAGCTTCGGGTTAATTTAAGGCACTCCTGCAATTCCTCCAGCTCTGCAGTTGTTCTTTCTTCCACTGATTCTGACCTTTCTTTTGGCTTTGATTTTCTAAGTGCCTGAGGGAGAGTCGTGGGCCATCCGACTGATGCGGGCAAATGAGCCCTAGGAGGTGTCGGTGGGCTGGAGCAGGCACTATCCTCCTCCTCATCTAACGAGCAACTTGGCATCTCTTCTTGGCTTATATTTCCCCAATTTCTCTGCTGTCTATCTCTTTTTCCTTTTTCTCCCTCCCCCTCGTTATCCATTACTAATTTTAACCTCCCTGTGATTTTACCCCTACTAATTTTATCTGTACACACTGGGTACTGCCCTGCTGTTGTGGCCTGGTAAGGTGGTGGCTTAGAACCAGTAAACTCAGGTGCTGTTGGGATTTTATTACTTTCAACTTTAAAATATCGCAAGATATCTCTCTGTTCAGCATGTTTCTGTTTCTTACGCAACTGCGTTTGGTCATTTCTTGCATCGTTATGCCGCAGCCTTTCTTCTACTTCATCATAGCATAACGGGTCAAAGCTACCTTCTATAGGCCAGCGATTTTTTCCAGATGTTATTTTATGCCATTCCATCATGCATTTTTGAATTCTGCGTTTGTTAGAAGGATGTGTTATCATTACTAATTTAGCAGGCGTCAGTTCCTTAGTCTGTTTGCTCACATTGGTTCCCATGGCACTTAGCAGTCAGCGGACACTGTGGCCTGTGTCTATTTACTTAGGGCTGAACGATTTTGTAAATAATCTAATTATGCTTCTCCTTGCTACTGTAATTTTAATGTGATTATTTCCAATCTAATTTTACTCACATATAAACAACAAATCTACTTTGGTTCCTTGCTGTGCAGCTCAATTGTTAAAAGACTCACCGCATCTAAATTCAGAACAGCAATGATTGTGTTTTAACCTAACTATATTTTAACCTAGGTTGCAATTTTTTTACCTTTCTCTTTATTAATCGTAAGTAAAGAAAGAATGGCCTATACCTAGAGTTGTTTGTACCCAAGGACTAGTTACACCTAGAACCTTTATTGTTTCTATTAATCAGAATGTTATTCAATAGACTAGCTTTTAGTTAATTTGGACATTTAATCCTTGTTAAATTTAAGGTGCAGTCTACAGGCAAGTCTAGCTTTAAACTAATTGACCTGTATTTTTATGCTACGTATGATTATAGAGACTTCCAAATCCAGTAATAAAATTAGATTATCTCCCTGCTGCTATTGTCTTTCTTTTAGCTAACGTTTTTGTCAACACCTAATGGACACGTTTTAGTTTTATAATTGTTAGTAGCTACAAATTGTAAACTCTGTGATTTTGGAAATTACGTTTATATTAAGACTGCTATTAATTGTCCAGCCCAGCTATTTACTAACCCTCTTAGTCCCTATTTGTCTGTTTTTTTTTATCGGGTCCTGCTCTTTCCAATATAGATTTTTCCTTTTTTAACTTTTTACCTTTTTCGATCTGTTATATTTCACCAATCTAGGGTTAGGGTATTTCTGTTATGCTGAACTTTTCTTGTTTTATCCTTTGTTTTATAGTTTTTTATTATATATTTTTTACTACTATCAGTTATTATTGTTTATCATTATCTTATCTTTTTATGTTTTATTGCTTAAATTTTATTTTGTTCTATACTTTGTTTCTTTCGAATATATATCTGTATCCTTATCACTGTCAATTTATTATTTATTATTATCTTATTTCTATGTATTATTATTATAGTTCCCGTTTTTCCCTTATTTCCCTTTTTAACAATTAATCTACACTTTACATACACTAACACAGACAGACATGTATTTTAGCTCTCACCTATTGCACTTCTTGTGCGTTACTCTGCAGGTCTATATTATTCTTACAATAACTTTCCTCACTGTTCTCTTACAGTGGCATACTCGTTTTTCCCAGCTCTCCGGCCCCACTTTCACGCTGGACAAGTGAGGGACGTCTCCTTCGAGCGGTACTTTTTATACTCTGGTCTATCGCTTAGCCAGGTCTCTTTAATCATCAATACTTTTGCACAACTTCATAGCACACTTCCTGACTATCACTTAGTCACCAATACCCTTATTCTGCCACAAATATGAACCATACACTAAATGCATCCACTGCTCCGAGCGGCTGTCTCACCAGACTTATGTCAATCACTTTGACCGGTCTGTCCCTACTTCTCTACCTATTATCTATTTCAGATACAAAACAGTTCTTTGCATCAATCAATACCTTACACAAAAATGCATCAGTTTTTCGTTAGCCATATATTCATGCACATATACTTTTTTCATCAATTGATACCTTAAACAAAATTGCAGCAGTTTACATTAGCCATATATTCAACACTTTAAACAAACATGCAGCCACATACAATTAGCCATACATTCAACACTTTTAAACAAACATGCAGCCACATACAATTAGCCATATATTCACATACACATAAAAACGACAATGCAGCCACACACACACACACACACACACACACACACCTCTGGACCGCTCCCCAGCTTATTCTGTTCTTCCTTTATGTTATTTTTGTATATATTCTTCTTGTTATGTTATTGTTTTGTGTATATTACTAAATTTAGATTACTAGGTTCTTTTAGGAGGGCTTTGTGATACCTGACATCCACTAGCCACCTGCCGGAGGCCGGTTCCCCACAAATTTAGATAATTATAACAAATTAGTATCTCACCTGTATTGGTGGATTCTTAAGGGCCCTTGGGGTTCCTGGCGTCCGACCGATGGCAGCAGTCGTCCGGGATCACGCGTCCTCCTGGCTCGGCTCGCCAAAATGTTGTGGATGGGCCTCCCCACAACGTAATGATTTGCACTAAGTCCTTCAAAAATTCTAAGTTCTTGGTAAGGCAGTTAAAAATATCAAACAGTAGTCAAAAAGTGAACAAAGGTAGCTGAGTCTCAGTCCAGGGTGGTTTATTGCAACAACACAAGACAACCACACGTGAGATGTGCTCCGGACAACATCATCTGACAACATACAGAAAGCGGTCGGTTTAAATACATTCTCTGGATCTTTGAGCTCCTCCTTTTTTTACATAATTTCCATTGCTTTTTCCACGGATATCTTTGTTAATTTTTTACCTATCAGTAGAAACTTTCATGGGGCGTGCTTTTTAAAAAACAAGGTTACACATCACAGCTCCTCCCAATCATGGCCCCTGCTCATTTCCATATGGTTACACGTCATTACCTTTTCGGACTTGGACCTTGCATTTTCTGTGTCCATTTTGGAGTCTTTCATGTTCTGCTTTACATTGCAAATGGCTTGCCCTTTTGACCCAGAGGTTTTTCAATTTCCCCTGGTAAATTGGTAAATTCCATTGACCCCCTAATTCTTATTCTGGACTTGTTGGTGACACACACACATGTTTCTTAGGTGAATGTTTACAGCACACCCTATACCTATTGTGATAAGAATATATTTATTATAAGATATGCATTGTGAGATATTAATCCACTACACTGACAGGAATGAAATTAACCGTTCCGGGAACAGTATTTTTTTGTTCTAACCGGTTCGGGAACGTCAATTTATTGGTGGAACTCATAACCGGAAACGTTATAATTCCGTTTCTGTTCGGAACGAACCGATTGGGGAAAAAAAACGGTTCAAAGCCCTAATTTAAATTTAATACTTTCTATAGGTTATTTATATTGTATTTAAGTTAATGTCACTTATTTACACTTTTTTGGGAGTATTTAAATTTAATACTTTCTATAGGTTATTTATATTGTATTTCATATGTTGAGTTCATTTGTTTTGTTTTTTTAATTATTTTAAAGTTTTTTGAATGTGAATATTGTTTTATGTAAATAAAAAATGTCCAAGACAAAGCTTTTTAGTTTCTTGTGAGTATATGTACATTAGCAGACATGCAAGTACTGTACAGTGATGCAAGGAGGCGCCACCTAAAATCTTGCCTAGGGCACCAAATTGTTTAGGGCCGGGCCTGATAGTATATGATGTCAGATGAAACATTTCCTCATATTTCTCTTTCTCTCCATGTTGAGCAAAAGGCAAAGGAATTAAGGGGCATGGTAAAACGTTCCCTTCAGGCCACCGATTGGGCTCCTACCAGCGTTGCAGGTTTGCTGTTTTCAAAATCCCCTAATACCTATCAAATTGCCTGTGATGTAATCGATAAGGTTCTTTTACAACATGAGCTTTTGACTTGTTACCATGGCCGGGAACACACTGATCATCATAAAGCAGCGGAGATGTTGGCTCCTCTCCTATCACAATTATGGGCAGAAAGTCCCACGGATGTGGGATTAATTTCATGTGCTCCAGTTTCATTTCAGGTCACTACATACTCTCCTGTTTGGGTGAACCAGTACCCACATAACCCTCAAGCAGAGGAAGGGATTGCTGATACCTGTTATGCCAGAAGCAGTTTGAATATGCTTATTATTATAATTAATTATAATTTGGTATTATAATTTAAATAATAAGTCATTCAACTTGAAATTTAGCTATAACAAATATAGTTCAAATGGTGGTGATGTTAGCTAAAAGCTTGTAATGATTTATACTACTAATGCATCAATTACTAGCTGTTATGAACTCATTTATGCTGGGATAAATGATCACGTCGGATTTTAACCGACGAGGTTTATCCGGCAGACTGTGAGCACCCCAATATAAAACTGCAATTAGAGTTTAAATCCTTATTCCTTATCACCATCCAATGATATGTCTCTGTATTAATATCAGATGTTAACTCCAAAGGAGGTTAGCTCTGAATTCTGAATAGCCATGCAACTGTGAATTAGATTGAACACAAAACAATTTCTATTCCGCAGTGTTGTTTTATTAAACCAAAAGCAATTCCATGTTACAGTAATCCTCTGATTCAACGACTTTGGAAATCTTACTCACTACTAACTAAACACGCAAATATATGTGGAAATAAAAGAACAAACAAAACAAAAGAAAACAAAAGAAAACAAATGGATTAAAATGAGAGGTAGCAAATCTTAGTTCAGCTCACGGTTGTTCAAACCACACTCAGAACATCGGCATTTGACGTAGCAGCATTGACAGACAGAACAGCTCTGAGAGTCCCACCGGACGCTTTGATGTCTTATAAAGCTATCAGCTAAGCTACCTACAGTTCAGTCATCCGACACCCTCCCAAGATGGCTGCTACGATGACGTATGGTCTTACCAATTTGCGTGATGCGTGAGGGGAGGTCCTAATGACGTAACCACGCTTACGCTGATGGGGTAATGCCTCGCTTCGAGAGGGCGCGGCTAACTGGGAGTTTAAGCAAGGACCGCGAGTTGGGCTCGGACAACTAGATTAAATTTGCTGATAAGGAGAAGCGAAAAGAGAGGGGGGAAAAGCATGGAAGAAGATGGAAAATAACAAACAGTGACCCACGGCGGGGTTATTGACAAACCACAATCAACACAGCAAAATCAATTGTAAAATGCATGCACATACAAAGAAAATATTCAGCAAAATAATTCCAACTTCGTCGTGGAATAAAAGCATTAACCTACACCTACAAATTTCTACGTCTGCCCAGGCACTTCTGGTACAGCTCTCAACTGGTTTAAATCCTACTTAAAGGACAGGGACTTTTTTGTGTCAGTAGGTAACTTTACATCCCAGACGACAAAAATTACATGTGGGGCTCCCCAAGGGTCCATCCTGGGTCCCCTCCTTTTCAATATCTACATGCTCCCTCTAGCTCAGATAATAAAAAACAACATCAGCTACCATAACTATGCAGACGACACACAGCTCTACATCACCATGTCACCAGGTGACTATGAACCCATTCAAGCACTGAGTAAATGCCTTGAAGAAATCAATACGTGGATGTGCCAAAATTTTCTTCAATTGAATAAAAACAAAACAGAAGTAATAATATTTGGACCAATAGAGGAGAGATCGAAGGTTAGCACACAGCTTCAGCTACTTCAGCTAGGAACCACTGATCAGGCCCGAAATCTGGGAGTAGTGATGGACTCAGACCTGAACCTCCAAAAGCATCTAAAGACAGTAACAAGGTCGGCTTTCTATCACCTGAGGAACATTTCCAGGATTAAAGGACTAATGTCTCAGAAGGATCTGGAAAAACTAATCCATGCGTTTATTTTTAGTCGAATTGATTACTGCAACGGTGTTTTCACAGGTCTTCCCAAAAAGTGGATCAGACAGCTACAGCTGATCCAGAACGCTGCTGCCCGCGTCCTCACTAAGACTAAGAAAGTAGAGCACATCACCCCAGTTCTAAAGTCCTTACACTGGCTCCCTGTATCTCAGAGAATAGACTTTAAAATACTTCTGTTAGTCTATAAATCCCTAAATGGCTTAGCACCTAAATACATCACAGACTTGTTATCAGTGTATAAACCATCCAGACCATTAAGGTCTTCTGGCTCCAGCCTTCTCTGCATACCTAGAACCAGAACTAAACAAGGAGAAGCAGCATTTAGTTCCTATGCTCCACTTATCTGGAACAAACTTCCAGAAAACTGTAAAAGTGCTGAAAGCCTGAGTTCCTTTAAATCAAGATTAAAAACGCATTTGTTTAAAATTGCCTTTGACTGTTCTAGTTAAACAGTTTTACTGTTTTTAATGTTCTTTTTTGTTACTACATTCTATCCCTACTTGCTTTTATTCTATTTTCTATCTGCATTTTATTATTATGCTATATCTTAATCATGTAAAGCACTTTGTATTGTCTTGTACTGAATTGTGCTATATAAATAAATTTGCCTTTGCCTTTGCCTAAGCACCCTGTTGGTGAGACAGAAATAAAAGGGGAGAACCCGTTACTTTGAGGTGCCTCGGGGCTGGTCCGGAGCGCTCCGAGTAAGGCGGCTTTCTGGACGCGTCTTGACGAACGCAGTTGTCCGCAGGCTGCAGCGGGACGGGGAAGAAGCTCCTTCGTTTCTTCCTCCGGGTTCACAGTCGCTTCGCTCGGCCCAGCAAAAGCGTAGTCCTCTTTCGATCACTGGGAGATAAGGCGGCTTCCAGTATTTGATCAGAGGGAATTAAAGGTACCTTTTAGAGTCGACCTCCTGTGTCTGCACAGGGAATAGTTTTGCTTCGAAAGATCTCGGTCCAGCGAGAAACTCGAGCACGTGGCATGTGGGTAATTAATCCACGGAGTACAGCTGTATGTCTTCTCAGGTTGGCGGTGGGCCAGAGAAAGAAGGCAGAGTGCCGTCTTCGGCTGTGTTTTATAGCTGTCACCATAGCAACCTTATCTCGGTCGGCGGCCATTTTGAGGCCGTGTTGCATGATGGTCATGTCCCGAGCTAATGCAAGTTTGTCACGTCCTGACATGGCACAACATACCATTGCAGGCCTTTTGGCAGCTGAAGTTTTAGAACCCTCTGCCTCAACCTGGAACACCCCCATTCTGGTAAATATCACAAGGCAGATATTATCTTAGAATCATAAATACTCTTTTTAAACGCCTAGAATTTCTGTGCCTAACCCATACATGGCCATTTCCAGTTTAGAGCCCTCCCACCAGAGGTACACATGTATTGATTTGGCTAATGCTTTCTTCTGTCTCCCTTTGGCTGAAGAATGCAGAGATATTTTTCCATTCACTTATAGAGATCGTCAGCTACTCTACACCAGACTGCCACAGGGATTTGCTCTATAACCAGGTATTTCTAATCAGGTTTTGAAAGATGTTTTACAAACATGTCCTCTACCCAGAAACACCACTCTCATTCAGTATGTTCATGACCTGCTGTTGGCTTCCCTTATCGCTGAGATCTCCCTTTTAGGCCACGGAGGTAGTTTTGAGACACCCTCCATCAACATAGTTTTAAGGTCAATAAAGATAAATTGCAAATTGCCAGGAAACGGGTGTCTTTCCTGGGCCGTGTTATTTCCGCAGTAACAACCAGTATGTCCTCCAGCCACAAGCAGAGCATTTTAACACACCCAAACTACAGCGCGTGAAAGATATGCTGTCAATTTGGGACTAACTGGCTACAGTCACAGCTACATTTCCGGGTACACTGATCTCACACAACCTTTAAGGGACTTCGTGAAGACGCAAGGTATGAGAAAATTTAATAATATTTTGATATGGACTCAGGAAGCTGAGGACGCGTTTGTCCTACTTAAACAAAGGCTAGTATTTGCAGCTGAATTGACTCTCCCTGACTACTCTTTACTGTTTTTCCTTGATGTTTCTGTAACAAAACTAGCAGTAAATGTTTTGTTTCAGGAAAGGGGGAAAGGAGAGTGCTCAGACAGCACAGGCTGTCCTATGGAAGGCCCCGAGGTGAGACAGTTGTTTAGACGGGTGTTGTCTTAGACATGAAAGTGAGGGACTGAAAGCTGCATATGCTGTGGTGGAACTAACAGGATCAGGATTTGTAACAAGGAAGACAAAAAGTGAATGCATATACGGATTCAGTATGTGTGGAAGGAGCAGTGCACGTGGCACTATGTCAATGGTTGAGAGCAGGATTTTTGACAGCGGGGGTAAAACCGATAAAACACAAGAAAGAGATGAGAGAAGTTGCAGAAGCCTTGCTGTTGCCGGCCAGAGTCACTGTGATCAAGCCCAGGGGACATGACAACAGTAATTCGGACATTGTTTTAGGGAATCAGGCTGCAGACCAGGCAGCCAAAGCAGCTCCTGGATACTATGATAATGGTGACTATGGAAGAGGAGCCGAGACAGGAATTGATTATAGAAAGGATTAAGGAGTTGCGGAGCAGAGCAGCCCCAGAGGAGCTTTAGAGCAGGGTGCTGTAAAAGGACCTGATGGAGGATGGTGTTCCCTCCAGAATTAAAACAGGAGCTTTTTTCTGAAGCATACATAGTAGGGTATGCAGGTGTCAAACAAATGTTGGAAAAATTGAAGCAGTGGTGGCATCCATTTATGTCGGACATGGTGAAATATTTTGTAAAAAGTTGTACAGTGTGCGGTCAGTTTAATCCAAAGAAGACACCGTTGCAGGGAAAATTTCCTTTGATTACAAACCATGGGAAAGAAATTATTCTTGATTACACAGATATGGTGACCCCTGTCAGAGCAGGGCCGTGCAGAGGGGCAGGCGCTCAAAGTTAAAAGAGGGCACATGGGGCATGGATTTAAAACACAATACAGAAACATACCTTGCTATACAACCGGTTGAAATGTACTAACCCATACTATAAAGAATGTAACATGGAATCACAACACACCATATCACATATTTGTTTAAGGTCAGTGCAAAGAGAAATCAGTCTGTGTTTTACCTCATGGGTAGATCGAACAGCTTCTGTTGAGGGGGTTGGTGCTGCTGTGTTGCTGGAGGTGGGCTGTATTAATCTGATAGTGTAGACACTAAAAAGAGCATTTGAGAGATAGTAGCTGATTAAACAAGTGGTATGTGTTCATGCAAGATGCAAAGATAACTAACATTGAAAATGGCTCACTATGACTGACCTGCCACACTGCTGATAGTTTGGAGGAGACTACTTGCTGAGAGCGTCTGTTGCCAAGGCTGGCTGCTTAAAAACAAGTTGCTCATCCAAAGCCACAAACAATACTTCAAGTTTAAAGGTTTCAACCTGTACTTATTAACAGACATATATTCACATTGTATAAGTAACTGTAACTGAAAGGGTAACATTAATAATGGGAGAAAGACAATAGAGACAGGGTGGCTCTGTCTTTCTGTCTGTGTCTGTTTCAGTCAGGGTCTGTGCCTTAGTTTTTTTTACACATCACGGTGGCATTTTTTTTGTTGCAGTTATAACAGCAACTTCCTGTTGCCCATGCTCTTAAAAATGTCAATGACTTCACTGAGGTTGACTGGAATATCCTTTTCAATTGCCAGTAAAAGAAGCTCTGACAACCTCTCTTCTGTGCAGGAGTGTCGTTTGGATGAGTTGGCCACAAAACTATAAAGTTTTTCAACTAAGTTGAAAAAGCTGACAAAACAGATGTTAGACTTTCAACTAACACCAAATTAAGGTAGTGTGCCTGACAGTGTACATACAAGGCCTTTGGATTTCTTTTTAGAATTCTTGCCTGAAGTCCCTTAAAGCATCCGCTCATATTTGCAGCACCATCGTAGCCTTGACCCCAGATGTTTTCCAACTTCAGGTCATTTTCTTCCAGTAGAGCTATTACTATCTTTTCAAGAGTATCTCCACTTGTGGTATGAACATTACACACCTGAAGAAAGCGCTCCTTGAATTGCATGTTATGCACATACCCAACCACAAAAGAAACCTGTTCAGTGTGTGCAGCATCCGTGGTTTCATCCATGAGAATTGAAAAGGTTTTGCTCTCTTGGATTTCTTTTTTGATTACTTGTTTGACTGATATGGCCAAAGCTTTGATCATATCATTCTGACTTCTGTTGGAGAGAAGTGAGACAAGAGGTCTTCTACCAGGTCCCTGCTTGTCTTTTATGGCTTCCAGGTGTAATTTAATCACACTATCATACTTGCTAAACAGCTCCACCAACTCTAGGAAATTGCCTTGATTTTGGCTGGACAGGGTCTCATCTCCTCTAAAAGACATGCCCTGTCTTGCCAGGTAAAGAGTGGTTGCCAGTAAGTGGGACAAGATTTCTCTATTTTATTCTCTTTCCGTCTTTAGCAGCTTGTGATGCACGGTCACCCATTTCAAAAGCTGCCTCCAGTGACTTCTTTTTTAGGTTGTTCCACCTCACCATACCACACGTGTGATTCTGAGGCACAGTGCTCTTTAATTTTCTCTAGAGCCTTTCTCCACCGATTAACTCCTTCTGACTTCCATGTTTTGCGCCCTTTGTATTTATCCTCATGCAAAATAAGACGGCAGCTGAAACAGAACATGGCATCCAGCCATGTGGTGTTCCCATACCATTTCTTTTGAAATGATCGCCACTCCTCATTTTTTGGAAAGGATGAGAGCGCTGGTTGACAGGGTCCAATACTGTTGCAGAACTGAATGAAGGCCTCATCATCACATTTAATGTTTAATTGTAGGACATGGGCAGGATCATTTGGGTGAGTAAGTCCAAGTAGGTGTGAGAACGTTTGCCTTTTCAATCTCCTCCTGGTTTGATGCTCCTTCTACCTCAACATTTTGTGTAATCTCTAAACCAGGCTCTCCCTCTCTCACTCCAACCTCTGTCTCCTGGTTTGCTGCTTCCTCTACTTCAACATCCTGTGTGCGCTCCTTAACCTCTGGCACCATTCCTCCAGCCTCCGGTTCCTCCTGGCTTTCTGTTCCCAGCAATCTCTCATTTCTCTGAGGCACAGTGTCTTCCTCTTTCTCTCCTTCCATCTCCTCATCTGACCTATGATGACTCACTCCCTGTCCATCTGGAAACCAGGCAGAATTTGCTCTTGGATTAATCTAATTAACACCATACACTGAATCATTAATCAATAATATTATCAATCAATTATTAACACACTATACATAATGATAGATAATGTAACAGAACAACATTGAAGTTTTGTTTGTTACTGTTGTTTTCTCTAACTGAATACGTCTGTAAATAACTGGTGTTACTCTTACCTTTTGTGCTCTTTGTCATCCAGCTGGTGAGTGATCCACTGCCTTTTGCAGCCTCACACGGCTCCTTTTGTTTTTGTTTTAACCTGCTCTCCTTACGAGGCATCTCTGCAAGATGAAACATGATCCTTAAACTACAATCTGATGCACATAAAACACACATACACAAACACAAGTTGACATTTCATACCTTTTCAAAAAATTGTACTGTATAGTTTAATCAATTAAGAATTTGCCCTTTATTATTCCTAATGCTATAAAGTAAAAATTAAATGATATAGAAATCACTTTTTCAAATGTTTTTTTGCTTTTATTTAGTTTGACTATTGACTTTGCGCATGACAGCAAGGGTCCAAAAGTTATATAATTTGCTTGTATGCATATTAGCCTATATGGGCCTATTTAATTTTTGTGTAAATAAAGGAGAGGTTTAGAAATTCTAAACTCAAATTATTTTTGTTGTGCAACGGTCCAAAATGATGTGAATATGCATACTGCATAGTTTTAGTGAGATAAAATAGGACAAAACACACCAGCTTGACAGTAAGATAACACATATCTTTCTAATGCACTTTGCTCATGGCAGGCGAAACAGACAGTAACAACAATAACCTGACGTACTTCCAGTGTTGTATAGTAACGACGTAAAAATACTTCACTACTGTACTTAAGTATATTTTGGAGTACTTTATACTTTTCTCGAGTATAAATTTTTTTGATTACTTTTACTTTTACTTCACTATATTTCCGAACTTAATTGCATACTTTTACTCCGATATATTTTCAATGTTTGGTTTAGTTATTTGTTATAAAAAAAAGCGAGGCATGGGCGGGCATTGGTTGGCCGTGTCCGCCCTGGACTGGAAGCGTTTTTTTTTTTTTTTTTTACCTCGGAGTGGCCATCGTTCTATTAGTACCATCTTTGATTTGTCAATCATACAATTCAACCAATCAAATCAACGACTGAAGGCAACATGCTAGCCAATCACAGCTGGAGAGGGGCGGGTCGCTGGGTCAGACGTTCAGCCTTCAGAGATGCTGCGGCTCGGCTGTGGTCACCGTCGGTGTCGGTAGAGCGGGATGGAAATTCGGTCTGATTACCAAACAATTACAAGAAGAGACTAAGAAGCAAACAAGAACGAGCTGGAAGCAGTGCTATTAGTTTCTGTGTGAAACATCAGCATTGAAGTTAACACTGGAGTAAACATTGACGCTAGGAGGTTTAGCTAGACAGCTAGGGGCACAAGGAGCAGAACCAAGCAGTAAAACTGCTGAACTGAAGAAACCTGGGTTACTCGCAGGCAGAAGGGAACTCTGCTTTGTTCTCCTAGCTGCTGTAATTACAGAACCTCTGCTAGTATGAATTTTTACTTCAGTGTTCAGCCTGACACCAGCGCTCATGTTTATCAGCATGTAGCTTATGCTGGACTTTTTGCAGACACAGTGCTACAGGTTGCTGTATCTCACTGATGGTTTCCAACCCAACCCAGCATAAAACCTGCCCAACTTAAAAGAAAAAACAAGCCCAAATCTCAAACTCTCTCATGTTAAAAGCACTGAACTATTAAACACATAAGAACATTCTGTTAGCACACTACTGTGCTGAAGCAAAAAAAAAAAAACTTTGCACATACAGGCTCCGCACAAAATGTACAATAAGACAACCAAATAACACACAAGATCACTATAGCAATCATGATATATCAACTGGAAAAAAGAAAACTTTTATCAATAGCTTCCCAACATCAGTTGTAAATCTACCTTAATATAAACTTAATTTATCTTACAGAATATAGCTCAATCATTTCTCTTTCACAGCCATGAAATATTTTTAAGTTTATGAGTAGAACTCAACCCTTCGTGGGCGTTTACATTGACCAAACACTTAATTAACCATTATTCTTTTCTTATAACAATCAATATTATTCATTATAACTATTATTCATTGATGATATCAGATTCGACTTATTTAAAAAATAAATTGATCAGTAAAATGAACTCCCCCCACCCCAACATAATTTTTAAAGTGCAAAGCACTGACCTTACTTGGAGAAGGAAAACTGAAAGCTTACAAAAAGGTTGTATTTTCTGTCTAAACTTGGTCTAAATTTCTCCTGCACTTGGTTGTTTATATTATTTTAAGTGAATTTGACTTTCAAAGTTTACCAAATTCTATAAAATATTTTTCAAACTGCATTTGCTTTATTTACTTTTTACTTTTTATTACATTACTTGAGTACATCTATTTTTAAAGTAATTTTCATACTTAAGTACAAGACATTTCAGATACTTTAAGACTTTTACTCAAGTAACATTTCAGTCAGTGACTTGGACTTTTACCAAAGGCATATTTTGGAGAGGTACCTATACTTTGACTTGACTCCAAGATTTCAGTACTTTATACAACACTGCGTACTTCTTCCCCATAGCACGCTATGTGTGTGTGGTTAACTAGCTAGCGGCAGGGATGCAACTACCTACTTTCTGGGGCTATGAAAGTATCTTTCTTTCAGCCTGTCATCGAAGTATTCAAAAAGGACTGGTGGGAACCAGTCGGTGACATAATCATATTGTGCATGAAAAAAGACGTTAAATACAGAAAATGCCAACTATAAATTAAATTAAACTTTACCGCGATCGTTTCTGCCCCTCCTCCAGTACCGGCGCCCTATAGTGCATACCCACTTTTTGGGCCGCTGGCTAGCGGCTATAACTTGTGAGAGGTGTGCGCAAATTTGCACAGCACAGAGGATGTTCATTGCTTACTTTACTTGGTCAGTCTACTCATCTTGCAACAATACACCGTGCACAAACACTGCTGCTTACCTGACCAGTTGTTAACTTTTTCTGGAATCGGGATTCGTAGTGGTTATCTGGAGCAGCACTTCCGCAGCAGCAGGGCACGTCAGGGCAGTAAGGGCTGAGTGAAGGCACGTTGTGTGGATCTGACGTGGCCGTGGCACGGTAGATCTAAATTATTATTATTTTGGACATACACAAATACACACACACAGAAAAAAAAAAAAAAAAAAAAACATGACAAAAGGGCACTTTGGGCATCAGGGGCAAAGGGGCAGGTGCTCAAGCACCCTCCGCACGTCCCTGCTTGTATCAAGGCGGCTTTCGCTGATATTAGCTTGGCTGAGCAGACCTCCATTTCCGTCATACACCGTTGAAGGTCCTTTATCTCCTGTGCTGGAGCCCAACGACCCCACTGGAGATGTGCTTCTTTAGCCGTCTTGACTCGGGTATCTATTTGACTCAGCATGAAATCATACGCCTCCGACTTCATGCTGGGCGCAGATGCAGACAACCTCTCGCATTCTCCTGCTGCCAGTTCCAAACAGGTAGAAAGCTCTGGGTGCCCAAAGTTGCCCAAGATAATTTTACGAATGACATCTTGCACCTCCTCCAGCCTTCCTTCACACTCCTTTGCTGTATTTCTAATATCATCAGACTGTTCATCCGTCAAGGTGGAGTCACCTTCCCTATCCCTGGCCTCTGCAAACGCAGCTTCCAAATCGTTATTTGCATCAATAACTTTGTCGGCCTCCAATGAAATCTTGGCAAAAGCCTCCTTTAACTCCTCAACTGACATGTTTCTACATGCTCAAGTTATTGTATTGGCCAGCCGAGAAAACTGCCTTTTAGCAGTAGTCCTGCTAATCTTGAGCTGCTGTAGGCCCTTAGAATCTGCCATTTCCTTGCTGGAGCTTGAAACAGAGACTATAGTATATAATGTCCTGTCACTTTTTAATCCGATTTTGATGGATTAAAAGTGGGCGGGGCTTATTTTTTAATTGACCTTTAGGTGACCCCACTCACATGATCGTCACGTGGCCCTGCTCGTGACCCTCATGTGACATCCCCCCCCCTTCCCTCCCGTGACCTCCACATGATCCCACAACGTGACTCTCACAAAAAAAAAAAAAAAAAAAAAAAAAAAAAAGGCCCTCCCACCCTCATCCCGCCCCCCGGTCGCCGCACTCATAATATAAGGTCCTTTTCTCAAGCATGGATAGTGATTCACTCCTTTTCAACATGGCGTTCGAAACAAGCAAGCAAGAACCTATCATTTCTGACACACCCGTCACCACCTACAACTATCAGGATGGTGATAGGCAAGCTCAGCAGACCCCTCGCAAGGTAATGCTGTCTCTATGCAGAACTCAGATGCCTCCGACCCTACCTCTGCAAGAAGAATGGTCTTTGGAACCCTATGGAGCTCGCGGTAAATGGGGATACCTCTTCAAGTACGAAACCGGTGAAATGTGTCTGTATCAGCTGGATCAAGAAACCGACAAGCTGCAACCTATCCACTCCTTGTGCATGCTAACGTCAAACGATTGGGCTGTTCTGAGACTCGTCCTGCTCCGCAAACTAAACCCTGAAGATACGTACGACGCAGGCCCCAAAGACTCGTACTTGACATACCCTACTGTGAATCTAGAAACCCACGATGCAATCAAGGATTCACCCGCTGCTAAACGTCGCGAGCGGGCTCATCAGGAAACCGAGGATGGAATCATGGATTCACCCGCCATTAAACGCTGCATGCAGGCGTTGACTCGCTTGAATGAGACTGACACAGACTCGACAAATAGGATCTTCTCAGCCACATGGCAATCAAAGACGGGGGTTACCGGCCGATGGTTTTTCCGCGCAACTCTGAGACAGGCTCAAGATAAAACAACCCCGGTTATTTTCGTGCTCGACTATTATAATGCAGACTGCGGCGTGTTTAGACCCTTGTTAACCATTCCCTTCGACGCATGGCGTGACAAGATGACTGCAATAGCAGACCGGGTCTCAACGCTGTTTCGCGACTGTCGCAACTGGAGAGACGTTTTGGGGATTAAGAAAGTGCTAGCTTTTTAGACCCGCCCTCCTCACAACAGCCGATACCGCCCCCTTCAACGTTAACCACACCCCTTCTCAGTATATATTCTGATCGGGATTCTATGCAACTCCACTGACCAGACTTTTAGCATCTGAAACCATGAGCAGCTACGTGGTTGAAACAACTACTCCTTCAACCGCTTCAACCGCTTCATCCGCTTCAACATCACCGCAGCATGGCTCTCCGGACAGCGACAAATTCTTTCCGGGACCGTACCACCCACCTTCACCCTCGCCAACCCCTGAGTCCCCTTCTTCCGAAAGCGACACAGACAGCGAGAGTCTTCTGACGGGGCTGCAGAGGCATACCGTCTACTGGTCCAGACCCCCCGGAGGTGTGAGACTACGGCCCGAGTACTTTGTTTTATGGGATAAGAATTCCGGACTTCCAGCCATGATTCCAGCCGTGCTCTCTCTGTCAAAGACCCAGGAGGAAGATTCACAAGCGATGAATCTTCCACCCTCCCCGGACCCTTCTCAGTCTGAGTACTCACAGCCCCAGGACTCACAACTTCCCTCGGGCCAAGGAGATCCAGCCTCCCCAGACCCTTCTCAACCCGAGGATACGCAGCTTCCATCCAGCCAAGGAGAGACTGACACCGGGGCGGATGAATACGACGGATGGATCCGCTTTGGCTTCATCAAAGCGGTGAAAACTGTGGTGCACCATCTTTTAAGCGCCGCCATCGAAAAGTACATGCGTGATAAATGTTACGGGTGCATTTATGACCGCCCTAGTCAGAGAGAGCATGAATGTTTGGAGCAGCTTGAGGATGGGTTCTTTGAAAGCAATTACTATCGTGTAATGCGAGTGCTTTGTAATGCACGTTTCCTCGATGCCGTTCAACAGTTTCTAGCCGCTCGCAACATCCATCAAGACAACGACACAGTCAGCGCGGTTGCACAAGCTTACTTGTACGAATTGACGATGGTCAAACGGGTGCATGACCACATCAACGAGGTGTATAATCAGCTGGTTGAAGAAAACTATGAATTAAAAGATCAACTTGAAACCATCACGCAGTACTGGCGGGGGGCTTGAAACCAATGCATGCATGTTTTCTCTAGTCTTTCTCTTTATATAATAAAGTAGCGATTTCTAAAATTAGTTTGTGATATATTAAATGAGTGTTTTTTAACATTGAGTGTGTGATATATTAAAGTAGTATTTTCTGAAATTAGTTTGTGATATTGTATTAAAAGAATGTCTTTCTTTTTATCTAACCAATGAGTGTTTTTTTTTTTACATTGAGTTTGTGATATATTAAAGTAGTATTTTCTGAAATTAGTTTGTGACATCGTATTAAAAGAATGTCTTTCTCTACAGTTAGTTTTTGATATAATAAAATATATATATAAACCCAAATACAGACCTCTTATCCTTTATTTAGCAACACTACGTGCGTGTGTGTGTGTGGAAAGGTATGGCTGAAGAAAAGTTAATGAAACGGGTATATTACACGCCTTCGCACCCCGGCTCTTTCGGCGGGGTAGATAGACTACAGAGAGCTTTGGAAAGTGAAATGGGTGAGAAGGTACCGGTTGAAAAGGTCCGAGACTTTTTATCGGAACAAGATGCTTATTCTTTGCATAAACCCGCAAGAATTAGATTTCCTAGAAATAGAGTGTTTGTCACCGGGCCTCTGAAACAGTTCCAAGCCGATCTTTGTGATATGCAGAGCTTGTCCGGAGAAAACGACGGTTACAATTATTTATTAACCGTTATCGACGTATTTTCCAAAAGAGCCTATGCCAGGGCTTTAAAAAGGAAAACAGCCTCTGACGTCGTAAAAGCTTTTGAATCCGTTTTAAAAGAGAGTCAGATTCCAAAGAAACTGCAAACTGACGACGGAAAAGAATTTTTCAACAAATCTTTCAAAGCGCTGATGGATAAAAACGGTATTAAACATTTTTCCACGGCTAGTGAAATAAAAGCGTCGGTGGTTGAGAGGTTTAACCGTACGTTAAAATCAAGAATGTGGAGATATTTCACCGCAAACAACACTTTCCGATATCTAAACGTGCTTCAGGATCTGGTCAAAAGCTACAACCACGGCTATCATTCAAGTATTAAAATGGCGCCTATCCAAGTCACCGCTAGTAATGCTTTTCAAGTGTTTCAAAATCTGTACGGGACCAATTACGAACGCAGTACAAAAGTCAAGACGGCGTTTAAATCAGGCGACAATGTCAGAATCTCCAAGGTGCGTGGAGTGTTTGACAAGAAATATGAACAAAGTTTCACGGACGAAATCTTTACAGTTACAGAAGTGATACAACGATCTCCACCCGTCTTCAAACTGAAAGATTTAGACGAGGAGCCCGTCCAAGGTTCTTTTTATGCAGAGGAGCTACAAAAGGTGAAAATATCAAAAAACAAAATGTATCAAGTGGGTGAGATATTAGACAAACGCACCGTGCGGGGGGTCAAACAGGTCTTAGTACGTTGGAAAAATTGGCCGGAGAAATTCAACAGCTGGGTGAGAGCCGACGACCTGCGAGACGTATAAAAGAAGACATTGCTCTCTGACGGTTGACAGTGCAACATGGACCACTTAACTCAGGACGAAGGATTTTACCTGACGCTACCCTCCAACGCCAGCCTCGACGTGTTTAAGGAGAATAACATATCGAGTTTCCGCGTGGATTTAGCCGAGCATATCAATTTACAAGGAGAATGGCAAGTGACATTGACGGAGGTTTCTTATCCACACACATGGCATAATGTCCCCTCAGAAAATGCTTACTTCGAATGGCGGAAAGCGAGCGAGGAACAAGTCCATCGCATACAGATTGGAAACGGATATTACAGTAATATGAATCAGCTTATCAAAGAGATTGAAGCTCATCTGAGAAAGATAGATTCAGATATTTATTTAAAGGTTAACAAACTCGCAAACATACTCACCTACCAGGCCGGCGCTCAGTACCATCTACGTTTTTACGCTCCACTGGCCTACATGCTCGGCACGGAACCCGGAGAATGGATCAAATTCGACCACTGGCACGCCCCGCATCCTGTGGATTATAAGGGAGGTTTCTACCACCTCTATTTTTACAGTGACGTTGTTACGCCGCAGATAGTGGGTGACGCATACGCACCCCTGTTGCGAACGGTTCAGGTCCAGGGTGTGTTTGGAGATATTATCACACAAACCTTTCATAACCCCTACTATCTCCCCATTGCCAAGAAACATATTGAAAATATACAAGTTGAAATTAAAACGGATCAAAACACCCCGGTGAAATTTACATACGGAAAGTGCATCGTGAAACTGCATTTCAGACCCGTTGCTTCACGCAGAGCGTTCAGGTGAAACTGCTCATGCTTATAAAAACACACGATTGTCGCCAGAATCATTCATAGCTGTGCAACCAGTCACACCGACAACGTTGCAGCGTTCTAAAAACGTGAGGAAGAAGCGACGACGATCAAGACAAGATGGTTTTCTTGAGAGAGGACCCGCACCGTTTTATCCCTTACTACCAGAACCAGGTAGGGGGAGAATTACCCGGTTTCTATGGCGCCCCTGTTATGTACGGCTGCGGGATAGGATCCATATTTTCAAAATTATTTCGTTTCGTATCACCCCTATTTAAATCCGGCTTCGCTATTGCTAAACCGCATCTGAAAAAGGCTGCCACAAACATCGCCTCGGACGTCATAGGTAAAGCTATGACGAAAATAAGCGGCTCGCACGAGGGTGTGAATAACCAAGAGGGGTCGGGGGTTATGGTTTTGTCAAGAAGAGCTAGAAAGAGACCACCGGGGCAACGTGTTGGGCGTTCACAAATAGTTGTACCGCGCAAAAAGAAGAAATCAGTCGGCAGGAGCAAAGCAAGAGGGAGGAAGTCCGCTGCACGCAAGGATATATTTAGCTGAATTATTCTTCTTCAATAACGATCAAACATGGCTCTTTTACACCAGAAATCATCAGAATGTACGCTGGCGGAACTCGACCTATTCTCCGCCCCCATGACACAACTATCTATCGAAGATAAGCTGTACACCGAAATATTACCCGTGTCAGCGATTACAGACACCGGACCTATTGAGTTCTTTATCCCCGGAGATGGAGAGAAATACTTGGATTTGAACGATACTTTGCTCCACGTCCGTCTAAAGATCACCAACGCAGATGGAAGCGACCTGGCTAACGACGCTGCCGTCGGGCTGATAAATTACCCGCTGAATACAATGTTTAGTCAATGCGACGTTATTCTGGGGGATAGGTTAATTTCCCAGAGTAGCGCGACTCACGCGTACAGAGCGATGATTGAAACTTTGCTCAACTACTCAGAAGACACGTTAAAGAGCCAATTTAGCGCAGGCCTCTTTTACAAAGATACGGCGGGAGCTATTGACTCGATTGTTATGGTCGACGGTCCAAATTCGGGGATGAACAAGAGAGCCGCTTTCACCGCTAATTCCAGAGAGTTACACCTGATGGGGCCGCTTCACGCAGATATTTTCTTCTGCGAAAGACTCCTCTTGAATTCTGTCGATATGAGGGTTAAACTAACCAGAGCCAGCGACGCCTTCTCTCTCATGGGACCGCGTGATTCAACCTTCCGACTAAAAATTCTGGGGGCTTCGCTATTTATGAAAAAAGTTGCAGTCTCCCCGGCTATCCGACTCGGGCATGCCTCAGCATTAATGAGAGGAAACGCCCTCTATCCTCTTTCGCGTGTGAATGTGAAAACGTACTCTATCCCTGAAAATTCCAGGATATGTACCCAGGAGAATCTCTTTTTGGGAACCATGCCGAAATATGTCGTTTTATGTATGGTCAACCACGAGGCATTCACTGGAAGGAGAAGCATGTCGCCTTTCAACTTTAAGCATATGGATGTGGAATATTTAGCGCTCTGCAAAGACGGCAGACAGGTCCCTGCCAAAGCGTTTCAGCCCCAATTCAACAACGGTATTTCAGTCAGGGAATATTACAACATGTTCACCTCTACAGGTCGTCATTTAAAAGACCTTCCTTTAAGCATCGCTCGTGAGGAATTTAACGAGGGTTATTCCCTGTTTGTCTTTAATCTCAATCCGAGCGAGGACGCAGACGCTCTCTCACCGGTGTGCAACGGTAATTTGAGACTGGAAATGAGATTCAGAGTTCCGCTGCCTCACACGACCACCCTGATCGTGTATGCGTGTTACGACTCAATTTTGGAAATCGACTCAAAAAGGCAGGTCCTGGTGGATTTTTATTAAAACATGAATAACCACGAGATCGAGAGTCTGATGCATCACCTGTTGGGGGACCTATTTTGCGGCGTTTGGGCTTGTGATCAGCTTCCATTACTCAAATGCACGTACAGAAGCCCAGCCTATTTTATCGTCAACACTCATCCTTCACACATGCCTGGTGAACACTGGCTAGCTTTGACTTTGGAAGAGAATGATAGAGCCACCTTTTTCGACTCTTACGGATTTCCTCCGGATTTCGAATTTTATCCCTCAAGCATAGTGACATTTTTGAACGAAAATATTGTATCATAATCGTCAACTTCAAGACACTCTATCCGTCGTGTGCGGTCATCATTGTGTTTATTATCTTTGTCATAAAGCCTGCGGGCTATCGATGCATGAAATATTGGCTACCTATGATGACAGTGTTTATAAAAATGATGTCATGGTATTTGATTTTGTGAAAAAATATCAGCGTTGTGTAAAAAATAGGGCCTCGTGCTCGTTTAATCATGGAACGTGTTCTTTACAAATGTTTAAAGATTGTTATACACTGTAACCGGTCTAGAAGAAAAACGCTGTACGCACGAATAATTTGAAACATTAAAGTTTTCTTTATTACAAATTCATTTCTCCAATTTTTTTATTTCATACAGACTTTTAGGGTGAAAATGTCAACCATGCAGGGGTTTTCTTGACTCTCTTGCTTCGAGCAGGTCCTTTCTCAGGGGTGGGATCCATAAAGTCTATTCCGGGGAATTTAGGAGACAGCACGATTTTTCCTTTTCGTTTTGCAAAAGGTTTAGCTCCGTTCTTCTCCGATACACCTGTTTCTGTCATGCCTCTGTATTGGTTGCGGGCTTGCGGATTACTGACTGAGGACACAGGGATGTTTAGCTCCTTCAGGGCGGTCATGAAATGGTTCCAGCCTACAGGTTCCTGACTCTGTGTTTTCCTCTTAAACGGCAACAGAAGGTTTTTCAGCAAATCGACCAGATGCGAGCCTCCCATCACACGATCCCGATAAACAAATTTGCCTTTGGACGTCCAACTCGGGCCAACTTGCGTTAACCTTTTCAGTATGTATTCAGCGTTTTTGCGATCTCTGTTTGGTAGAGCTTTTAGAACTTCGCTGGCGGTTTCATCCAATTCCATAGGAGAGGGTGTAGAAGCAGTAGAATCAGAGCCAGAGTCCGCGTCACCGTGATTATTGTCCGGGGTAGGATTACGCTGCAAAGTTAAAGTCACTCTGGGTTCCTCCAGCTGACCTTGTTTCATTAGAGTCAGATATCTCTGCAGCAGAGCGTTGTACCTTTTAATTTTTTTCATAGGAACTCAGTCCCTGTTCATTCAGTATTTCCCTCATTTTAGAATCCAAATCCTCTTCAGCCGTCTGTCTGACAGAAGGCTCTGACGGAGTGAAATGTTTGAACTGATGCGGAGAGACGAGATACATCTTTTGCGCCGTCCTAAGAGACATTTTCTCATCTCCTGATGAGACCCCCAACCACCTCTCCTATTAAAGGGGCCACAACGCTTAGCAGGGGTAAAATAAACCCGCCGGTTTGATTTTTCAGAGCCAGCTGCTTGCGTTCTTTTATCCGCGAGCAGTCTGATAATCTTTTTCTGCTTTTGTAGTTTTTTATGTTGAGCGGGAGATACTTTAACGTTACCTTTTAAGATATTCAGAGCTATTTCACACAAGGCTTTAAGAAAATCCGGCGAGCAGTGAGCGAGAATGTCTTTCCGTTTCTGCGCGGTAGCATAATACAGAGCTCTGAAAAGAGGTGCGTTCCGTTTTATGCGCGCCGACATGGTAAATTAATTTACTTGGGTAGATACACAGCCGGCCACTGACCAGGGAGCATTCCAGTTCTCAGTCTGAAACGATCTGGGCAAGTCGGAGTCAGATCGACGATTAAATACCCGTGAGGTTCTCTGGTGGCGTCTTGAAAACTCTCCATAAAGAACGTTTTCTCTGACGGGAACATCTGACGGGCTAATATATTCAGCTGCAGTTTATCTCTGGGGTTCTTAAACAAGACCATATAATTAGTGTTTAAGCTGATGGTGCGGCTGTACTTGCCTTGATGAAACACGTTCTGAGTCAACATCATCACGCTCATATTTTTATGATGTCTGTATTGCGTGAAAATCTTGACCACTTCTGGATGGTCCAAAGCCTGGAAAATTACATCGTCCAATATAACCAAATGATTCTGATCAGGAGGAAACAGATTTTCATCATCAAAAGAATCAGGTAGTCCTTCGATGAATTTAATCTTTTTATTCATTCTCTGCAATTCGGCGTACATGGGCTGAAGAGATGTGTAAATCCATACAATATTTACAGGTACAACATCCATAACATGATTACAATTTTGCAAAACACTTTTAACAAAAAAAGATTTTCCACACCCGCTCGGACCCACTATCAGACATGAAAAAGGGGTTTTGAATCTAGGGTCAAATTCAATCTCTTGTGTTTCACCGGAGAGCGACATTGTTCCCGGTTAACCTTTTTAGTAACCAAAAGGGAGAGTTGTTCCGTCAGGAAAAAGCCTTCTCTTGTCATACACCACACGGAACTTTTTCTGAAATGTGGTATTTTTAAGTTGGAAGTTTCTTTTATCCCTCCTGATGGTATGCTGCGGAGCTTCTAAAACCTCCCCAATAGACCCCTGCAGATAGCCTTCTACCAGGTCTTTCACGCTGTCAAAATTCACCCTCTCACTGCATTCCTGAGTTTGAGTGATGCCTTTACAACGCATCACAACTTTTTTCTGGTTTCTTGTCTGGTAAGCGTAGCTTTTGGGGCCTGTTGAAACAAATTGCTGTATGGTATCACCTCCCAGCTCATCCGTTAAATACCCAAATAATTTCCCAGCTCGAGGGAGGTCTGACCCGGTTTAACCACGTAGATCAGGCTGTCTGTGTCAATGTACAAAATGCGCTCCTGAAGCGGTTCGAGACAGGTGAATAGTTTCAACCGTGCGTGTGCCGTGGTGAATGCCGCGATAAACACATTATTCACCTTGTTGGGGGGAGAGATGCATCGCTTGTTGTATTTCCACTGAATCATACACATGTCATCGTTCAGAAAGTGAAAGTAACTCACCGTGTATTTACCTGAAAACAGGAAGTTAAAAAACTCAGCTGAGTCTGTCACAATGGTAGTTTGAGCCAGATCATTTCTCTGCGCAAATTTTCCCCAAAAACTGTTCAAACACAGTTTAGCCACCTGCCTTTTAGCAGGATTCACCTCGATCTTCCGTACATCCAGCTGGATGCCTTGGTTCAGTTTGTAGTCTGCCACATACTTTAACCTGCTCTCCTCATCCGTAGCTTCAGCGGGAAAACCTGAAGCTTCCTGCTTACCCTTGAGAAAAGTGTGGATATACGGTTTAAAGATTGAACTGCTCTGGTTCTCAAAATGCCAAACCTCAGTGATTTCAGCGACGGTGTAACCGAGTTCCAGAGCTTTGTTGAATTCGGGGGTTACCCACACCCCCGTCAACGCTCTCTCTCGGTCAGTGTGGCTGCATGGGCCTGCCTGGTAGTTCATTTCGGCGCAAGCACGGCAGAGAGTAAACACGAGTTTACCGGTAGATGTCTTGTACGGCAAAACGGGAAAAAACAGACCGCGGGGTGGAAACACAGTCGCCCTGATGAACCCGAAATAGCTACATGGATCGTCAAAATCTTTGCAGATGATTTTGGGGTGGCCGAGAGGATAGGGACAGTTTGCGTTCACGTACGGGTACAATGAGGTGAAATCTACATAATGCACCGATTCCTCCTCCGCCGTGTACCGGAGTCTGAGAGCACAAGTACGCCCGCCGTATAAGGCATCACGCGGGGAAAGAGGCTCCGGTGCGTTGGAAGACTGTAGAAACCTTTTGAGACCCGGGTGCGAGTCCTTCATTAGGATCCAGTCGTGTTCCCAAATAACTTCTAATTGCACGCCGTAAACCGATTGCAATAACCTCGCTCTCTCCATGGTAGCAGAATGGAATGTTTCAAAGCAAACCCTCCTGAGAGGACAGATCTGGTCGGGTGGAAAGCAAGTGGGACACCCATGAAAAAAACACCCGTTGAACTCAAACGCGATTTTCATTCCTCGAACCTCCGCGTATCCATCGATGTGATAAGGGCCGATCTTCTTTTCACCTTTATTGAGCGCATGCTGAATGAAAATGCCTCGTTTCTGAGCTACCCATTCTAGCCACTGAATAGACGCGTCCGAAACTGTTTTACATTGTCGTCGGTAATCCACCGGGGAGGGGATCGCGAGAGTGTTAGGAGGGAGGAAATTGGATGTAAAGACATTCATACAGGCTGAGGCAATGGTGATTGACTTTAAAGGATCCACGGTTGTCTCTTTAAAGAACTCTTCTCTGAATTTCACACAAGCCTTGAAAAGAATCTCCACATCATTTTGACAATAATAAAGAGCTTCTTTTTGAAAGTCAAAGGGGTGTTTACAAGCTTCGTTGTACCAAGTGTAAAACCGATCCTGTTCGGCAGGGTTCATGCGATCTACCCCATAGAAGCTGGGGGGAGGAAGCGGACCCACGTAGTTTAAAGTCTTCTCAGATGAGAACAAGTGAGGGAAAAACCCTTTACAGTGATCGTTAAATCCCAATGCTTTCGGCATTTGGCTGAGTTTCATCGTAAGGAATGAAAGACTGTCGATGAATTTCAGGCTGTAGTCCCGCTCGGTAAAACAGAGAACTTTACTTCCTTGCGTTATTAAATGTGGTTTTATACCCAATTCAACCATCACACTCAGAACCAAGTAAGAGTCAAACCCACGACTGTTGTGAGCTAGGAAAGTGAAACCTCTGTAACGAGGATTTCTGAAATGAAGCAGAAAATCCCTGACGCAGTTCACCCCGTAAGAGTACCAAACATCCCCTGCCAAAGTTTTTGTGTAGACAAGGAATGGGATGTGTCTCCCAGTTTGATCTGTAAAAGTTTCAAAATCGTAAAAAAACAGTTTATTTCCGAGTTCACGGTCTGTCAGTGTGGGTTGAATGTAACACTGGTGCTCGTTTAACGTTACATCAACACCGCTAGGGACTTTCTGACGACAGACCGTGCATTTTATTGAACACTCGTGAGGCTTGCTACCCCCACCTGCTGCTACATCATATAGCCTTTTACACAGAGGACAGTATTTAGTCGTTTCGCAGTTACTCACATGCTTTCCGAGGTAAGGTCTCAATCTGGGCTGTTTGTGCCTATCAAGGCAGAATGAATTACGACAGATTCGGTTACAATCTGCGCATTGTACAGAGTTGTACCGCTGCAGAGTACATTTTGGATCGAGACAAACTGAACAATGGCCCTCGCAGTTATGCCTGTTGATGTTTTGGAAACCGGTAAAGCAGTAGTTGCAAACGTAGTTAGAACCGGTGAACCCTCGCAGGTTTTTAATGCCGTAATAATGGTTTTTGAACAGAAGCAGAAAAGCGGATTTGAACGATCGGAAAAGTCAGTCTGGAATTTACGAAGCATTGCATTCTTGCCGTCTTTATAGAAAACCACAATTTTCCTGTTGACAATCTTTTCAAATTTCTGCACATCGCTGAAAGTGACGGGGGTTTGCTCTGTGAGGCCCGCTGTGCGTTGCCAAAGTACAGCTTGCTGCACGGCTTGGGCGTCTGTAAAAGCAGGGTTACATAGATGGGCAAGACTGATTGAAAAACAGAGCTGATCAGAAGGATTGGCGACGATATACAAATGTTGACGTTTTTTACGAATCAGTTCACAGTCCAATGTTTTTTCGGCTTTACGTTTGACACCTCCATGAGGGTTTCTTACAACCTGAACAATCATTTCTAAGTTGTTTGGATCCGGCAATTCCGCGTTTGACTGCGTTAGCTCCTCTAAAAATTCCAGAAATGCAGGCAGAATTGAATCACGTTCATCATTTACCTGAACGATGGCGTGATGAGAAAATCCTTCTCCGCTCAATTCTAGTTGGATAATATCGCTACGAGAGGCAAGGCGAGCAGCTGACTCTGCGAGCTCTGTGAGAATATGATACACTTGTGTGTAAAATTCAGCGGGGTTGGGAGCGTCGCCGGCTCGCGAGGCAATGACGTTGAAAGGACGTCTTATTTCTGTAACGTTGAAACCTTCTCGCTCTCTCTGAGTTTGTTGGGTATGTTCAGAGCTGTTTACAACTCGCTCTCCATGACTAGTGCATGGTTGATTTGCTCGATCGAGTGTGGGGAGGTTGGGTGCGATGAGGCTTGGCTGATGAGGCTGGTTGGGTGAGGGATTTTGCGAAGCAGGATTCAAAGAACCTGAGAGATTATGTTCAACGTTTTCTACAAGACTACCCCCATCTTGCTCATACCGTTTGTAGAGTTTGGGCTAAATGTTTGAGAGAGAGAAACGTTTAATTGATGGATCGCTTGTTCTAACCTGGACGGTGAATGTGGAGCTACATTGAAAGAACCAGGCACGTGGTGAACAGGAAGCTCATTAACCATTTGTGTGATTTCGTGTAAAGCATTTGTAACTTGCTGTTGAAACTCTAAGGAATTATTTTCAGGCGAGTATGGTTGAGAGATAGAATCGTTTAATCGTTCGAGGGCTCGTTCTACAGACAGTAAGCCTTGAAGATCCAAATCTGGACCCTGAGTTCTGACGGGGGAATTTGGGGTTAGATTGAGAAATTCGGTTGCAGGGTGTACAGGGAGATTACGGAGTTCATTCACCGCTTCAACAATTTCATACAATGCATTTCTCATTTGCTGACTACCCATGTTTACAGAGGTCACGATTTAAAAGGTTAACTCTACTGTAGCGTTGAGGTCTTGGCGGTTTCGTCCAGCAGACACTTGCAGGTTCTCAGAAGTTCAGAGCTTTTCCGGATGTGGAACCCTCCTTTGCGACCGGAAAGTGGAATTTTCTGAATACTCTCCACCACTTCTATAATTTGACAAAATAATTATAATTAGGAGAGAATACAACATTGATTTATTATACGAGAAACCAAATTGTAGAAAAATAATAAATATAATAATGATAATTATATTAATAATAATAAGTAATAATGATAATAAAAGAAAACAGTCATTGATTTATTATGATATAATAAAGAAAAGAAGGAGGCTGTTTTTTAAAAAAATTCATTTTATTAAAGGAAACATAGTTCTTTGAAAGCTTTGAGATTCAGATTTACCTGTCATAATCTTCCGGGCTTTAATTGTTCTGGATAAGTTTTTGTTGATGGCTTCTTGATACCTCAGGGTGGTAGATTGTAGCTTCACCAAAATGGATAGTTGCCTCTTACGTTTTAAAGTGGGTGTTCCCCGTCTGGCGGTTGGGGCTGCAAAATAAAAAAATAAAAATAAACAATAAATAAAAAAAAATAATATATATATATATTTAAATAAGTAAATACAATTAAATAAATGAGTAAAAACAGCATAGAGGTGAAAAGTGAAGAGAGACCGAGGAGCAGAGGTGTGATTCGACACACACACACACACACACACACACACACACACACACACACACACACACACACACACACACACACACACACACACGCATAAGGAATGGTTAACATATCCCTACTTTGTAAAATATCCTCACTGGAAAGGTTAAAAACCTGTGATGGTCCCCACTAAGACGGTGGAACACGCACACATACACACACACGCACACACACACACACACACACACACACACACACACACACGCATAAGGAATGGTTAACATATCCCTACTTTGTAAAATATCCTCACTGGAAAGGTTAAAAACCTGTGATGGTCCCCACTAAGACGGTGGAACACGCACACATATACACACACACACACACACACACACACATACAGCGGGAGGGAGGCATAGATATTTTTGAACCGTGCTGAAAACTAGTTTACACTTTAAGACTGTAAATAAAGAAATAATGATTTAATTATTAAATTAATTAATAAAAAAGCTGTATTACTCACTATCTGAGGAGGTTCCAGGGTTTTCTTGACCAGTTTGAGGTGCGTTTAAGGGCTCTACCTTCACTCCTCCAATGCAAAATAAAAAACAATGATAATATATATATATATATATATATAAATAAGTAAATACAATTAAATAAATGAGTAAAAACCAGCATAGAGGTGAAAAGTGAAGAGAGGTCGAGGAGCAGAGGTGTGATTCGAACACACACACACACACACACACACACACACACACACACACACACACACACACACACACACACACACACACACACACACACACACACACACAGAGGGAGGGAGGCATAGATATTTTTGAACCGTGCTGAAAACTAGTTTACACTTTAAGACTGTAAATAAAGAAATAATGATTTAATTATTAAATTAATTAATAAAAAAAGCTGTATTACTCACTATCTGAGGAGGTTCCAGGGTTTTCTTGACCAGTTTGAGGTGCGTTTAAGGGCTCTACCTTCACCTTCTCTCATCCAAGAGCGAGCGGGCCCGCTTCTGTAAGCAGAGAGAGGCTTTTAAAACAAGGCTAATACAACTCTTACAAAAACCCGAGCGCTTTAAATGCAAACTCACCCTCTGATGGCTGCTCAAGGGAAGCTGCTTATGAATTGTCACCCTCTTGCTTTGCTGCGAGCGAGCCAAAGACTGAGGATTGTGAATCGATGAAAATTACGTCGCGACCGCAGCGTTCTGCATGCGTCTCACACTGTGGACTGGATTTGGTCTGAGCAGCGGTGCTGGGGAAAAGAGTCCTTTTGCCCGACTTACGAGACAATTTACTCATGGGCTGACTGCGTTTGGGGGTTTGTAGAGCATGAGAAGCTCTCCCGCATTGAGCATCAATGTAACCGTTCCCCTTGAAATCTATAAAAATAAGATGAAGATGGTTAGAACTTTCAATTAGTGTTTTACAAGGATATCGTTAAAGTGAATATGAGGCTGGATTACCAAAGTCAGGATTTTGTTCAAAGATAGCGTCAAGATCACTCGCAGTGGGGTCTGAGGAATAATTAGAGATAAAAAAAAAAAAAAGAGGGAGAGAGAGAGGTAAGCAAGTGCTGTAAGCTGACATGGTCGGGGATTTCCTACAGCATCAGTGAGGGTTTCCCAGGAGGGAGTTACACACATTACCTAGAGGAGTCCGTGGAAAATAGAAAAACTAAAAAAACATGCATAGATACAATATATAAACAGGAAAGGGTAACTTACGGTATATCACAGGTGGAGGGCGTGTAGACCGGTCATTGACGTTCTGAGCGGTTGTAGCTCGCCGCGAAGAAGGAAGTTGTGACATGTTTCGGAGGAGTCACAGTGCATGCATTCAGTTAGGTGGGAGGGGAAGAGGGCCTTATATATACATTATTGATAATACAGGCATTGTGTTTGTCCGCGTGATGGGGATTTTAGGATACGTAAAGGCGTGAAATACAACGTCCTGTCGATTTTTTTTTGTGACAGGGTGTCCGCTATTTATAAATAATAAGCATGACAGCGCGAGGGTTGTAGAGAAAGACACAGTTTTTGTGTTGAGGGGTCAGATGATTGAGAGAAAGCGAGATCTCCCCCCTTGTGTATCCTCCCGCGTGACGCTTCGAACAGGTTGAGTATTATTTTAACTGCTTACTGAACGAGTGAACTTATGACCCTCAAACTGTCAGTGACCTGTAGAGTGTATGGACTTATTATGTTCTAAGCTGCAGCTGGTAAGCGGTCAGTCACTGAGGTTAAACGCTCACTGTTTATAGGGAGAGCTGAGGGGTTGCATCGCAGGATTCTGGCTGAGCGAGAACCCTGAGCTTTTTATTTACAGATTCCGGATGGGGAAGCTTATGCGTCTAAACGATTATATAGTTTTATTTTTAATCTTTATTTTGAAACTTTAAGTATTCAGAGTCTGACTGCTTTTACGGCTGAAACAAAGACTGATTTTCCCCCACCTTAAAGATTGGATGTGCCTAACGGAATTAAATCATTCAAAATAACTTTAAATAATCATAATAATACTAATAAAAAGATTGGGTATGTATACCGGAGTTAAATAATTATAAATAACTTTAAATGATTACAATAATACTACTAAAAAAGGTTGGGTATGTATACCAGAGTTAAATAATTATAAATAACTTTAAATGATTACAATAATACTACTAAAAAGATTTGGGTATGCATAACAGAATTAAATAATTACAATAATATCAATGATAGTAGTAATAATATTATTAATGAGAAAAATTATTAATTAAAAATAAAAATAATACAATTAAAAAAAGAATAATTAATTAATGTAATAATGATTAAAGTGCGGGTCACGGGAGGGAAGGGGGGGGGATGTCACATGAGGGTCACGAGCAGGGCCACGTGACGATCATGTGAGTGGGGTCACCTAAAGGTCAATTAAAAAATAAGCCCCGCCCACTTTTAATCCATCAAAATCGGATTAAAAAGTGACAGGACATTATATACTATAGTCTCTCTTGAAGCTGGGAGATGGGAGCTGGGAGCTCAGACGTGGCTCTTAGCTTGTAGCCGAGGCGTGGCTCCTGAAACCAGCAATTCTCCAGCCGGTTTTTACTGTCAAGTGCTTTTGCCAATGCACCCCACACTTGAAGGGGTGGACCCACGACAACAAGAGTATAACTGGAATTACTCAGACTGATTTGAATCTTTTTCCCCATTCTTTATTTGATTTGATTATTTTCTTCTCAGTGAACAGTGCTTGAACACCAGTCAGGTAAAAACCTTTGAAAAACAAATATTACAATTAATACATGCCCAATATTTACAACACATAAATTCCTTAATACCATAAACAACAATTAAACCAATTCTAATTCCCATGTCCATTAGCAGAGCTTCATAAAAGTTACTTGTACTTTTATGTACCAAGTAACCTAAAATCTAGTGATGTTACGTTATGTGCTGAGGCTTCGAGGCGTGTGTCGAGTAATGGAGGGGGCGTTTCCGCAATGCGCGTATCGAGGCTTGCTTCATTTGGGGGAGGAGCCGAAAACGATGACGTCCGAAGCCTCGCTGGCCGGCTGTACCACGTGACTGCTTCGGGAAGTGGCTCAGATTGTTGCGCGGGGTTTGACGGCTTTAAAAAGTCCACAAGCTCCATTCAAAATGTGGGTTGTTGTAGGAGAGTTGCGGTCAGTTGAGAGAGTGGATAGAGTTTGGATAGTTTGGATAGTAGATTTTGGATAGTGGTTATTTAGTTTGAGAAAGTTAGTTTGGTGTTTGGAGAGTTTAGGAAAGAGATACATAGGAGATTTAGGAGTGCGAGGACAGGATAGGAGTAGGATGGAGCAGGCGAGAAAGAGGAGGATGTCCCCTATGTGGGAACATTTTGATTTGATAAGCCCTAACAAGGTAAGGTGAACTGAACATTTGCAGATGCATTAGGTTTGCTTATGAGGAACTGTATTTTTCACTGTTTCTTATTTTGTGTAAAGGTGAGGTGTGTTAATGTTTCACCGTGTCCCGTCTACGGTGAAGCACCCTCGGTGGACCCAGTTCGTTTTACCCAGTCAGGCGACCCCCACTTACTTATTACCTTGAATGTAAGACGCATAAAACAGACAAGTATGCTTTTAGTTATCTTTTATCTAGGTAAAGACAGAGAAATAGTTACAGTCACACCAGCGCTGATGGGCCCCTGATCGGCAGGAGCCCCGAGTGCTCATCACACAAACATTATAAAGGGATCTCGGGACACACCCATACAAGGGCGGTACACATCCAAACTGTGACATCAGCAGGGAAGCTGTGTCACCTCCGGGGTGGTATCTGATAGATATTTGTCGGGATAAACAGCTCGTTCCACTTGACCTTGTTGATATCCTAACAGACCCCCTGATGATGTGTCTTAATGGCACATCACCAAAGATGATCAACCAGTGGAACGACAGCTCTCAGGCTGTCCCTCTCCCAGAACAGTCGGTCATTGCGTCCAGTCCAAGCAATCCACGCACGTCAGCTTCCGGCTTCCAGAGTCCATCCATCCGTGATCTCCATGGCAGTCGATAGTGCGGCTCAGTCTCTGGGGTTACACAACCTCTGCTGGTGTGCCCGAAAGGCATTTTGTAAAAACAGTCCAGTTGTCCGTTAGCCCCCCCTGTTGGTGTGCCCCAAAGGCACATCACAACGAAAACAGTTCCAAGAAATGGGCCGGACAAACCTCCTACTCGGTCCTCCACTCTCCATTCCTATGGACAACGATCCATCACCTTCAATCCTCACAAATCCAAGAGTACCAGTAGGGGGCATCAGAGGGCAGGCTGAGCCTCAAGCAGGAAAACCCCATCTCTCTAAGAAATGGTAAAAAACCCGATAGAGCCCAGTCTAGGGGAATCCCACTCTCGGCCAATCTGAGCGAGAAGACACCCTGTATTGAATCTAAAAATTAGCCTTACCAAGTAATTTATGGATCTGTGATAGCCATCAGATCCTGGTTCTCTATATAACAAAGCAAAAAGATTGCAAGAACTGTAGGTCTTGGTGTGTGTGTCTGTAACAGAGAGTTTTCATTCTTAGTCATAAAGCCATAGTGATCAACATAATGCAACATCACAGTATAAACATCATAACACATAAGATCAAACATGGAAGTCAGTCGAAAACAGAAAGAAGAAAGAAAAAAATCAGTTTTGTGATATAAAAAGAGTCTGTACGTCAATAACGCAAGTGAAACCGTCAGGCCAGTCCGAGCACGTGGCAGACATGAATCTATTCGCGCATAAGTGGTCAGCTCAGAGTTCTCAGGCAACTGCTCCTTCATGGCAAACAGAAAGAAGAAAACATAAAAAAAAAATCATAGGTCTCTGGCATGTTGCTCCCAAACTTCTTAAGTCCTCTTCTTGTTCCTCAGCATGGACAAAAACGATTTAGTTGGATGGTAATGAGTGTCCTGTCCTTTTTCAGGCAATAAGCATTTTATCCCCAGGAAAATGCTCTGTTGAGATGGTTGGCAGACACCAAGCCTTGTTTACTGTTGGATAACAGAAACAAGGTGTAATTAGTGTTCTTATCAAGACTCCCAATCGTTTTTACATTTACCTTCTTCAAACACTTTCACATCCAGATATTTCCGTTCACAATTATTATGCTCTTAGCTTAACCTCCCTTACTGTAATCATTAGATCTTGCATTACTCTTATATAAAAGAGAAATCTGAAAGTTCAACGTTATCTGCAGCAGCATTTCTCTATAATTCTTTCCCATGTGTGTCTCACCTTACAATTGTCCAACAGTCGAAAAGATCTCTGCAATAGAAATTTATCATCATATGTTTCATGGCTACTGTGACACGGTTCATCTCAATTTATCTAGCACACAGGGAATTGTACTAAAACCTTTCAGAAACTTCTTACTGAACCAGCTCTAAAATACTTCACATTTTTCTAAAAAGTCCAACAGAAAAACCCTTAAGTTTGTAAAAGAAAGCTCCACTATATATATTTGCAGAATAATGTTGTGATATTAATAAGAAGCAGCCCTATGTACTTCTTGTCTTATTTTGAAAAGCTCAGCTAAGAGAAAGGAAGTGTGTGCATGCCCCTCGCCCACACGGAGTTGTGATTGGTTGCTATTCAGGAAGTGGGTGTAGCCCAGGGCGGAGACAGGAAGTAGTTCTGTGAATCAGTTTCAGCTTGATGTGCATTAAACCAAAAGACTTGTAGCGCCCTTCACCTAAAGCTAAAGCGAAGAGCAATTCTAACCCCATTAATTCTTGGTTTTTTAATCACTTCTGCTTGTTTTAACAGATTGCTTTTGTAAGCAACCCTGGTTGCATTTTATGTCCCCCTGTTTAAATTTTGTTTGAAACAAACCTTTAAACTGTAGTATGCTGTGAGCAGTAACTCATTGTTGCTTATTAAACACATCGCCCCCTGACCATGTAAGAAGCTACATACTGCTCTAGGTAGTGTTTTGTATGAGTCTTTAAACCTTTTTCAGTCATTCAACATTAGTTTAATAGATAATACATCCAAGTATAATTATATCCCCAAGTAAATCAACCCTTTAACAAGTATCTTGTTCTTGTTTTCATGTGTTTAGTTTACCCTTGAAAAACTTTAAGCAGACATTACTCCAAGTGTTTTTCTGACAGTTTCATTCATATATTATTATTACCGTTGTGATCTTATATCACCCAGTGATCTATAAATCCTTATTTTATGTTTGCACCGTCTTGTCCCAGCAGATTAAAAATCCCCATTCTAGAATTAGCTTTTTGTCTCACCAATCACTGTCTGTTGTGATCATTGAAGAAATTGTGCAGTTCCTTTAAACCCTCTTAAATATTGACCACCCATTGGTAAATGATCAGCTTTAAGTTTTGCCCTTCTTCTAATTCTTTGTTTAGCCTTAGTATCTGCACCTTAAATTGACGAATAGTGGAATTCTTTGTATAAACACTTCTCTGTGTCCGTATTTGTTTTGGCCTCTATAATTTTGTTTTTGTGTGAACCTGGTCAGGATAGAGAAAGTCATCTCCGATGCTCCTATTGGCAAACCCCAGCAAACCCAAAAACAAAAATGTTCACTGTCAGTGTTGGGTTATAGGTAATCCCTGTGGGAACCCGACGTCGTCTCCTTGGTCCAACCTGGTTCCAAGCGCATGGGCCATCGAAACACTCCACCACCTGCGACAAATCTTTGACATTTTCAAACCACAGCAGCTATTCCTGGGTGTCCAAACCCCCTGTCTGTGAAATGTCTCTCGTCGTAAGCCCAGGCTTTCAGTTTATCGCTTCTTGAGTGTCCCGCTTTCGAGCCCATCAACCCCAAGTTGCATATTGTTGAATCCCCATTTTCAAATGTTCTTTTGTTAAGAGTCCAAGAGTGTGTTCTAGGTGCGTTTCCTGAACGCCAACCTCTCCATGTCATGTTCCTGAAACCTTGCAGTTGAATTCCATCACCTGTGAAGCAAAGCAATCGTGCATAGTCCTGTTCAAGATGTTTTGTAGCACAGCAGGAGTTTCACTGTCGGGTGCCATTGCAGCTCTGATGTCCCTCAGAGCCGACCTTCATGCATTGATATCATTGTCAAGCTGTTATACTCTTATCATCATCTTGTGTCCAGGAGTCACTTCTGTTGTCCTGACCAGATACCAAACGTCTAACTAATCTAATTGACCTCATTTCTTTTCTGTATGTACGCAAGAGGATAATCGTTAGATTATCCTGGTCTAAAAGACCTCAAGGTTAATAGTTGGCTAAACTCTGTTTATGTGTTTTTTCCCTTCTGGATGTTTTAACATTTAGTTAAAAGACAACTATTGTGCTATTTTGTGTTCAAACAGAGAGATGTTAAGTCTCCTCAAACCTTTTAGGTAATTCCAAACTATTTTCACTGGTGCTTTAATCCCTAATTTACCCATGTTATTTAGTAGAATAAGGCATTATTCTAATATTGTAGTTTTATCCATTTAAATCCTTAACCTTTGTGGTGCTTTATTGATGTCTGCCGGAGTGGCAGATTTTACAGGCATCCTAATTATTTGGTTCTTATTTGCGCCTCTGCTTACTTTAAGATACCCAGTAAATGTTGTGCTCACAATTTCTCCTTCGCTTGAACAAGGTTAAAAGGTTTAGAGTTTATTCTGCTCATATTGAAAAATTAGCTTGCTCACTCGTTCGTTCATTCGTTTATGCTATTAACTGTTGCTGTAATGCCTACTTTAACTTTTTCGCCCACTAGTTTTTTCATGATCATAATTATCGCCCATTGATGTTATAGCATACATTGTTCTTATCCACTTTCCTTTTACGTTTAAACGGCCCCTCTATGTAATCCCCTTACTGTAATCTCCAATATAAATTGTCAAACCTTTTAGGTTTAGCATAATTACTTAAGCTGCTCTATGCTCTCATACCGTAACTTAATATTTTGGTGCAAAATGGATGTCTTTTACCGGTTCCCCCCTATTTCTTCTCATGCATGATGTATTTTATGAAGCTTGTTGTATCTTAAAGGTGCCTCTTTGAATCTTATTCAAAAACCCCCTGAGGGGTTAATAAAATTCCAAAACATATCTATATGTATTTTAAATGATTTAAATAAAAACTTTGTTAGAAAAGTAAAAGAAAATCCTTCTTATCAGCGGCCCAAAATCTCTACCAGCTTTTTTTCCAGACCAGTACCACTTGTCCGAATGCGGTTGACCCTCTTATCGCTCGCCAATAACAGCTTTGACTTAAAACAATTAACATCCTAGGGGTTTAATAATAATCTTGATTGCTTTGAATCTGAAAGTTTTCTTCTAAGCGCATCCGCCAATGTGTATGTTTCTAATGTGTGTTTCGTGTTTTAATTATGTGCAGGAAAATCTGATGTGAAGTGCAGAAGGGGTGTCTGCCAACTCATCTTTGTTTCGTGTCGCGGTCCATTGAAGGTTATCCGATGCCTCTGTCTTTGGCCCCGCAATTAGTTCTCCATTTTCAGTCCCCATGTCTCAGTTCAGCGGCACAACATCCTTCCAGGACGAGCATTGTCCATGAATCTTCTTTCTCCAATCGTTGTGTCTGAAACCACAAGGAATTCTGCCAGCATTTTGCTAATATGGATTTTGTCCAAAATCAAATTGTCTAATAAAAGAGTTGTCCATCTTCATCCGTAGTGTAGTGTAAATAAGTTGAAAAGAAAAAAATCAAAACAAAAATTACAAGAAAACTGTCTCAAAACAAAATCAACCACATCGTTCCCTCTAAAACAGAATTATTCTTGAAGATCTTCACCTTTACCCCAGATCTTGATCCCTTAAAAATTTATCCAAGCAAAATATTTTACAGACAGTTCAACCTCTTTGTATAAGTTCATTGATAAAAACATTTCTCTTAACTTTGTAGCATCACATTCCCCATTAAACCTCTATGCAGCTTCTGCAAAAATTACTGATTTTTTTTTTCTTTTTTTTTTCCCAAAATTTGATTAAAACTGGATTAGGCAGGAGTCAAGTACATCACCTTTTTCTCCGTCCCCTGGACCACTGTGGCACCGCTTGGTACTAACTTGCCTCTGAGAATGCCTAAAAAGAGACTAAAATCTCTCCGTTAGCACATTCCAATTATATATGACCAGGTTTCCTTGCAAGAAAAAAGCAGAAAACAGGATAGAAATGTTAATGTGAGTCAGTGGAGAGGGGAACAGTGGGAAGGGGTACATGAACAATTTCCAAAGCCACCTTCTTACCGCTAGAAGGATACTGAATACTGAATTGTACTTTATAACTAAATTTGCCTTGCATAGAAGGTCTCAATATTACCTGTCATAAGTTTGTTAAACTTAGCATAATTTAGTCACTTTTGTCAATCCCTGCACGTCCATTTTAGATCATGACTTCTTACCATACGGCCTGAAAGAGCTCACTGTCCAGAGTCTTCTGTCGGAACAAGGTGGCTTTACAGTTTCATCTCACATCATCTGAAAGAAGTAACTCAGAGAAAAACAATTTTGTTAGTGTATTAGGTGACAAAAGAAAACCTGGTCTTTCTAGTGTCTTGGTTCTTAACGTGATGTGTCTAAGTTCTTGGTTGGTCCAGGGGAGGTAGGAATCTCTCGTTCCTTTACTTTCATCATTTTGTATTAAAACTTCTCATCTTCTTAATTATCTGCCGAACAACCTTGAATGTTGTCACTTTTTTGCCACTGGTGATGCAAAAATTAAAGCAAAGGAATCATTTAACAAAGAAATAATCAAAAAAGCACAAAACAATAAAAACCCAAAAGTAAAAAGTTTCCCAAGGAGTGCAATCTGTGTGTTCCAATATCTTACAGCATTCTTTTGATTTCTCTCTAGCTCTTTTGATCATGCAAACTTAGTTATTAATGCTTTTCAATCTTAATTGGTTAAGGGTGAAACTTTAAAGCAACCATTTCCTCTTTCAGGCTTTTGAGCTTCTAGTGTTTTTCTATACATGATAAGAGTTTTCCTCGTAATTCAGCACATTGAGGGGGCTACCCAAAAACAAAGAGATTAGAAGTAGAATCCCTTCACAAGCTGGCTTTATTTTATTTTTTTTCCTCTGACATAGTTTTCGTGCCCCCAGGCCAGAACACACAGACCCAGCCTTGCCATAAACATTCAGATGTTTACATCATGGTCAGATTTGTTTATCATATCTTTTGTCCTGCTTCAGGTTAAACTGACTCTCTGAGGCTTGCCTCAGCTCAGCATAACTAATAACATCAGATGCTTTTGTAACTGTTGACGCGTGTAACGTGGCCTTCTGATATTTTGACGCTTCTCAAAATTTCTCATTAGTTGCATTCAAATCCCAAGTAAAAAATAAATAAAATAAATGAATAGAAAACCCTTAGAAAAGCAACCATATTTAGTCCCATACAGTTTGTTTAAAGCACAGTTTGTCTCATCTATTTAAATCAAAAATCATGTATATCTTAATGCTCTTAAATTCTTCTTTTTAGGCAGCTGTAAAATCCTTAGTTAAAAATCTCCCCTTAAACATATCCCATCCGGTTCCATTTCTCCCAAACATTCTCCCATATGCTCCCCATATGCTGTTTGCCATTTTATTAATGTTCCAAAATTACAATATAAAAGCTTTTATTCTGTTATTATTTCAGCTGTCATGAATTCATTGACAAACACAAGCCAAACGCAATCTAATAGCATAACTGAATACAGCCCTAATGCCTCTGGTTGCTGTACTGCATATTTAAGCTCCAAACAACAAAAAAACTTTTATCCCTAGTCCCAAGTATTTCTTACGGCCCTGGGATATTTTCTGTTTAAGACACGTTAGCATATCTCAGTGTAACAATTTAATTTGGCCAGATATTTAATGTTAAAAAAAACAAACTTTGTTATTTAAATCTCTCTTTTACTTTTACCTTTTTGTTAACCTAGTCCATGCTTAAAATGTCATTTGAATTACGGAGCTGCAGTTCTCCCAAAACAAATGATCATTTTGAAACCATGAACAATAATTTTAACCGAATTAATTAATTCACACAGAAGAACGTTAAGTTACAAACGACACATACATACGTACAGTTACATACAGTTACATTCATACAGATACATAGAAACTGACGACATTCAGACAAACAAACACACGCAGGCCTTTACTTCTGACTTCTGACAGGGAGGAAGGGCTGGTCAGATCCTAACGACGGTTAGGGCAGCTTCTTCCAAAATGCCCTGGGTAACCACACGTCCAGCACAAGGGCACATCATAACCTTTGTTTGGTCCCTTTCTATGATTTCTGTACTGCTGTGTATCTCTGCTGGGAATTTGTCCCCATGGAGGACTCTGATACATCTGAAATGGGACATCTGGAGGGAGGGATCCCACAAACTGGTCTGAACCAAACACAGGTGTCGGGGCCATAACCATCTGAGCTTTTGCGACATTCTTCTTCCTCCTCCTCCTTTTACTTTGATTGTCTCTCAGCTGTTGTAGCTGTTCAGCTACGAGTTGTTGTTTTAAGTTCTGTACATCACTGCTAAGTTGCTTCATGTTTTTTTTTTCATCTATATCCAGCTGATGAACCAAAGCTGCCATCCATTGATCTAAAGGCATATCATAACTCGCAACCATTCTATACATGTTCTGCTTAACATCCTGTGCCTGGCCCTTTAACATTGCTTGTTTAAAGAGTTGCTGCAGCGTGACTGATAACGGGCAAGAGCCGGTCTGGTCTTCCCATACTTTCAACATTCTGTTCACATATGCTGAAGTCGACTCCCCTGCACAACGTGTAGTGTCATTTAAAAGGCCAGAATCCGTACTTACCGGATAAAACGTCCTCAGTGTGCTCCAAAGTTGCGGTGCCACCGGGGCCAGAGGGGCAGCTGCTCCTAGTTCGTCAGTTCCAGCAGAAACTTCAACCGCATGTACCTCATGTGGTTCCAGGTATGCTGATAAGCCAGTCCTCACATCACCAATAGCCAATACATACCCGCTTAAAATCTCCACGAATGCTTTGATCCAAAGGTGCGCCCCTTCTCTTGGATCAGGGAGTATGTGCCTCAGATGAACGTTGTCAGCACATGAAAGAGGGCTGTAAACAGCTGCATTCACCTGTCCTGTAGCACTGCGAGTCTGAAACAATGGCAGTTGCACACTTTGTTTCGTTGCAGGTAAAGAAAGATCAGTTTCGCTAGAATGCAGATTACATCTAGGTCTTATGTTACAGCTTATCTGTCCCCCACATAACTCCATACCAGGCACCTCCACCGAAGGGTCTGATGAAGTCACCACACTCCTGGCCTTGGATAACAGTTCTCCACTATCACCACACAGATTGTTTTGCATAACAGCGGCTGCACCAGAAGCAGACATGTCTGGAATAACAGGAGTTGTGTACTTACCTTCTTGTTTGAAAGAAGATGATTTCCTTACCCCCTGCAGATTTTCACTCTCTTGTTGTTTGTCGAGGCCTGAGAAGCATATGCTGAAATAATGTTTAGTTAGTTCTATCAAGCCTGCTATTTTGATTTCCTCTTTTTGGCATTTTTCTCTAGCAAACTCACCAGCATCAGCCGTTTTTACTTGTGCTTGGGCTAGTCTATTTTTTAACATTTGCAAATAGTAAGTGCACATTTGGGCTTCGGGTGGAGGTCCTTCTGTATCACCAAAAACCCCGTCTCCCCTCATTTTTTCACACCACTCCTCAAATTGTTTTAAATGGTTTTCAGCATCTCTGTGTGGAAAGCTTGCCATTATGCTCCCTTTTCCTGCCTCCAGCAGTGTTCCTAAAGAACACCCCTGGAGCTCATTTTCTACCTGATTCTCAGCCATTCCAGCACTCACCCGTTTTGGCCAACCTGCTGGGACAGCGTCCTGTCCCCGGTCCAATGAGAGCTTATTTTTTATCCCTCAGACACCAAAACTTATTATGTTCCTATGTGCCTTATTATAGTGATTTTACACGGCAATTTCAATGAGCCAGTGTACTCAGGATGAGCAGGTTATATGTCACCTGAACAGGTGCACCCTTACCCTTCACTTCCACGGCTCAATGATAGTAACGTGTCTCACACACACACACACACACACACATACACACTCACACTCTCTCTGGCCAATCTTTAGTTAACTCAGTACGTACCTCCGGTCCTGCTGGTTGTGTGTGCGTCCACTGGCTTTTTTCTCTTTCTATATTCGTCTGTAATCGGGGTTTTAACAAAACGTCAAACCACCGCATTCACACTATTGTGTATTTGCCAGGTCGTACGCGCTCGTTTTTCGAAAAAGGCTGGCTTTTATATTACCGCAAAAACGACTTTTATGTTTGTCCTTGCGGAAAATAAGGGGGCTCTAAACCCACATTTTCTAGGCTACACGATGTTTTAGAAGCCACGCGTACAGGCGTGTCTGTCAGAATGGCTGCTTTTATGCTAAACACAGAGGAACACGTATTCTCCTCCGTGCCTAACAGGGGGACCTTTTAAACCCTAAATTCTCAAGGTGCACAGTATTTTCGGAAGCCTGGCCAAGACTTCCCGGACTCTCACCTCTGTGACCGCACGCAAATCCCAAGTTCTTATCGACACGTTTGCAAACGATTATCCTCAAACCTTTCTCTGCCTTTAGGAATACAAAAAGTCGGTCCTCCAGGAAGAAAAAGACACTAGGAGATGAATGAAATCTCCTTACCTTTTGTGCGGCCGCGGGCTGTGTGTTTTTCTTCCGGAATGACGTCCTGACCGAAAAACGGAAGGTGGTACGTCGTCCTTTGGGTCCGGGCGGAAACACCAATTTGTTAATGTTTCACCGTGTCCCGTCTACGGTGAAGCACCCTCGGTGGACCCAGTTCGTTTTACCCAGTCAGGCGACCCCCACTTACTTATTACCTTGAATGTAAGATGCATAAAACAGACAAGTATGCTTTTAGTTATCTTTTATCTAGGTAAAGACAGAGAAATAGTTACAGTCACACCAGCGCTGATGGGCCCCTGATCGGCAGGAGCCCCGAGTGCTCATCACACAAACATTATAAAGGGATCTCGGGACACACCCATACAAGGGCGGTACACATCCAAACTGTGACATCAGCAGGGAAGCTGTGTCACCTCCGGGGTGGTATCTGATAGATATGTGCCGGGATAAACAGCTCGTTCCACTTGACCTTGTTGATATCCTAACAGGTGTTTATTGTGCTCCAAGGAGTTGGGGTACAATAATAACACCTCATCCATGGTAAGGCACTACCGTGCCTTGCATGAGAATAGGGATGAAACTGGAGCTTCACCCAGCCAAGGTATTTCATTACTATATTAAAAACACACTTTCACAATTTTTGCATGCTGATGATTGCTTGTTGTGCAAATAAAGATAGGTAACAGACACTGTATTTATTCCCTTTTAACCAGCCACCAGAAAAGCAGAGCTGGATGAAGCTCTAGTCTCCATGATAGTGAAGGATACCCAGCCTTTCACTATTGTGGATGACGTTGGATTCAAGACATTTGTGTCTAAGCTGGATCCCAATTATGTTCTCCCTACAAGGCAGGTATGTGTGGGTCCATACATGAAACGAATGACTACATTATTGTATGTATGTATGTATGTATGTATGTATGTAATCTCTTCCTTTAGGCTCTGAAGGCCATGGTGGAGGCCAAATATGAGTCTGCTAAGGAGCACGCTAAGGCTAAAGTAGAGAAGGTGGCTGCTGTTAGCCTTACATCAGATATGTGGACATCCATCAACATGGATGCCTACCTGGCAGTGACATGCCACTTTGTGGAGGAGAATGAAAAGCTGAGATCGGTGTTGTTGGGAGTGCAGGCATTCCCCCAGTCTCACACTGCTGAAAATATTGCTTGTGTGAAAGCCTCCCTGATGGAGGAATGGGGAATCTCAGGCAAGGTGACATGCATGGTCACCGATGGTGCTCCTAATATGGTGGCATGCGTGAGAGACCTGAAGCTTCGCCACCACATTTGTGTTGCTCACACCCTCAATCTTATTGTGAAGAGGGCGCTTGACCACCAACCTGCGCTCTCTGGCCTCCGGGCCAAAGCAAGGAAGCTGGTTGGCTACTTTAGAAGCAGCACCACTGCTAAGGTATCCTCTTTTATTTTATTCCAATATATAATGTTAATAGTTTGTCTGTACTCCTACTGCAGTGACTTAATGGCCTACTCTTCTGTATCTTTAAAGGTGAAGCTTACACAAGTGCAGCTTCAGCTGGGCATGCAAGCAACCAAGCTGATGCAGGAGGTGGAAACAAGATGGAACAGCACCTACTTGATGCTGCACCGTCTGGTGGAGTTGAGGGAGCCAGTAGGAGCGGCATTGGCTGGATTGCACACTGACATTCCCTTTTTAACTGCCAGTGAGTTTGATATTGTTGTAGCATGCCTTTCGTTACTCTCTCCTTTCTATGACGCCACCATGGAGCTCTCGGCAGAACAACACGTGTCGGCATCAAAAGTTATCCCCCTCCTGAAGATGATAGAGAATGCCCTTCAGGAGGAGGACACCAAGTCGGCACCTGCAGAAGCAGTGGAAATAAGAGAGCAGCTCATCAGACAGCTCAGGGAGAAGCTGCACCTGCTCCAGTCAATGAGCATCTTGTCGCTAGCTACACTCCTGGATCCACGATTTAAAGTTATAGCATTTTTCAGCAACACAAAAGCTGCTGAAGCAGTGAAGCGCTTGACTTCAGAGTGTGCCACCGTAATCCGACGGAACCTAGAAGAGAACACTCACGAGATTCCCCAGGCTTCCACCTCTCAAGAATTCAGTGGAGGTAATCTTTTGTATTACATTTTGAGATTACTTATTCCTATTAAAACACTTACTAACCTGACCTGTGGTTTCCATTTAGGTAGCAGACTTTGGCAAAGATTGGACACTAATGTCATGGAGGCAAAGAGGACTCCAAATGTCTCTGCAGATGCCACCGTAGAGGTCCAGCGCTACCTCTCAGAGGCAAACATAAGCAGGCTGGAGAACCCCCTGGAGTACTGGGCTAATCATCGGTCACTGTACCCCAATCTGTACAAACTTGCACTTATTTATTTATGCACCCCGGCATCATCTGTGCCATGTGAGCGTGTCTTTTCAAAGGCTGGAGAAGTAGTATCAAAAAAGAGAAATCGTTTGAAACCAAAAACTGTGGAGAAATTGTTTTTTCTTAATAAAAATGCATGAAATCATCCAAGTTACACAAGCATCAGCCTATTCATTACCCCCTCCCTAGTTCCATAAGCACTTTCACTGTCCTCTGCCTGATTAAGGCTATGCCATTTTTGTAGAGTCACAGAAAAACATTATTACACAACATGCCATATCACATGACACTCCTATTTTGGGAATAATTACACACAGAGAATACATTCAAACAATATTTTATTGTACACATGTGTTTACAAAATTTATGTAGACAAATGATTTCGTCCTACACCTTCTGTGAAGTCATTCCCAAGAGCCATAATAGACAAAAATTAATGCATCACACGTGTTAAGATACAGCTGGCTGTGATTATACAACTTGCCAGTAGGTGGTGCTGTGTGCACATGAACCATCAAGAAATGAACCTTTTCTCGAACCAGTTGGCTGAGTGGTTCAATGCCTCATGAGGCTTCATCTCGCCATCACTACTAAAATCCCACTGGCCCATTGACCATCATATTGCACTACAAGCTTATTATTTACAATGTGAAATGCATGTTTGTTTTAACTCACTGCAGCCACCTTCACAGTCCAGGTGCACAAACTATGCAAGCAGGATTCCACACACAGCAACCATCACACATTAAGCACTGGAACAGCAGCAGGAATGTTAAATAACACTTCTTTTCTTACCGGCTGCCCCTTCAGTGTTTGTCAGTGGGTCCTTGCTTCTCTGCAGTCAGTTTGCAGTGTCTCTCTCACACATACCTGCTGATGAACACAGCTTCTTCTTCTTCTTATTGAGTTTATTGGCGGTTAGCAAACAACTTTCCGGTGTGCATTACCGCCACCAACTGGTGAGGAGTGTGAGTCAAAATGGACATATTCTTCTTCTTCTTCTTGATTTTTATTGGCGGTTGGCAAAAAACGTTTAGGTGAGCATTACCGCCACCAACTGGTATGGAGTGTGGACTGCATGACAAAAAAAAAAAAAAAACTATATCCTATTATACAACCTACTCTGTTTCAAAAACTCAAATATGACCTGGTATCCTCTGCTTCCTGATTCCTTTCGCAATAAATCAACAATATCAAGTTTAATTTTCATGTTACTAAGTTTCCTTGTCAACCTATTTCTCTGAATCCAATATTTATTACAATTCAAAATGACATGTTCCACAGTCTCATCTTCCCCACAGTCACATTTCCCTGTTTGATTTTTACCTATCAAAAATAATGATCTATTCAATCCAGTGTGTCCCATTCTAAGCCGTGAAATAATTATCTCTTCTCTCCTGTTCCTTACTGTTATTCTCATTTGTCCAATTCTCTTTTGTATTTTATAAAGCCACCTTCCTTTCTTTTCTTCATCCCATAACTTTTGCCACCTCTCTTTGGCTTTTTGTTTAATTATACCCTTTATTTCTGTTATACCAAAACTAACATTAATATCTACCCTTTCCTTATTTGTACTCTCCTTAGCCATTCTGTCTGCCATTTCATTTCCTTTAATCTCATTATGTGCCGGAACCCAAACAAAATTTACTACTAACCCCATCATATTTATTCTATAAAGCGTTTGTTGTATTTCAATTAATATATCAGGTCTACTGTCTGACTGATTATTTTGCAAACTGATTAATGATGAACTAGAATCTGAGCAAATGATTGATTTTACTGGTCTTACCTCTTCCACCCATTGAACTGCTAAAAGCAAAGCTAGCATTTCTCCTGTATACACTGAAACTCCATCACTAATCCTTTTTCCTACCGTAATATGAAACTGTGGTATTATAAATGCTATCCCTACCCTATTAGCTGTATTTTTTGATGCATCTGTATATATTTGTATATAATTATAATATTTATTTAAGTGTTCTAGTACTATATATTTATTCATAATATGATATTTATCTTTTTCCTTCTTTTCTAATAATGAAAGATCAACTTTAGCATCAGGAAGTATCCAAGGTGGTATTGTTGTTAACGGAACTGTCTGACATATATCTAACTGATTTAAATTAATTTCATTAACTTTATTTTTTATTACCCATCCAAAGCTCTTTAATTGTTTCTTTTCCTTTTCCCATCCAGGTTTAAGCACCTCTAGTGTTGGATGATCCTTCCTTTGTCCCTGTAAATTTGACCAGTAGTTTAATGATAATTGATCCCTTCTAACTTTAAGAGGCATTTCTCCCATTTCAACTTGTAATGCTGCTGTAGACGATGTTTTAAAAGCTCCAGTACATATTCTTAAAGCCTGATGTTGAATAATATTTAACTTATGGAGGTTTGTATCTGCTGCTGAGTTATAGACTATACATCCATAGTCAAGTACTGACCTGATTAACCCAGTATAAATTGCTTTTAATGATTTTCTATCAGCTCCCCACTCTGTTCCAACTAAACACCTCATTATTGTCAGGGTTCTCTGTGTTGGCTGCTCTAACTCTACTCCTCAGGTGTGTCTAGTTGGCTGAGGAGGCGTGGTCCACACCTGCAGCTCGTTGCAGGCGGCTTCCTCTGGCTTCTTAAGCAGAGCACTGGCAGATGGAAGACGCCGGAGCCTTAACCAGTCGTGGTACGACGTGGCCTCTGTCCCAACTCTCGGAAACCAGCTTGTGAGTTTTTTTGTTACTCTTCTTTTTTGAGTAATTTTTTGTACCTCTCTGTTGCTCCAGATTTTGGTGCTTGGATGCACTCACCTGTCTTGACGTCCCGTCCGAAGAAACAGATCAGCAGACCCGTCTGCTCAGATTTTGCTCTGGCGCTCCCCTCATACTTCCTGGAAGTTACCCAGCGAGGCCTGAGATCCCCTTTCCCGGGTTCTGTTGGTTCTGTGCTCACTCTGGTCAATCCATCTGTCAACCGCTGCCGATGAGGTCGCCTCGGATTCCTCGCCAGCTACATCTGCCGCCCTCAGCCACTAGCCACCTATCTCCATCTGAGTAGTCACATAGGGTTCTCATGACGCTACTTCTTCCCGGTTAGGTCCGCCCAGCCTAATGGTAAGCAGCGCAACTCCTAGCAAGTTTCTTGGCTCTTATTTCAGAAGAACTCACTTGCTCTTTCTTACAGACTCTCCAGCCGTGACGTTCTGACCCAGCCGAGTCACCTGTAGTTCCGTCCATAGACCTGCCTGTTTTCCTTTAATAAAAGTCTTAAAACTGTGCATTGCCTCCCGTTCGTATCTGCATGTGGGCTCGTCATCTGAAAACCATGACAGAAGAAGGCTCCGGCCACCAGAGTCCAGCGGATACGTTCGGGCGGCAGATAGCCGCACAGCAGGAACAAATGCAGTCGCTAGGTTTTGCTGTCAATTCTACTCAGGAACAGCTTCAGAGATTAGCCGCTCAGGTTAGCCTACTTGTGGACACAGTCACTTCCGCGAAGACGTCACCTGTCACTCAGGATCACGTTACCCCGCCTTCTGACGCTCCGAGCATGGAGAATCAGGTTTGGACTCCACCACTTGAGGGCGCGTCACCTTGTCCGGAGAAATTCTCCGGTGACGGTGGAAGTTGCGGTGGTTTTCTTTTCCAGTGCAAACTGGTGTTTAACCGTTCTCCCCAGACTTTCGCCTCTGATGAGGTAAGGATATCTTATGTCTTACGTCTACTAACGGGTAGGGCTCTTAGGTGGGCCGAGGCTCGATTCCCTGATTGTCAGTCGTTTGGGATTACTTTTCAGGACTTCATTGCTGAATTTAAGACAATTTTTTCACCTGAGTTGGATTCGGCACAACAGTCTCGTCATCTCCTCACTTTGAAACAGCGCGGTCGACGCGTATCTGATTTTTCCGTGGAGTTTCGTACGTTTGCTGCTGCTGCGGGTTGTCAGCCGAGACCGTTAAAGGCAGCTTTCTTTCAGGCTCTAGACGAGTCGTTAAAGGATGAGTTAGCTCGGGTTGAGGAACCTGAGGATTTTGAGGAGTTTGTAGCACTTGCTATCCGTTTGGATTCTCGATTACGCAGCCGAACCCGTTTTAGATCCAACCTTGCCTTGCAATCATCCACCTCCACCTCTTCTACATTTACCAAGAAGGAACCCCGTTCTTTTACACCTCCTCCTGAACCCATGCAGTTGGGGCAGGTTGGTCTTTCCAATAAGGAACGTCAGCAGCGTGTCTCGGAAAACTTATGTCTTTATTGTGGAGGTGAGGGTCATTACCTCAGAGATTGTCCTGTTCGGCCAAAAGACCGAGTCCGCCGCTCTTAACAGGGGGATCGGTGGACAGGTTGGGATCTATTCCCCGGGAGGCTGTTAAGGCGTCATTTGGTTCTCGTTGTTGTTTACCAGTTACTTTAATATTCGACCAGGAAAGTTTTGATGTTTCAGCTCTAGTAGATTCAGGCTCTGATTTTAATCTCATAGATCAGGCGGTTGTGGACCAGCTTCGAGTACCTGTCGATCTTTTACCCGAGCCACTCCAGGTCTCGTCATTAGATGGGCAGAGATTGACTCTTATTACCCATCGCACCCGACCATTGGTAGTGATAGTTTCCGGTAACCATCGGGAACAGCTTTCCTTCTTTGTCTTCCCGGTAAAGCGTTCACCTGTGGTTTTTGGAATAGCCTGGTTAAGGGTCCACAATCCGCAGTTTAATTGGGCTGAGTCCCGACTGGAGTCATGGTCATCTACTTGTCATTCCCGCTGCTTGCAGTCCGCTCGGCCCGTAGCCGTCTCCTCTACTTCCTTGACAGATTCCGGAGACATGATTGACCTCTCTCGCGTTCCAGAGGATTACCACGACTTACGGCAGGTATTTAGTAAAACTCAGGCTTGTTCTTTGCCCCCACATCGCCCATACGACTGTGCGATTGACTTGTTACCTGGGGCCCCTCTACCGGTGAGTCGGCTCTATAACATCTCCAGGTCAGAACGTCAATCGCTTGAGAAATACATCAGTGAGTCTTTGGCTACGGGGTTAATTCGTCCTTCTTCCTCCCCATTAGGGGCTGGTTTCTTTTTTGTGGGCAAGAAGGACGGGACCCTTCGACCCTGTATAGATCATCGAGGGCTTAACCAGATAACCGTCAAGAATAAGTACCCGCTTCCTCTATTATCATCAGCCCTCGAGCCAGTCCAGAATGCCAAGATTTTTACTAAGCTTGATCTGCGCAACGCTTATCATTTGGTTCGGGTGAGACAGGGGGATGAGTGGAAGACGGCTTTTAAGACTCCGTTAGGTCACTTTGAGTACCTAGTCATGCCCTTCGGCTTGTGTAATGCCCCGGCAGTTTTTCAGGCATTGGTTAACGACGTCCTGCGGGATTTTTTGAATGTTTTTGTTTTTGTCTATTTAGATGACATCCTGATTTACTCTCGTGACCTAGAACAACACAAGCAACATGTGCGACTTGTTCTCCAGCGATTACTAGAAAATCGCCTGTTTGTAAAAGCCGAGAAGTGTGAGTTCCACCAGACTTCAGTTTCGTTCCTCGGTCTTGTTTTGGAAGGCGGTCAAGTGAGGTCAGACCCAGAAAAAATAAAAGCAGTAACGGAGTGGCCAGTTCCTGAGTCACGTAAACAGCTTCAACGTTTCCTTGGGTTCGCTAATTTCTATAGGCGTTTTATCAGGAACTACAGCCAGATAGCTTCCCCGTTACATGCTCTTACCTCCACCAAGGTCCCTTTTAGCTGGAGTCCTGAAGCCGATGAGGCATTTAATCGACTTAAGTCCCGTTTTTCCCAGGCTCCCATACTCGTTCACCCTGATCCTGCGAAACAATTCACCCTTGAAATAGACGCTTCTAACACAGGTGTGGGAGCGGTCCTATCCCAACAGTCTGAGATAGATAAGAAGTTACACCCTTGTGCATTCTTCTCCCGTCGCTTGTCCCCTGCCGAGCAGAACTATGATGTAGGCGATCGTGAACTGTTAGCCATTAAGTTAGCCTTGGAGGAGTGGCGGCACTGGCTAGAGGGATCCGAGCAGCCCATCATAATATGGACAGATCACAAGAACCTCTCCTATCTGCAGACAGCCCGTAGACTCAACTCAAGGCAAGCCCGTTGGTCATTATTTTTTTCTCGTTTCAACCTCACCATAACCTACAGACCAGGCTCCAGAAACATTAAACCAGATGCTCTGTCTCGTCAATTTGCCCCATTTGAACAAGAGAAGGAGCCGGAACTTATTCTTCCCCCCACATGCACTGTTGGAGGTCTGCATTGGGATCTGGAGGACAGGATTAACCAGGCCCAACTATTAGATCCGGATCCTGGTACGGGTCCACCGGGACTAAAGTATGTTCCCCAATCTGTTCGTCCGGAGGTTTTACGCTGGTGTCACGATGCTAAGTTTTCCGCCCATCCGGGCATTTATAGAACCCAGTCTCAGGTGTCCCGGCGATTCTGGTGGCCATCGTGGACCAAGGACGTCAGAGACTATGTTTTAGCTTGTCCTGTCTGCGCCCAGAATAAGTCTTCTAACCAGCCACCTTCTGGGTTGTTGAATCCTCTTCCTATCCCCAAACGTCCATGGTCCCACATTGCCATTGATTTCGTTACTGGACTCCCTGTTTCCCAAGGCATGTCAACGATTTTGACTGTTGTTGACCGTTTTTCGAAGTCTTGTCATCTCATTCCCATCCGTAAGCTACCTAACGCCCTCCAGACTGCCCAACTCCTCATTAAACATGTTTTCAAGCTCCATGGTATCCCTGTTGACATTCTCTCTGACCGGGGTCCCCAGTTTATTTCTCAGGTCTGGCGGCACTTTTGCTCCGCTCTGGGTGCCCGTTACACGCTCACCTCCGGATACCATCCTCAAACCAACGGCCAAACAGAACGAATGAATCAACAATTAGAGACCACTCTCCGTTGCCTCACGTCATCTTCACCTACCGACTGGAACAAGTTTTTGCCTTGGGTAGAGTATGCCCTGAACTCTCACATCACCTCAGCCACGGGACGTTCACCTTTTGAAGTTGCCTTAGGATATCAACCTCCACTCCTACCCACAGACGAACTCAGGATTCCCTTCACCTCCGTCAACGACTATATTGCTCGCTGCCAGAAGATATGGAAAGAGACGGTTACAGCACTCACTCGCACCGCAGAGCGGAGTAAGAGGTTTGCTGACCAGCACCGCAGACCAGCTCCCCATTATCGCCCCGGTCAGAGGGTTTGGTTATCATCCAGAGATGTATTGACTAACCCATCCGCCAAGAAGCTTGCTCCCCGGTTTACTGGTCCCTATGAAATAGAGACAGTTATCAACCCGACCACCGTCCGCTTACGTCTTCCCCCTCACTCTCGTGTTCATCCCACTTTTCATGTATCCCAGATTAAGCCCGTTTTGGACAATGATTCATACCCTCCTTCCGGACCCCCTCCACCCTCCCAGGACAGTCAGAATCCTCGCGTCATCAGGGTTGTGGATGCCCGTCGACGAGGTAGGGGTCACCAATACCTCGTAGATTGGGAGGGTCGCAGCTCTGGGGATCGCTCATGGGTGTCTGCAGCTACCATCGCCCATCAGGATTTGATTCGGGATTTCTGGTCTACTCAGCCCAGTACTTCTTCGTCTGGGCCGCCAGGAGGCGGCCGTTGAGGGGGGGGTAGTGTCAGGGTTCTCTGTGTTGGCTGCTCTAACTCTACTCCTCAGGTGTGTCTAGTTGGCTGAGGAGGCGTGGTCCACACCTGCAGCTCGTTGCAGGCGGCTTCCTCTGGCTTCTTAAGCAGAGCACTGGCAGATGGAAGACGCCGGAGCCTTAACCAGTCGTGGTACGACGTGGCCTCTGTCCCAACTCTCGGAAACCAGCTTGTGAGTTTTTTTGTTACTCTTCTTTTTTGAGTAATTTTTTGTACCTCTCTGTTGCTCCAGATTTTGGTGCTTGGATGCACTCACCTGTCTTGACGTCCCGTCCGAAGAAACAGATCAGCAGACCCGTCTGCTCAGATTTTGCTCTGGCGCTCCCCTCATACTTCCTGGAAGTTACCCAGCGAGGCCTGAGATCCCCTTTCCCGGGTTCTGTTGGTTCTGTGCTCACTCTGGTCAATCCATCTGTCAACCGCTGCCGATGAGGTCGCCTCGGATTCCTCGCCAGCTACATCTGCCGCCCTCAGCCACTAGCCACCTATCTCCATCTGAGTAGTCACATAGGGTTCTCATGACGCTACTTCTTCCCGGTTAGGTCCGCCCAGCCTAATGGTAAGCAGCGCAACTCCTAGCAAGTTTCTTGGCTCTTATTTCAGAAGAACTCACTTGCTCTTTCTTACAGACTCTCCAGCCGTGACGTTCTGACCCAGCCGAGTCACCTGTAGTTCCGTCCATAGACCTGCCTGTTTTCCTTTAATAAAAGTCTTAAAACTGTGCATTGCCTCCCGTTCGTATCTGCATGTGGGCTCGTCATCTGAAAACCATGACAATTATATTTAGTACCTTTCTACATTTATCGATTATTTTCTTAATGTGCACACCCCATGTCATTCTTTCATCAAACCACATCCCAAGAAATTTAAATTGTTTAACTCTTTCCAAATCCTGACCATATAATTTTAAGTTATCTTTTCCATCAACTCTTTTTCTTGTAAAAAACATTATTTTAGTTTTCTCTACAGAAAATTTGAATCCCCATTTATATGACCCTTTTTCTACAACTGCAATTGCTCCCTGAAGTTTCTTTACAATAAATTCCAAATTTCTTCCTCTTTTCCACATTGCTCCATCATCTGCAAATAATGAGAATCCCATTCCACCCTCTATTTCTTTAAACATATCATTAACTATCACTGAAAATAATAACGGGCTTACAATACTTCCCTGTGGTGTCCCATTTTCTATTTTCAAACTCTCAGAATAATCCTTCCCTATCCTCACTTGTATCTGTCTTTCTTCTAAAAAATTTTTAATCCATCTAAACATATGACCATTTATACCCATTCTTCTAATTTTAATTAATAACCCTTCCCTCCACATCATATCATACGCTCTCTCAATATCAAAAAATACTGCCACAACACTCTCTTTATTCACCTGTGCCTTTCTGATTTCATGCTCTAAGCATAAAACTGGATCCATTGTACCTCTACCTCTCCTGAAACCACTCTGATAAGACGATATAAGTCCCTTACTCTCCATATAATATATTAATCTTTCATTTATCATTCTCTCCATTATTTTACATAAGTTGGATGTTAAAGCTATTGGCCGATAATTTCCTGGTTTTGTCTCATTTTTCCCTGGTTTTCTAATTGGAACAATCACGGCTTCCTTCCAACTCTTTGGCAATTCCCCATCTTCCCATACCCTATTATACATTTCTAATAAAATATTTTTAGAATTTTCACTTAAATTACTAATCATAACATAATAAATTTGATCTTTTCCTGGAGCTGATAATTTATATTTTTTAAAAGCCCTATTCAGTTCTGTTATTGTAAAAGACATGTTCAACGGTTCGTTTTTATCTTCTATTTGCTGTAATAAATACTTGTTTTCTAAAAGAGTCTTTTCTCTTCCTTTTTTTCCTTCTTCACTAATATTTTCAGAGCTATGAATTTTAACAAAAGTATTTACTAACATTTTTGCCTTTTCTCTGTCAGTAACTGCTGTTATTTCTCCATTATCTAATATTGGATATCCACTCACTCTTTTAATCCCATTCATCCTTTTAATTGTTGCCCACACCTTAAAAATATCTGTCTCCCTTCCTACTGAATTACAGAAACTCCTCCAATACTCTCTTTTTGCATTTTTAATAATTCTTCTTACATTTGCTTGTAATTTCTTGTAGTTATTCAGATTCTGAAAGTTGTGATTTCATTTTAATAATTTGAAAGCTTTATTTCGTTTCTTGATAATCTCCTTACATTCTGATGTCCACCAGGGCACCAACCTTCTTTCCCTTCCCCCACCTTTCTTCCTTATAGCCTGATTAGCAGCTTCTAAAATAGCATTACATATAGAAAAATTGATTTCATCGATACTACTGCTCATATCCACTTTTAACATTTTCATTTCACTACTGTTCCTAAATGTTTCCCAATCTGCTGACTTAAAACACCATTTCTTTACCCCTTTTATACAATACCTTTCTATATTTAACTTTATTTCAATCACAATAGGATAATGATCACTTCCTATAGTTGTTTTATTAATTACTTGCCATAAACAAACACCTGCTATAGAATTTGAAACTAATGTTAAATCAATTGCTGACTCTGTATTATCTCTAAAATTAATTCTTGTTCCACTTCCATCATTTAGACAAACCAAATTTTTTACATCCATTATTTCTTCTATTATATCCCCATTTTGATCATTATGATGACCCCATAGTGTACTATGCCCATTAAAGTCCCCACACCATATAACCTTACCCTCTAAATACACCCCAAGTTCGTCCATTAAATCTATTGAAAGTCTTTTACATGGATTATAGAAGTAGATTATCTTAAATGGCCCATTTCCTGTCCAAATTTCTGTAACAATGTATTCTAACTTTCTTCCTTTAGCCATTAGTCTAAATTGAATTCCCTGTTTTATGAATATTATACACCCTCCTCCAGATCCTCCCTCTCTGTCTCTTCTAATGCTTTCATATCCTTTTATAACAAAATCAAGATTTGGTTTAAGCCAAGTTTCCTGAATACATAAAATATCTATATCTTCTTTAAATTCTCTAACAAATCCTTTAAACTCTTGTCCGTTTGCAATAAGACTTCTAGCGTTCCATTGTAAGATTTTCAGTTTTTGTCTTCCTGTCCTCCTGCCCCTAGTCTCTTATTTATGTGCTCCCAGGATATGTCCTTTATACCAAAAAACCTCTCTGCCCCTTTCACAATTATTTTGATTTTTTCTGTTTTTTGCTTAACTTGATCTGTACAATTTATGACATATGCAATGAACAACAATATCTTTTCAACTGTTAGCACATTTTCAGTTCCACTCTGTCTTTGTTCTGGTGTTGGATTTGGTTGAACTTTCCTTATCACTTCTTTTGGCTTCACTCTTTTAGCAGCTTCTGCATAACTTATATTATTGGTGACTTTAACTTGTTCGATTTCCATTGCTTTTCTTCTGACCTCACATCCTCCATAAGTCACTCTGTGTTGCCCTCCGCAATTACATCAAGTATCCTTCCCATTTTTACATTCATCATAGCTATGCTCTCCTCCACACTTTGGACATCTTTGTTTTCCTCTACATGCTGCAGCGATGTGTCCATATCTCTGGCATTTATAGCACCTGAGAGGCGGAGGGATATATGGCCTCACAGGAAAGCACATACACCCGACTTTTACCCTTTCAGGAAGAACATTTGTTTGAAACTCCAGCATTACTGATAGGCTTTCCACTCTTTCACCTTCAACTGTTCTCATCAACCTTTTAATTTTGCTTACTTCTCCTCCATAAATACTTCTTCGGAACTTTTCAAGATCTTCCTCCACTGGAATACCTGTAATCACCCCTCTTACTACTTTATCCTCTCCCACAATCTTTACCTGAGTAATCATTTTTTTACAAATACTTTGGGTGCTCATTACTTTATTTTTCTGTTC